>JAQHUG010000440.1:942409-1060515 GCA_028555095.1 Dicrostonyx torquatus | reverse complement strand
TTAAAACTTAAGGCTGGGGTTCAACTAAGTGGCAAAACACTTTTCTAATATGTGCAAGAGTCCTTGTTCACTGCCTGAACAAATAAAGTACATGGAGCTAAGTTTTACATGAGAAATTATAGTTAAAAACAACATGCAATACATACTTAAATCCAGTGCTCACACACACACACCCATGTGTGTATATACATATCCTTCCAAATAAGTTAACACCTTAGGATTTTTTCTTTATTTTTCCATATTGGCTATATTTTTGGATGATGCATCAATGTACTCTTGAGCCACAATTTGCTTAATCAGTACCTGCGCCTCAATTCTTCAGTAACTCCTTACCCTGCATGAGTTCCAGAGCTGAGTGTAACTTGGAAATGAAAGTAAATGCACAGTGGGTACAGCCAGGGAATCATTTCCCTTGGTGGTCCGATCTGTGTTGTTGTTTGATTCTCCGATAGACTTCTGGGGAGAGTGACATGTGTGTGCTCAAAAGTTCATTGCATTCAAACTCCAATTTCAAAAAAACTCCCAGGTAGGTTCCATATTTGAGTGAGTGCTCCCTTCCCAATATCAGAAGCAGAAACATCTCATTCAGATGTGATCTATCATTAACTGAAGACTCCAGAAGTCAAAATCATCCTTCTAAAAGTTTATGTTAAAAATGTAATCCTTGGTTCAAGGATTCAGAACAGAACCTTTGAAAAGTGATTAAGGCAAGAGGCTCTGCACTCACAGAAGGGTCAATATGTTACAGAAAGACAGAGTTCATTACTGCAAGGAGTTTCTGATAGGAGCAGTGGATTCACTATCAAAACTAAATTTATTTTCTCGTTCTGTCTCCCTCTCTGTCCCTTTCTCCTCTTTTTCCTCCCTTTCTCCCAAGGAACAAGACATCAAGGAGGTTCTCCCCAGGTGCTGGGCCTTCTAGCCTAGCGTGAGAGCCTCCAGAACTGTGAGGCAATGGTTTCTGATTTTTATCAATTTCTCAGTGTCAGGTATCTTATTATAGCAGCACAATAAGGATTAAGACACAGGCATCAACATTTCTGTAGTCATTTGTTTTTTATTTTGTGTATATCCATCCAGCTAATTACCACAACATCCTGTCTAGAAATTGTAAGAGCCTCCCAGGGGTCTAGGGCTAGTAGTTTACTCACAATTTGAATAACACATGGAAGGGCCCCTTCATGGTCAGCAGGTGTTTCTGATCAGGAGATAAGTTTTCCACCAAGGTCCTTCTCACTGAAGATGCTGACACCAATTTGCTTCACTATGTTCATCCCTCGGTGTCACATGCTGTTTCTATTTGCGTATCCTAGATAAGGACTAGTCTCAACAAGGTCATCATTGGTATAGATAAAGCTGACCAAGCTTTTCCCAGAAATAGTTGTTTGCTAGAAGACAGAAATGCATATTTGAGGCAGTTCAGCTTAGTCATAGGCCTTGAGTCATTGACCTCTGAATCCTAGCGTTGTGAGAATGTGTATTTCCACAAGTTTACCATCTAAATGTGCTTGCCTGTGTGCTGTGAGGTGAAGATTAGAAAACACTGATCTAAGGTCATATTCTGTGATGTCATGGCCATAAAAGATTCTTGCTTGGTTGGGCTAAATTGATTTCATTCTTTAAGCATCTAGTATTTGTACCTGATGGTCTGAAGTTACAGGTGTGTACTACCATACCTGGCTGAAATTTACTTAATATGATTTTTCTTGCACTCAAGACTTCAGAAGGAAATAAAGAACCGCTGTTCTGTCCCCCAAAGTCTGCAAAGAGGTACCTTTTAAAAACTATGGTGGAGCAGTAGTCAAGGTTTCAGGACACGTAACTGGACAAATCAGAAAGCAGCAACTGTTTGTGGGAATTGACAGCTAATGGATAATCCCCAACCAGAGTCACAATCCAAGCAAATGCCCAACCCTGGATGAATAGGGATGAGGAGGGATGAGGAGATTTGTGCTGTCTTCCCTCCTCCAGTTACAAAATAGGCAGATGCAGAAGAGCTGGCCCTGGTGAGAATCCTTATCACTCACTAGTCTCTTGTCAGTTGTTCTGGAACCTCCTCTACAAGTTTAGGAGTGAGGGGGGGGTGCTCATCAGCCCTTACTGGGTGCTAAGAGCTATCAAGCAAAAAACTCTCCTTTATATTTTAGGTTCAAGACAGACCAATTTTTAAAAATATTGAGTTGCAAGAGAAATAGCCTAAAATACCATTTTCAAAGTAAGTTCTCCATGAAAGAAGAGCCTTCGGAACAGAAAGTCCAGAGAAACGGATTCAGCTCTGTGGTTTTGCTGGAGGTGTGGACAGTTTCCAAAGATTCTGGTTGTGTGAAACCTTATGGTTTATTGCTCTTGATCTGGGGAGAGGGACTTCACGAAGCTTCCATGCTTTCGTCCACATTGCTGNAATGAAATTGGTGTAATATTGTCCTGCGACAATACTTTAGCAGTGGCTGTCCTCACATGGAAGAGGCTGAGACTCTCAGTCAAAGAGGCTGGATGCTTTAGCAGTACCAATAAGGTGCTGAATGCCTGGTCCTCATTGAAAGGCCCAAAGTGTTAGATTCTAATGTCAGGAAGATGGCAGCAGCAGCAACAGTCTAGATGGACTTCCCAGCAGGGTAGATTAATTTGCCAATAAGATTTGAAGCAGCAGGGGAAAAAAAAGAAAAGAAAAGCTTTGACCACAGTCTTCCTTGTAACTGGGCTCACAGAAAGGTGCCGTCCATTCTCAGGCTGGCTTTTCCTATTTCTCTTACGGTAATGGAGAAAATTCTTCACGGCAGGGATAGAGATTGAGCAAATCTATATAATTCCTTATAGGTGTGCACAAATTTAATCTCATAGCTGATTCCACATCCAGTCAAGCTGACAACCAAGATTAATCATCACAAAGGCCAACTATTGTTTGAAAGAGTCTAAAATGTTCCTTAACATCTTCCTCACATGGAAGACTCCATCTAGCTATATAAGTTACAGACAGAGTTGGCAAAACTGCTCCAAGTACTGCCTAGGGCAACAAGACATGAGGGAGGTATGTGTGGTGGGAATTAGTGCTTCCAATTTCAATGATGGGGAACAGAACAGGTTACCCCCAAACTGGCTCTCTACCAGGAAGACACTGGTGGTCCTGAGAGCAAAGTCCTTTGAATCACTTTTTGTTCTCCTGTTTTCTGGCTTAATTTATCCCCCAAAAGGACTTGCAAAAACTGGAATTATTCTCCCACAGGGCAAGTCAGATAAACTAGAAGAGCTGTCACCGAATGCCAGCAACAACATCAAGAGAGCTCACACTCACTCTCCTCTTTGCTGAAGACACTCCAGAGCATGCAAGGCTTGTGCCCAGGAGGAAAGGAGCCTACAAAGGAAGAATAAAAAGAAATTTAGTGGTGTGGTACAATGGTCTTTCTCCCTGTCACTTGTATTATTTTTAATAAAACACTGGTTGGCCAGTAGCCAGGCAAGAAGTATAAGTGGGACAACAAGAATTCTGGCAAGAGGGAAGATTCAGTCTGCAGTCATGATCCAGTCATAGAGGAAGCAAGATGTGACTGCCTCGCCGAAAAAGGTACCAAGGTACATGGCTAACACAGATAAGTATTATGGGCTAACATAAGTTATAAGAATGAATTAATAAGAAACCTGAGCTAATCGGCCAATCAGTTTATAACTAATGTAGACTTCTGTGTGATTTCTTTGGGACTGAACGACTGCAGGATCGGGTGGAACAGAAACCTCTGTCAACACTTGAGAACACTGGGCTTCTCTTGCTGTTAGATCATGTGCATCCAATCCTATGTCTTCAGGGACACCTATTCCTCAATAGAAGAGTTCTGAGTCTTCACTTCTGTTGGCTCTCACTGACTATTGCATTTTAGAGAAGGGAGAATAGAAGCAGTGTAAGAGAGTTCTAGAGACAGACTGTTCCTTTCAAGCAAAAGGTCAGTAACAGCTAACCACAGTGAAGGGTTGTAGTCGGAACACAGAGTTTGCATCCCTGACAAAGGAGCTTTCTACTTCTAAAGTGGACATCTGTAGCACAAGGAAGCAGGCTTAGTTGACATGTGTACTGAGCATACATAAGTCACACTATGTGATATAAAACAGATGTGCTAAATAACAGTGTGGCAGGTCACACTGTCTTGGACTCAGGTGAGAGGGAAGTTAGGTTTCTTCCTTACCTGGCTCTCTATCTTCTCTGTTCAGAACCTGAATCACTCTTTTGTTTAGGAACGTTGGCTAGGACCCTATGACGGCTGAAGAAAGTATCATGGCTTTTCTCTGCTAGACAGTTCTGTTGCTGCATTTACTCCCAGAGTGCACTTTCCCTATTGTTTACTGCGTTCACAAGCAACCTAGTGATTGCAATTCCCACTGGATTATCTTTATGGGAAAGTAAGACAGGCCAAAAGGTTCAGAAACTTTGCCAGTGATACACTGACAAATCTTCATTCTGACATATAAATCTTTCTCTTGGGAGACTAATTAGTACAGCTCTGTCCTAGAGAGTAAAAAAAATTGCCTTTACAGAACTTTGGAAATGTTTTGCTGCATTAAAACCTTTTTAACTGTTATTTAATCTCCATATCATGAGCAAGCTATGCCAGAAACAAAAAGAAATGTGCTTGTGTTTTCCAAATATCAGAAGTTAACACATTGATTTTTTTTGTGGTTTTAATTCACCAAGTACCACTGATTTCATTTGATAAACATAAGCCATTGGCAACCTCAGAACCACTCTGTCCGAGGAGTTAATAATCTAATAAGACATTTTGTGTCTTTCCCTTTGCTTATATAATTAATGCAATAATAGACTACATAGTTTTAAAATTTCCTGAAGAATCCTATGTTTGGGAAAAGGGTAGGTCATTCATCGATACCAGTCAAAGGAAGACATTACTTCCCTTGAAGAGATTCCATACAGTTCAGACAACCTATCAGATGATCTTGTGTGGCAAACTTGAGCCAAGACAATGATGGACCAGTGAGGATGACACCTAGACCAGGAAACAGCTTGATTTTCCACCCCTCTTGTCCTCTGTCTAAACTAAATCTCATGCCTTCGTACTCTGTGGATAGAGTTAGGTAAGGTTGCTGGACTTGTCTCTGTGTGTGCTCCTCTTCACAATGTGGTCACATTAAACAAATATCCTGTCTCTGCATTTCGCTGTTATTTATATCTTCAGTTGGTATATTTAGAAATAGATGTCCAGTAAATCAGAAAGGCCATAAGGTAAAGAATACAACATATGCTAGTTAGACTGAAGACAATATCTTTACTTGTTTGAAGGGCTGAATAATAACAGAAGGGGAGAAATCTTACAAACAGAAATTTCCCCTGAAATGCCATTTTTAGAATAAATTTATCCACTCACTGCTGAGTCTTTGTACACTGCAAATGTTCATTTCTCTCACTGTTAATAAAAAGTTTATTGGCCAATAGCTGGCCAGGAAGAGATCGGGTGAGACAGCCTGACATAGAGCGAATCCTGGAAGGAAGAAAGGTAGAGAAGCTAGATGAGAGTGTCTTACTGAGAAAAGGTGCCAAGCCATGGGGCAAAGTATAGCTAGAAATATGGGTTAAGTGTAAGAGTTAGATAGAAATAAGCCTAAGTTATTGGTCAAGCATTTATAAGTAATCTTTAGCCTCTGAGTGGTTATTTGAAAACTGGAGAGTGAGAGAGAATTGTCCAATTCT
Organism: Dicrostonyx torquatus; assembly: GCA_028555095.1. NCBI lineage: Eukaryota > Metazoa > Chordata > Mammalia > Rodentia > Cricetidae > Dicrostonyx > Dicrostonyx torquatus. Next base: position 1,054,823 of record JAQHUG010000440.1, on the reverse strand, counting down.
CCCCTCATCCTTGTTGAGATTTCCAACAGCTTGGTCTCATACAGGTAACCAAACTGTGGTGAGGCCTGAGTGTGATTTCCACATTCTGTCCTGGTACTGCATTTTGTAGCATCCCTCTTTCTATCCTTTTGCTAATACAATCTTTCTGCTCCCTCTTTCATGATGTTCCTGAGCCTTGGAATAAGGGGATGGGTAGCTGTCTTTCTGAGGGCTGAGGACTCATCATCACCCGTTAATTTTTAGCCCTTTGACTGTTTGTGACTGTGGCCCATTGCACAAACAAGTTTCCTTGACAAAGGTTCAGAGGAGTTTGACTTTTTTCTTTGCACAACAGAGTAAGCTCTTATTTGCAATTCTCTGTATAAGAGACCAAGAATGTGGGTACATCCAATCCAGAGCCTAAGCACGGGTAACAACTGTGCTGGTACTCTTTGTAATTTATTGTTGAGTTTTGAGTTTTGGCTTTCATTGTTCAGGAATTTATCATTATCATTTGAAATTTTTTAAATGTTATATACTAGCCCCAGTTCCCCCTCTCTCCTCTTCTCCCATTTTCCCGTTCCACCGCCTATCCACCCCTCAGATGAGGCAAAGCCTCCCTTGGGGAGTCAACAAAGTCTGATATATCAAGTTGAGGCATGACCAAGCCCCTCCCCCTGGTATTAAGGTTGGTATGCTGGCATTCTTAACACACAGTTGGCAAGAGATGCCACCCAGATTCTAGGGGACAGAGTTCTGTTCCCTTTCTGTGATCCTTTCATTTTCCCTGATTTCTATCCTGCTTCAACCCCACTTATAGGTAGTCCAGAGTCATCTGGGACTCCTAGATCCTGGAGAAACTATTTTTTTGTCTTTCCTAGAACCTTAAAGCCATTGGTTGACTTTGGAAAGAGTTATTGCTTATGTACGTCCTCTGGATCACTTCAGTACTGAGTGTCTTTGTCACATCAGGTCTCTTCTGCTCTCTCTTCTGTTCTCACTGTCTCATCATGTCCCAAGGCCACAGCAGTGGGGAAGATAAGCAAGAAAATGTCCAAGCTTGGAACACCAGGGCAGGGAAGCCAGGTGTAGTGGCTCACATCTGAAATCTTGGCTCTCAGTGCTTCAGGAGGCTGAGAGAGAAGAACTGCTTAGTTAAAGGCTACTCAGGGTCACATAGTTAGTTCTAGATGAGACAAAGCTACACAGTAAGACCCTGTCTCAAAACCAAACAAACAGACATGCTGAAAATGAAAGGATCAGGAACCCAAAGACGTGATATACTCTCGGTCACCCTGTGTCTGTCTTCCTGTCTGTCTCTCTGTGTATGTGTATCTATATGTATATACAAGTATAAACACATATATACGTATATACCCACATACGTATATACACATATGTGTGTATATATATATGTGTGTGTATATATATATATATATACCTCACCCCCTCTTCCTTTGCCTGTCTGCTTCCCTCCTTTCTTTTCTCATTTTTTCCTGCCTTTTTCCTCTGGCCTTCTTTTTTCCTTTCCAAGTTAGGCCTCACTCACAGCCTTCCTAAAACACGATGAATAAATGGTCCTTATTTTGTTGTAAAATTCTTTCAAATTATGTTAGATTCTGGGTAAGAATCTTAATTAAAGTCAGAAAGAGGATATGTAGCATTCCTGGCAGCATAAGCAGCAGATTCACCTAAAAAAGTTGATAGGTAGCTCTTTCCAATATAGCACATTCATCTTTGATCTGTCAAATTAAGTTACGTCTATCAAACTGACTTAGCTTTTGGAAATTTTCTTTAACAACTGCCATTCTTTGGTTTACTAGAAAAGAGCAATTTTGGCTGGTTTTGATCTTCTAGTATGTGTTTCAATATAAAGACAAACAAGAACTTGAGATGACTGTTTAGGCATACTCAAACATAAGACCAAGATAACCTTCCTCAGCCTTCACTTAAAAAACAATCTTCAAATACAATTTCTAAGAAGAAGTTTGTGAGTTAATGATGTAGGAGGTTCCTTCTGTATTTGGGTTACTTTCACTGGTTAATAAAGAAACTGCCTTGGCCTTTTGATAGGGCAAAATCTTAGATAGGCAGGGAGGACAGAACAGAATTCTGGGATAGGGAAGGCTCAGGGAGAGCTGCATGAAATTGCCAGAATCAAACATGCTGAATCTTTCCCGGTAAGACCTGTGGTGACTTACAGACTATTAGAAATGGGTTGATTCAAGAGATAAGAGTTAGCCAACAAGAGGCTAAAACTAATGGGCCGGGCAGAGTTTAAATGAATACAGTTTGTGTGTAATTATTTCAGGTATAAATTATCTGGGACCAAAAGCAGGCTGTGGCAGGGAGCTGGGAGCTGGGAGCCGAGGAACGCATCCCCTATAGCCTCATGCAACACATTAATATGAATGTCAACAATTTCGGGGATTTTGAACATTTTTCATGCCATACGCATTCATCATTTCAATGGAGAACTTCCCATGATGGGAAGGAAAAAGGTCTAACCCTCCAAAGTCTGACCTAAAAGTTCAGGAATGAAGGAAATGGAAAAGCAACAATGAGTAATATTAAAAAAATGCATCAAATCTCCAGATTATGACATAGAACAATGTCCATGCACTTATTTAAAGTAGTTCTTCAATTTGAATCAGTAGCTTCATTATATATGTTTTCAGCGTAAGGTTAAATATTTTTCCCTTTTCATTTAGTTGTCTAGAGATGGGTCTAGTTGGCACTATATTCCATAAAATGTAGACAGAAGCAAGCAGGATTTCTAAAAACAAACAAACAAAAAAACCCCATTGATTTTGGCAAGGTTCAGAGTACGCAATACCACCCACCCTTCGGGCTGGGAGTTCTATGGCATTTGGCTTCTGGATCTTCCATTTACTGTCGGGACTCTGTGGCTTTGATCAGCTTTCTAGTTTAGCCCTTGCTCTTTAGTTCCACAAATTATTCACACTTGCTACTTTTGATTCTTCCTTTCATCTTTCTTGCCCATTGTTCCTTCTATCCACTAGCTAATGCTTACTGAATTATTCATTCATGTGGGAGACTCCCTGAGGCAAAGTGCTATCCCAGTCCTACTTTTCTTAACTGAAAGCCGTGTAGATAACAACAAAAAATCTGCCGTAGAACACCTGGTCCTGTGTTGTTTTGAGATCTATAGTACTCCACACTAAATATTAAAACTTTGAGGAATTCATTGTTAATATATGAAATGTTTCTAGGTTTCCAAAAACTGATTTAGAAATTGTTATTAACGTGCTAAATATTCCAGTCAGTGGTCAGAAAGCAAAACAGCTGCAACATTTGGAAAACAATTTGGAATACTGATATCACGTGGTTTAATGGAAGCAGTATTATCTTCAAGAAGTTAATCCTGGGACCAGACTAAAAACTTGAATCATAGGCCCAGCCAGACTATGACTTTTCCGTATTATATAGTTAAAGCACAGAACAATAGACTAAACACCATGCTAGATGCCTTAATTACTGTATCATTGCTTTCCTACAACTGTTTGTGGTAGATGCTTTCTATCTGTGGAAGTCTGAATGTAATTGGCCCCCATAATCTCCCAGAAAGTGGCACTATTAGGAGGTGTGGCCTTCTTGAAGTAGGTATGGCCTTGTTGGAGGAAGTGTGGCACTGTCGGGGAAGGGCTTTGGGGTCTCTTATGATCAAGATACTGCCCAGGGAGACAGTCCACTTCCTGTTGCTTGCATATTAACAAGTAACAGCTCCTTCTCCAGCACCATGTCTGCCTGCAGGTCACCATGCTCTCTGCCACTGACTAAACCTCTGAAACTGTAAGCTGCTACCTCAGTTAAATGTTTTCCTTTTTAAGAGTTGCTGTGGCCATGGTGTCTCTTCACAGCAATAAAAGAAAACAAACTGAGACACCATTTATACGACAGGAAACTGAAAATTAGAGAAGTCCTATAACAAGCCCAACTGACAGTTAGGGAGACATACTGAAACTCAGGAACCAAATATTGTACAAGCCTTACATGTCTACCACATCATATTGCCATGTCTAGATATAACTACAGCCATATTCATTATTTTATTTTCCCTTCTAAGGTTATTGTAATAATTGGGTGTGGTGCACATGTTTGTTTGTGATACCAACACTCAGGAGGCCGAGGCATGAAGATTGTTGCATATTCAGTTCCACACAGGGCCACTCTGGACTATATCTGATACCTTGTCTAAACAAATGAAAGAAAGAAAAAGAACCAAATCCAATATTACTATTTATACTACTTTACTTCTTCTCCTTAACCTTTTCTTTAATTAAGGGTGAAACTACATCCTGAAAGACCCTCAAGGTGGAGGTCTTCAATGGAGTGCCCCCAGACTCAATAACCAGTCCATCAGCTGCAACAAGCAAGAGGTTTATTTCTCGATTGTACAATCGGGTGCTGCAGCCCTTGGGAGACTGAGAACCCTGAGCATCCCAGCAAACAAGTTTTTAAAGGCAAAAACCTCAAGTTTAACATAAATTATCACATAACATCCAGGATTGGTCTAGACTATTGAACCAGGGTTACAACAAGGGCAAAATTAACATAGTCCCAACTACACATGTTTTTCTTAACTGAGTGCTCCAGCTGCAACCTGTTTTGGCAACTAGTTGGTTTCCTAGTGGGTGGGAGGTAGGGGAACTGACTAGGGTTCAAGTAACAATCTTGTTTATCTTTGTGCCTTCCTATATGGGTGTCCTTAATTTTTAGGGTTGGGGTCTTTCAATCCCANGAGCATCCCAGCAAACAAGTTTTTAAAGGCAAAAACCTCAAGTTTAACATAAATTATCACATAACATCCAGGATTGGTCTAGACTATTGAACCAGGGTTACAACAAGGGCAAAATTAACATAGTCCCAACTACACATGTTTTTCTTAACTGAGTGCTCCAGCTGCAACCTGTTTTGGCAACTAGTTGGTTTCCTAGTGGGTGGGAGGTAGGGGAACTGACTAGGGTTCAAGTAACAATCTTGTTTATCTTTGTGCCTTCCTATATGGGTGTCCTTAATTTTTAGGGTTGGGGTCTTTCAATCCCATGCTGGAATACTGGTGTAGTGGAGATAGTTTCCTTACCCCTCCGTGATGGTTGCTCTTCATTGTCAGCTTGACTGATTCTGTAATCACCTATGGCTCAGCTGTTAAGAGCACTGCTTGCTCTTTGAAGGGTCTTGAGTTCGATTCCCAGCAAGCATATGGTGGCTCACAACCATCTGTATGAAATCTGGTGCCCTCTTGCCGAAGAGTCGTCTTCATCAACTTAGACCATAAAACCCAATGTGGACAAGTTCATCATAACTACCACATACGGGCTGCCCACTCATGCTTCAGCATTGCCAGGGCATGAATTTCATTTTTCACTTTCATTCATGAGACATGGGTGGTGATTGGGCATGTCTTTGAGGGAGTGTCTAAGGAAGTTTAACTGAGGAGATTTGACTCACCCTGAATGTAGGTGGCACCATCCTATGGGCTGGCACCCCCACCCAGCAGAGTAAAAACGAGGGAGGGAAAGCAAGCTGAGCTCAACTGTCCCTGCTTCCAAGACCATCACGTGACAGCCACTTCCTGTTGCTTCTAGCACAGCACTTTCCTTTAAACTGTCAGCCACAATAAATACTCCCTGAAGATGCTTTATCAGGTGTTTCTTTCCACAGCAGTGAAAACAGTAATAGTGTAACATCTAAGGCTCATGGCTAAGTTCTCTATGAGAAAAATCAGAGTATGATCAATAGAAAAGCATATTAAAAATTTGACACAAAATCGTGTCTTAGTTAGCGTTACTATTGCTGTGATGAAACACTATGACCAAAAATAACCTGGAGGAGAAAAGGGTGTTTTTCATTTACAGTTTATTAGCAAAAGCTGTCAGAGCAGGTACCCAAGGAGGATAGGAATCTGGAAATAGGAGCTGTTGCAGAGGTCCTGTTGGGTTGCTGCTTACTGGCTTGCTTCCCATGGCTTGCTCAGCCTGCCTTGTTGTGGAACCCAGGCCCATCAGCCCAGGGATGGCACCACCCACAATGGTCTGCGCCCACCCCCATCAATCACTAATTTTAATAAATACCTTAAAATTGACTGTTATGGAGGCATTTTCTCAGCTGAGATTACCTCATTCTAGATAACTCTAGCCTGGGTCAGGGTGGTGTAAAAGTAGCCAGCACACCAAGGCAAATGTGATGCAGCATCATGGTAGAGAGGAAGAGTGGATAGTAATGGATAACCTGGACAGGACCAAAGAGTGTGATGTAGTGATTTAAAATTAAAACTGAGAGAAACTTAGCAAAACCTGCTTGCTACACTTCTCACAGTCCTGTCGTCGGAAACAGGGCACTCTTTGCCTCTGGGATGAGGGAGGGCACCTCTCACTCGAGGGTCTGGTGACCCACTTGGATGACAGCAAGGGAGAAGGGTAGGGAGAAATGAGTGTGACCTTCATCAATACAGCAAAGGGCTGTGTTCTGTGGCAACAGCTCCTAAAAGCCATCACCTGATAGTGACCTTGCTCAATCCTCCCCTCCCAAATTTCAGCTTACTGAATGATTTCTGCATTTATGTATTTTTTAGATAATGTGCCTTGGATATTTAAAAAGTATAGGTGACTTTTACATATTTCCCATTATGAAGATAAGAATTTAGCTACTCACCGGGCGGTGGTGGCGCACGCCTTTAATCCCAGCACTCGGGAGGCAGAGGCAGGCGGATCTTTGTGAGTTCGAGACCAGCCTGGTCTACAAGAGCTAGTTCCAGGACAGGCTCCAAAGCCACAGAGAAACCCTGTCTCGAAAAACCAAAAAAAAAAAAAAAAAAAAAAAAGAATTTAGCTACTCTGCACTATTATATTCCATCCATTTTCCATTTTTAAATGAGACATTTTGATTGATGTTCAAGATTCATCTCTTTTTTGATGGAGATGATATTTTATGCAACCAATTCACATGACATACTAAATAAACATGTAGCTATATACTTTATTATATAGCTTTTTGTAACTAATATGTTACTAATAATGCATATTCCCTTTTCTTTATTCTGTCAAAACTATATTATTATATGTGAAGTTACATCTTGTTGTCTTCTGTGTCAGATCATATAGCTTGTATATTTCTCAAATATTGATTGTCAGCAATCATTAAAAAGTTTGCTTTCTAAATTTATGGAATTTCACAGAATTACTTAATATCTATTATAGACTCCTATTATTTCCTACCTCCTGCTCCCTCTCATGTATGTGTGTGTTTTTTCATTTAATTTTACTTAAATTGAAGTTGAAGACAGGTTTTTAAATGAAAACGAGTAAATGACGGCTCCAAAGTAAGGCTGAGAAGGGTTTTATCATGAATATGAAAAAGAGCACAGCTAGAGGCACCTGGAAGGATCCAGACTAAACCAGGCTATGAGATGAAACAAAGTCAGAAAAGTAAATGTGTACTCAGGAACCTTACAGACTAGACAATTCAACACACTGCTTGATAGTTGAGGCTTAAGTAGTATCTTCATAGAAGAGATGGATTAAATGATTCTTATGAGACACATATGGAAGAGAGAATGCCTTGGGTCAAAGGTTCTCTGCACTATGGATGTGGTGTTTGAAGATTTGTTTTTCTGTGTGATGTGAGTTTAACATTCCTGGATTAATGAAATTTTAGTAAGGAAATAATTGAGTTCCTCATGGCAAAAGATTTTAGTTAGATATACAAACTTCATAGAAAAACTAAAGAGGGAGAAAGATAACATGATTAGTAAATACTGAGACAAAAATTAAGGTTCTACCTGATGGTCAGAAAAGCAAAAGATGTCAGTCACTGGCTGTTACCGCAGTCCAAAATTGGTGATCCTGCCCCCAGGAAACCTCAGAATGAGACTGAGAGCTGTTTCCTCCCGTTTTATAATCCTCCCTAGTTCTGGGATTAAGGGCATGCACCACTACCACCTGGTTTTTATGGCAAGCTAGTGTGGATCCTGGGATTAAAGGTATGTGTCATTGTTGCCTGGTCTGTAAGGATGGCCAGTGTGGCTGATTTACTTTTCTTATTCTCAGGAAAGCTTTTTTATTAAAGTACAAATGAAATGCCACTACAGAGAAAGAGGGAAGAAAAGAGAGAGAAAGAGAAGGGCAGAAAAGGGTTGATGAGCGAGGTTAAATCATTCTGCCCAAACACCGTACTGTGAGGTATCATTTTCAGAGTCTCCTTATTGACAAGACAGAAGAATACCAAGTCAAGGGTGTGTGTGTGTGTGTGTGTGTGTGTGTGTGTGTGTGTGTGTATGGTGCCAGAGCCTTTAGCAATGAAGAGCTGAAGAAAGGTATCAATTTTTCATAAAAAGTTCTCTGGAACATAGACAGCCATGTAGAGAATTTATAGAGGGAAATAACACCTTCGTAACTTCTCTCACCACAATAGCTGGACTCCTGACAAGGGCAACTGAAGAGAGAAAGGATTTCCTTTGCCTCATGGTTGAAGAAATAGCTGATCATGATGGGGAAGATGTGATCATAGAAGTGGCCTATACTGAGGCATCAGGTGCATAGGTGGCTGATTACCCAATGTCTTCAGACACTGGGAAGCAGGCAGGAATAACTCAGAACTAGTGCCAGGCTGTAAGATACAAAGCCTGCTTCCACAGACCTTAGTTAAGCAGAATTCCACCTCTTCAAGGATCCATAACCTCTTTAAACGCTGTCATCAGCTGATGACCCAGTAACACTGGGTAGTACATGGGACAGCGACATTCCTTGTAGGCTTCTGGCCATGTCATGCATTTGGTCAGAGTGCCAAAGCCCCAGTACTCTTACGTTTCCAACAGATTTTCAAAACTTTTCTGAGAGTTAGGGAAAACTGTAGGAGGAGGGCCCACTTGTTTGTCCTGGCTGCCCAGCTAGCTTAGCCCCAAAATAACCACATAGAAACTATATTAATTAAATCACTGTTTGGCTCATTAGCTCTAGCTTCTTATTTGCTTACTCTTACATCTTGATTTAACCAATTTCTATTAATCTGTGTATTACCATGAGTCTGTGGCTTACCGGGTAAAATTTCCACATGTCTTACTCTGGCAGAGGATCCATGGCGTCTCTCACTCTGCCCTTCTTCCTCCCAGCATTCATTTCTGTCTTCCCCGTCTACCTAAGTTCTGCCTTATCAACAGGCCAAGGCAGTTTCTTTATTCATTAACCAAGAAAAGCAACACACAGTCAGAAAGACCTCCCATACCAAAACACTCTTAGTAATGAAACTCTGTAAGATAAAACAAACAAACAAAATAACAATATGCACACTTCCAATATGCAGTGGTACAGATTAAAGATTCTGTTTCCAAATGGAAGAATAGGAAGGTGGCAGGAAATGGTAAGACCAGCAGAAGAGCTAAGCTTCTCAGGGAAGCTCCAAACTCTGATGTTCCATGTTTGGTTTCTGACCCTCAAAGTAGAGTCGTCAGCTTTAGTATTCTCTGAGTGCCTGCCCAGCTAAATTGAGGAAAGTGGTTTGTCCAAGTGGTCCTGTTGCACCAAGGTTTGCTGGTTTCTTATCTTTTTAGGTACTCTAACTTTAGATGAAATTTCTTTGAATTCAATTGCATCTATTCCCCCTCTGAGCCTTCAAAGACTGGGGCTTGCCCTCAAGGCTTCATTCTTAGTGTCCTGTTGCAGACTCGTTCTCTGTAATTTGCTAATCTCTAAGAACTCAGCTTTCTCAGCATCACAATACTGGTCTGTCCGCATCTGCTTTGTCCACAGCTTTAAATTCATCCTTGTTATTGTCTTCACCAGAATGCACAGCATTGCAGCTTTTTGTTCCATTTTCTGTTCAGAACTCTCACTGGAAAATTGGTTGAAATATATGTGTTCTCAGAATTGGTGAGGCAGTAAATTCAAGCAAGAAAACTTCAACACATATCATCATGGCACCAAAATTGCATTTTTATAAACAAAATATGAACATGAGAATATTATATGATAAACACATAAAAGCAAGAATTTAATATGAAGCACTTACAGTCAAGTCTGGAACAAGGAGGATATCTGTGCTTGAGTCCCAGCCTAGCTGAGTGGACTGATGCAGGCTCAGCCCCTCCTTGATCCTCTCTACCCTAAAATTGCTATATTAAAAGTAAAGTGAAGGTTTTATTTTATTTTAAAAGATATCAAAAAATTCATTGTAAGCTGCTAAATTCCATGTATATCATGAAAGAAGATGAATATGATGCTGTAGGAATTCCTACCACCAGTAGCCTTTAAGTTACCTGCCCACTTGGGCGTGGCCTCTTATACCATATATGCTGGTGTAAAACGTGCGTCCGGCCTCTTTCACAGCTGCCGGATTTGGTTGCTGTTCCCTGTTTGAGCAGAAGACTGTGATCAGTGAGTCTACCCCTAAATACATAACCCTCTATTATACTCAATTCTGAGCTAGTGTGAGATTGTTTTTAAGCGTTTTTCTTCAATATGATGTAGGTTTTTAATTTTATATTTCCTCTCTCAAGCCTTTTCTCTCACAAGCAGAATTAAGAACTTATCTATATCGTATTCCCATTTCTTGTCATTTTTCTTGCTTTGATAAAATTTGATAAAATTATAAATAAGGGATACACAGAAGGAGTGAAGTCAGGAAGAGCACTAACTGTTTTGAGTTACCTGAACTGGTAGCAGAGGAGTTATTACCTGAACCCATGAATTTCCTTCGACACCCTGTCCCCATTGCTGTACAGCCAAGGAGAAGGAATACCACATTTTTGGCTTATAATGTAAAGCCTGAGAGTCAGACTTGGTGTGCAGACTCGTCACAGCTGGAGAATGTATTACTTTGGTCTTTAACTATGATACTAGACATATAGTCCAGGGGTTTTGTTTAGCATCATCCTATGCCAAATATCACACACACACGCACACACGCACACACACACACACACACCATTAGATAATATGCTATGGCTTAAGCCTTCAATTCCGTATATTTTCAAATCTTACTTCTCCCTGTTTATATGTTTACAGGTTTTTCTCTTCACTAGAAGCATTCAAGCAATTCTGGCGATTGCCATGTAACAGACTGTTGCAAAGTTGGAGACCTAAAGCATTCCTCAGTTTAGATTTACAGGCTCACGGATTCTGTTGGTCAGAAAGGCACAGCTGGGATGGCTTGTCTTGTGATATCTTAATGGCTTCTTCATTAAGTTCAAGCCCTTGAGGAAAGTTGTAAATGACTGGGCTGTCTCAGCTAGCTGAGGCTTGGACTCCCTCGATTCCTGTAACAAGCATAAAGCTGTGCTGTGCTGAGTTGACCTGGACCAGACCTCTTTAGATAGTTCAGCTTTTTGCAGTCCAGCAACTGGGTTCGAATGGCAAGCTTTTGCAAGGCAAACATCTAAAGAACTAGGAGGAAACTGCATTGATTTTAATGTCCAGACTCCCCAGATTAATAGCCCTTCTCTGCTATACTAGTTTGGCAGTCATTTCCTTGTCATGAGGCAATGATCTTGCCTCTGGTGAAGAAAATGCCAAAATCTTTATAGTCACTAAAAAAAAGAAAAATCACTATATAAACCATGTACTGAAGTCCAATGTAGTATGTAAACTAATACTAAAAGTATGTGTAAGAATGTGTGTCTGTTTTATTGTTTGTTACTCTGTCTTTGTCTAATCTCCACAACAAACAGTATGTATACTTTAGGACTTAGAGACTAATGTTTTAGTGGAGGACCTCATGTGTTCAACAGAGGACGTTTAAGCCAACCATGTATTTTGTTTCTCTAGACAGACTTAGTCCTGGAAAGAGCATGCAGGGCATTTAGATCATAGACTTAGGAGAACTTACCTTAGTTTTGCCTCTTGACTTCTGAATAGTATTGTCTTGATGCTCTGTCATTACCATTTGACGATTGGTATGGGAAGTCCTTCTGTATATGTGTTGCTTTTATTGGTTAATGAATAAAGCTGCTTTGACCAGTGGCTTAGCCGAATAAAGCTAGGTGGGAAAACTAAACTGAATGCTGGGAGGAAAAGGCAGAGTCAATGAGAAACCATGTAGCCACTGCTGAGGACAGACGCTGGAGCCCGCTGAAACTTTGCAGGTAGGCAACAACCTCATGGTGATAAACAGATTAATGGAAATGGGTTATCTTAGGATATGAGTTAGCCAGAAATATGGTTAAGCTATTGGCCAAACAGCATTACAAATAATATGGTTTCTGAGTGATTATTTCGTGGTCTGGACAGCTGGGAGCGAACAACCACCTCTTCTTATAGACAATAACACGAGAAAGCCGTATCAGGAATAAACAAGGGTAGAAGCTTACAGACTAGGGGAGTCACAGCCTTGATAACACCCTGTCTGCCCAGCACCTATTGGAACACATTATGCTGCTGTTGCTCCATGGCTCCACACATTTCTTTCTTCAGGGATTTACTTTTATTTTACTTAAGAAGACCTAAGTGAGTCTGTGTGTGGGCTTGTGCACATGTGGCTGCAGGAGCTCACAGATTCCAATCGAAGGGTCTGATCCTCTAGAGCTGGAGTAACAGGCAGTGTGACAACCTGATGTAGGTGTTGAGAACTGAACCTGGGCCCTGTGTATGAGTAGAATGCAGTTTTTAACCCACCTAAGCTCTGAGCCCTTCATAACTTGTCCTTGGAAGTATCACTAACTGTGATGGGTATTCTTGGTTGTCAACTTAACAACATCTGTAATTAACTGAACCCCAAGTGGCTGGGTACACCTGTGAGTGATTTTTCCTAAATCATTTGAAGCGGGAAGACCCACCTTGAATCCGGATCTTTTGAGGTGGGAAGATCCACTTTAAATCTGGGTCTGGGTCACACTGTCTAGCTGTACTCTAGATAAAGGATGATAAAGGACATGGAAGAAGGACGCTCTTGGCCTGCTTGCCATCACGCTCAATAGCAAGTTCACTCTTTCATTAGCATTAGAGCCTACTCCTGTGAAGATAAGGTGAGACATCCACACTTGTGCACTGAACAATGACTGGATTATTAGACTTTCCATTGGTAGACAGTCATTTCTGGACTACCTGGATCATAGCCTGCAAGTCAACTTAAAAAAATCCCATATGATTGATAGGATGAATACTTATATATTCATATATTTGTTAATATATTATATTATATATATTTATTCTATAAGTTCTATTTCTATAGAGAACTCTAATACATTAATTGATACTGTTTAAATAAAAGAAATTAAATATAAAAGAAAATACTTTAATTCAAAATCAACTTAATATAATTTAATGTTGTTAGTTTAAGGATGATGGAGTCTGGTCAATAAGAACAGTACTTACTAAATAATGTCTTGGTTCATTTTATTTTATTTTAAGTTTTCAGTGTATTATAGATGTTTTTTAAATAAAATGGAGCAAATTTATGAACTTCTCAGACTTTCTAAGCTATAAATGCATTGATGACTTCTTTTTCTGCCTTCATAATTCAGGCAAAACAAATCCTACGTTACTAATCACTTTGCAAATGTTCCCCTTTTGCTGTGTGAATACCTCTGCCACTCTGCTGTGCCTGTGCCTACCCCTCACAGAATTTCCAGAGATTTTCTCCTGCAGTCCATAGAACGTTTGCTCCCTAGAGTGCTAAATCACTGAATCACTGGATGCCCAGATGGAAATCAGAGTAAAGAGAATGAGCAAAAGTTCAAGAGTAATTTAATCAAACTCCCTTGATTATGTAGTTTTTGTTAGAACGGCCTGGTAAACAGATTTTTGGCATCATACCATATAGTAGAATAAAAAAAATAAAGTTTATTCAAAATGATTGTTTAATTATGCATACTTGAAACATATGAGGCCTAACAACTGTTGATATTAAATCTTTCGGATAAAATACACGACTCTGAATGTGTGCTAATTATATACAGAGGACTATTTTCAGTCTAAGCAATGGATTGTGTTTGTGTGTGTGTGTGTGTGTGTGTGTGTGTGTATGTGTGACTTATTTCTCCCCCCAATATCTTAAGGACTCAAATGGTAAAATACAATCACGTCTTACCATATTCTTTAAAAACAGGTATTAAAAATGCTAGGTGCTCTTTTTAACAGCATTTTAAAGTTTATGTATGATTAAAGATGACACACTTTTAAACGTGTGCCGACAGTCCCATTACAATTGTCTTTTCTCCCATTCTTAAGATAGCCTCTTCTTTTACATGATTCACTTTCAGCTAATTGAGGAATGCAGCATGAGCATTGTTTTAATGTTTATTAACTTGCCTCTGGTTCCCAAGGGGTGCTTTAATTTCTACACAGAGCACTGCAATTGAGTCAGGATTTACCTTTGTACTCCATTTTTATCTCTGCACTGCGAATTTCAGCAAATTTCAAATATTGGTTCCCTTATTTGTCAAGAGTGATTGAGCCTCTATATTCCATTCCAATCTTGGCCTAAATTCAGTATTATTATCTATGTGCGTACATCAGGCTCATTAGGAATGACTCACCAGTAATGTATTTATTCACAATTTAATTCTTGTGGTATCCCCGAAGGAAACTATTCCAAAGCAGCCTTTATTCCCTTGACTTTCCTTCACTGGTACATCATGTTGTATTTTTATTTTAAAACAAAACTTACACACAAAGTCCATTAACTTTATTATTTCTTTTATTGCCTTCCTACCAAACACAGACACATTCACACAGACACATGCATACACACACAGACAGATACACACACACTTTCCTACAGACAGAAGATCATTTTTGAGAGACTTTAAAGATATATGAATAACTGCCATGCTGTAATCAGCAAACCCAAGTAACGAGGATAAAATTATGTATCAGACTAAAATTCATATACAAGTTTTTAATAAAGAATACACACAAGACCAGGCAGTGGTGGCACATCCCTTTAATCCCAGAACTTGGGAGGCAGAGGCAGGCAGATCTCTGCGAATTCAAGGTCAACCTGTTCTACAAAGTGAGTTCCAGGACAGCTAGGACCATTACACATAGGAACCATGACTCAAAGAAAAGGAAACAAAAGAATTCACATGGGCCTAGAGAGATGGCTAAGAGAACTGGGTGCTCTTCCAAAGGCCCTGGAATTCCCAGCGCCCATATGATAGTTCACAATTGTCTGTAACTCTAGTTTCAGGGGATCGGACACCCTCAAACAGACATACATGCAGGCAAAACTACAATGCACATTAAATTAGTAAATAAATCTTTATATAGAAATAAACATAATGAGTGAGTTTTTAAAGAGAGAGAAAAAGGGAGAGAATATTATATGAGCTGAAGAGGTTACATTAAGGAATATATTCCTAAATATATAATATGTACATATATATTTACATACATATACACATGCAATAATGCTTAGTTAAAAACTAGGCCATATAGTTAAAGGAGAGTGGGTGGGGCCTGTGGTAGAGTTTAGAGGAAGGAAAGGAAAGGGAGAAATTAATTTATAATATCAAAAATCAAAATCATTGGAAAAAAAAAAGAAGTTAGTCTCCAGGGCCATTTGTGGAAGGGTCCCATTTAGATAGATAAGACAAGAGCAATTCATTTCTAACATCCTTTGTCCTTTTGGAGACTGGCCATTTGCTGTGACACATTAGGAATTAGGCTTCATGATTCACAACAGGGCATAACTGGGCCAGCTTCCAAACAGTTAGGAGTGGGTTCTTTGTTCTTTCTGGCTTCTTACTTTTGGCCTTTTGGTCTCTCCCATAACCTCTATAGGGAAAGGGTAGATAACATGGTGGATATTATCTAACCTACTGAGTGATGAAAGATAAAAGGACAATAGGTAAGTCGCACTCCATTTGAAACTCAGGTTTTAGTAGGCTGACTTAAAACTGTGATTCTCCTCGTTAGTTGTTCCAGGTTGGCAGCAAGGACAAATGCTCTGCAGTCCCATTAACGATCGAATCCTTCTAAAATCAGGAGTGTCCACCCCGTTCTGGAAAGACAACCCTGTTCTGTGTCAGTCAGCATGATCCCTTGGCAAACTCCACTTGGAAAGTAGAGCCAATTACAGCCCCAGCAGGGTTCCTGAAGCCCACAATATTCATTCATTCGTTCATTCATTCACTCTCCCACTCCTGCTTTCTCTTTCTCTTCTAGGGCTGAAGACAGAAGCCAGGCCGTTGTGCATCTAGGCATTCCTCTTACCCTGGAGGTATATTCCATCTCAGCCTTTTGGTCATGTCATTATAGTTCAGAATGGTGTTAAGTTACTCACTTACTTACTATGTGGCCTATACTGGCTTCAAACTGTCTTCCTGCCTGTGTCTCTGATGCTGGGACTATATTGTGCACCATGATGCCAGACCTCAAGCAGGTCCTAGTTATGAATTCTGAAAATCTCAGATATTAGCCTCAGGTATAGAGGCAGACACTGTTCTCCAAATGGGCTTGGGGTCAGTTCTGCTGTCACTGCCTCCCTGGGCATCAGGGCATCAGGGCCTCAGGGCCTCAGGCACTAGGGCAGTCTGAAGTTTTATGGAAGGTGCTCTAAAGTGTTGGAAACTCT
Source organism: Dicrostonyx torquatus (assembly GCA_028555095.1). Lineage (NCBI taxonomy): Eukaryota > Metazoa > Chordata > Mammalia > Rodentia > Cricetidae > Dicrostonyx > Dicrostonyx torquatus. Next base: position 1,038,317 of record JAQHUG010000440.1, on the reverse strand, counting down.
TTATTTTCCTCTCTTTTATTTGTTATAAAAATTTGTCCTAGGGGATGATAAGACAGCTCAGTGGTTAAGAGCTTATTCCACTTTTACAGACTCAGGGCCAGTTCCAAGCACTGACAATGGGCAGTTCACAATTGTCTGTAATTCCAGCTCTAGGGTGTCTGATGCCTTTTACTGGACTTTGCAGCAACTGTTTGTACACACACATACTTTTAAAAAAAATTGGAAGGAAGAAAGAACTTCTTGGTTCAAACATCAAATTCATTAACAACAACAACAACAAAACCCTGCCTTCCGAACAACATCCGCAGGAGCAGGTCCAAGGGAGCAAGTGCCAAGGGGGTAGGTCCTCTGAGGGACTGGGCCCAAACCAGGGACATCTGCAGGAACAGGACCACTTCTTAAATATAACCCTAGAAGCACAGACACTGAGAGAAACAATTAATAAATGGGGCCTCCTGAAACTGAGAAACTTCTGGAAAGCAAAGGACACGGTCAACAAGACAAAATGGTAGCCTACAGAATGGGAAAAGATCTTCACCAACCCCATATCAGACAGAAGGCTGACCATCAAAATATACAAAGAACTCAAGAAATTGGTCATTAAAAGAACAAATAATCCAATTTTAAAAAATGGAGTACAGATCTAAATAGAGAATTCTCAACAGAGGAATCTAAAATGGCTGAAAGACACTTAAGCAAATGCTCAACATCCTTAGTCATCAGTGAAATGCAAATCAAAACAACTCTGAGAGTCCATCTTATGCCTGTAAAAATGGCCAAGATCAAAAACACGATGACAACTTATGCTGGAGAGGATGTGGAGTAAAGGGAACACTCTTCCTTTGCTGTTGGGAGTGCAAGCTGGTACAGCCACTTTGGATATCAGGATGGCGATTTTTCAGAAAATTCGGAAATAACCTACCTCAAGACCCAGGAATACCACTTTTGAGTATATACCTAAAGGATGCTCAACTGTACCACAAAGACATGTGCTCAACTATGTTTATAGCAGCACTGCTTCTCATAGCCAGAACCTGAAATCGACCTAAATGCCCCTCTACTAAAGAATGCATAAGGAAAACGTAGTACATTTACCCAATGGAGTACTACACAGTGGTAAAAAATAATGACATCTTGAAATTTGCGGGCAAATGGGTGGATCTAGAAAACATCGTATTGAGTGAGGACAAATATCATATTACTTACTTATAAATGGCTTTTAGACTTAAAGCAAAGAAAAATCAGCCTACAATTCATAATTGCAGAGAACCTAGACAACAAATAGGACTCTAAGAGAGACATACATGGATCTAATCTACATGGGAAGTAGAAAAAGACAAGCTCTCCTGAATAAATTGGGAGCATGGGGATCATGAGAGAAAGTAGAAGGGGAGGGGAGGGGAGAAAAATATATAGCTCAATAAAAATAATTATTTCTGTAAGTACCCTCCCCAATTCAATGATTCATGTATGGTGTCACTTCATTGTTCTGTTGTGGTGTTGTCTGTGGTCCATGGATGAATAGATGTTCACTCACATCTGCGAGGAAAAGTCACACATGGACCAAGAAAGCATTTTTTTGTTACAACTCAAAACAGGAGCCCCCAAGAGACACTAAATCCATTTATTGAGAACTCAGGTGACATGTCTGTATTATCAAGTGTTATAAGAAAGTACCAGAAATACAATTCCACCAACTCATTTACTGCCCTTGCATCCAAAAGCAAAGAAACAAACAATGACACCAAATGTCACTCCACAGTGTGTGGGGGGGGTTCACAGTGAATTTTACTTACCAGAAACGGAAGCACCCTCATCCTTATACCACACTTATTCTGCTACTTTCATGCAAACGTTTAGGAACAAATCAGGTATGAAAAATGGGGATTGTATGTGTAGTGAATTTCAGTCCATAAATATAACAATAGCTTATAGTGTCTGTGGAGTTTACAGAGTCCAGAGCAGATACATTAGCTCACTAAATCATGACAAGAGCTCCATGAGGTAGGTATTACTGAATTTACAGGTGAAATACCTGAGACTTTGAGGGTAAGTAACATGTCCAAGGAAACATAGCCATGAGAAAACTAGGCCCTGCAACATACAGAGCTTGTGTGTGAATCGCAGAAAGTAATAGGAAAGAGAGACAGTGATTTATTTGTAGTTTGCCCACTGAGGAAAAGAAAAAAAAATTGCATATGTCTCTCCAGTGTAATTTTTTTCTTTAAAAAAAAAAGCTTAGTGACTGGCCCCTTGACCTGTGCGTCTGTTCATATATTAAGTAGATGTTGGTAATTTCTTCATTTTTATATAATTAAATTCCAAATCATCCCCCCACATTGTCCAATTTTCTTCATCAGCTTTTCAAATTCTGGTCAACATAAAAACTTAGGGAAAAGAAAAAATACATATGTCACAGTGTGTGTGTGTGTGTGTGTGTGTGTGTGTGTGTGTGTGTGTGTGCGTGCGTGCAGGGGGTCCAAACTCCAGTATCTTCTGTAGATCTTGACATTTCCAAGACATGGTACCCATCTCATTCATCCAAGTGAAATTCTGCAATATGGCAATTAAATTGATCATCATGTATAACTTGATATATAACTGGTAGTCCTAAGTTTTTACATGGATCTGAAACTAGAAAGCAGGCATTTTCTGACAAGCAGTGGAATATATAAACCTCCTCTTACTGACAGAACATAGGTGGTTCACACTTTACAAATAAAGTCAACTGCAGTTGAGTCCTGGTTCTTTTAGAAATAGGCTAACCGAAATTCAAACACACATAGCTACACAGAAATATCACACCCTCCTGAGTTAGTCTCCAAGTCCGGGAGCTAACTTCAACTAAAGATTCATCTTTCATTTATTCTACACAATTGAAATGGGAATTCTTGCTTAGAAGTGGAATCTACATGCTCATAAAACAATTTGAGGATGTTTATTCTTTTGAAAATACATTGGTGAAATGTGAAGACAATACAGGTTCGTGATTTGATGGAATAAATCTAATAAATCACACAATGAAAAAATCAACACAAGAAAGAATGATGTATTTGAGAACATTTTTAATAAATAATGTGACAAAAATTACTTTTCTGATTATTGAATTTTCAGTATGCAAAATTATGGCTAAAAATAAGAGGTTTCTTACATGAACATAATGAAAACATTAATCACATGGATTGTTCCCTTAGTACTGCACACCCTTTCTATGGGACTTTTTCAAATCACCTAAATGAACACACTTAGTTTTTGGTGAATACCAGCCTTTTTTTGTGGTTCAGTTTTGTTTGGCTTAGTGGGGTCAGGTCTGATAACTACGTATGACTAAAGGTTCAGATTGTTTTCTTCGAATAGCACCAATTATAAAGACAATTAAGTTCATATGTCAAAAAACCATAGAAATCTACAGTCAGAGAGCATCACTTGGCAATTCCAAGTAGGAATACCTCTGATGAGCTTCTAAGGAAGTCTTACAAGATTCAACATTGGCCACAACAAACTTAACACTTTTTTTTTTCTTAAAGTCCAGGAAAAATTAGAACCATTTGGTTCACAGCCCACAATAAAGTCTGTATATGACTTCACCAGCTGTCATCATTCAAATATTGCAAATACAAACACAGAGCATTAAAAAAAAAACAGGTTAAAAACACTTCTCAACAGTTTCTTCAATAAGACAAAAAAGGTTAATAGTTACAATGGTTTACAAATAAAGTTTAGTGATTGTGCTTTTAAAACCAAAAAAAAAAAAGATTAAAAACAGTGCATTACAAAAACAAAAATCAAACAAACTTCCTTAAGTGGCACTTCTGAAAGTTGAACTGACACTACCAGAAGAAATTTTAGGCCAGTTAAGATGGGGATGTCCTTACTCAATTGGTCGTTAAAAACATCCGCTTGCTTGTAATATGCATTTGTAGTTGCTTTTTGATTGAAAAATAGAACAAGATTTTTTTTTTTTGCTAGGCTTACTTCTGATAATGACTAGATAACCAGAGGTCCAACTGGCTTAGCCCTACTCATCCAAAAGTACATTTCCAAGAATATATTTCAGTGATTGAAATGAAGACAAAATAAAGTACCACCAGGAGTTGCAAAGAGTATATATTTACAATGCTTCTACCCCATTCAAATCTTCTGTAGTTCTGTACTTGGTATATTTTTAGTTAATCCCAGCAAAGGGTGATATGAAAGACTGATTTTAAAAGCATGTAAAATGAAGTATGCTTTAATTGGCATTAGCAGTTGGTCACAGAACTATTATATTTTGAGAGCCCTTAGCATGAGGTTGATTCATCACCTTTGTATCTTTGATCAATTTTTTTTTTGCTACAAATTCGCTTGACATATAAGCAGTGCAATGTCATATCTCAGGGGCAAAATGCAAAAGAATTGGTCTGTTCATTCTTGCTGGCTGATGGCTGACGTAAGCAGCCAAGACACTTCCCTTGCTGGAAGTCAAGTGTAACGGTTGCAACAGCGAGGGGGGAGAGGGAGGTTCCTCAAGGGTTAGGCAATCAATCAGCAACAATAAAAACCCAAGACATTTTTTTTAAAAACGGTATCCCAATAGGAGGAATAAAAATGACAATTTGTACATTCTGATTGCACTGAACACTTCATCTGGCATTGCGTGTCGTCAGACGTGAGGCATCTTGAGTGACGATTTCACATTAGTATCACAAGCCTCTCTGGTTATCTTCAGCTTTTAGTTTCCTGTAAGAGATGAATTTTTGGTCAATTCAAAAACAAAGCCAAAGGCTATTGTCTTATACTTATTTACATTCATTGACTGTGTTTTTCTTCATTTGTTGGCATGTGTTGCAGTGTTCGTCACAGCTAATTGTTTTCTCGACGTTAACTGGTCTTTATTGCAAATTCAACCATCCTAAAATAAGTACCAACTTGTTCTGTGCCATACCTGGATGTCACAGGTCAGGCCACAGGGTTCCGAGCAAGGAGCCCTACTTTTCCACTTCTCCCCAGTGCCATCTCTCCATTTTAATTCCACATATCATTTTAAAATACTAGGTTTAATAGCAAAGATATTTCAGTCCCCCTGCCTGCAAAAGTTCTATTTAAAAGGCAAAAAAAAACCCTTTAAAAAGTAATAGTCTGGTGGCATTTGTGGGAGAAATTTTTCTTATTCCAAACAACAAAATTTCAACATGAGATACATATGTTACTCAATGACACACAATTTCTTAAAATTTCATCTTACATTTTGAAGACTCTCAAACTCATTTAGCATCATTTATAAAGAAACAAATTTGACTTTGAGTTACTTTTTATTAGCTGGCAAAAACATACTAAATTTCAAAGAGAAGGGACTTTTAAACATGACTTCCAACTATATCTTAGGTAATAGTCCCAGATTACGAAGAAGGGAAGAAGAATTTATTTGACTTAGACAGAATTCCTCTTTTGGCCAGGCTCCTTTCCAAAACAGTGAAGGTATAAGAGAGTAGGAAGCCTGGTGACAGATACTAGATGCTAAACACTCGTATCATAATAGCTCTCACCTCACTGAGGTTTCAGATAATTCAATGAATTATACCATGTCAGACCAAGGTCTTTCCCAACTTGTGTTCTGCCATATATATATTTTGTAGATGGAAATAAGTGAAAGAATATGAATCTGAGGTCTGTGAGGACATCACTGTTAGCATTTAGAATTATGAAACGCATTCTAGGAAAATTCTTTAATTCACAGAACTTCAGGTGCCAACAGCACAGGCATTAGGATACAGAACGTTTGTGATAAAACAGTTGCATGTCTGTATGCTGACAGGTGTTCTTAATGTCGAGGGCTGGCATTACAACTGCAGTCTGAAATTTTAAAACCTGGGGGAAATTATACATACCTCTAATTCTTCATTATTATCGTCTCCTCTTTCATATCCCCCAAGTACTTGCATTTCTGCCATGTTTCTCCGACCTATATTCGCCTGCTCTCTTTGTCGGCTTCCCGAGCCTCGTGATGACATTGAGCTTGAGGAACTAGGATCTCTGGGGTTGTTTGATGTAGGGAAAGTCGGTCTACAGTACGGTAGAATATCCTCTGTGTAAAGAAGTACAACGAGAGCGTGTGAACGAGATGCTACACTTCTGCCTTACAATGTCTCACTCCTGTCGCTATGCAATCTCGGATGGCCAAGCAACACTGACTCCGAGGCGTAAGTACGAACACTACAAGCATAATAATGTGGACTGCCTTTTGAAAATGAAAATAACAAGTCTTATTTCCCATGCATTGGCTGGGGATTTGGATTGGCTCCATGCATAAGTCAGTGTTCATCCCAAACTCACCTGGGACCAAGACCATTAAAGGAGACAAGTCAAATGTGGAATCAATTGACTTCCAATTCTTTTATTCAGCATGTGATCTCAGCTAGTTTAAACTCATACCCACCACCAAAATAATAGTAGAATATGTGCTTAAAGGAGCTGTGACATACACAAAGACAAGAGAGAGGGATCAATGTGTAGGCAAGGTGTTCTTATGAAGAGTTAGGAGGAAGAAGAAATGTCCCAATCATGTGATAAGCTCTCCTTGTCGAGACCAACCTAAATGCATTTGCACCACTGAACTCTGACTCTCTGAAGGTGACTCTTTCGGTGGAAGCTTCACCCAGCCCCTGGCATCTATGTATCCAAAGTGTCTATAATGATCAAATGGAAGCGCCACTTCATGTCTCCTCCCCCATCCCCCACTAAACCCTGCTGCATCTCTGAAAGCCCGCCAAATGACGACCTCTCCCCTGGAGATGCTCAAGACCACTCCCACTGGAGTGCACTCCAGAAAACAGATGCATAGTTTTCCCATCTTCCTTTCCCATCTCCTCTCTGGGGGACTGGAAAATTGTCTGAGAGTGTTTTATCCATTACACCTGGGTTCTTTTCTAATTTGGTTCGATTTGGTCTGATCTGGTGGAGAGGCTTATTGGAGCATAAGAACTTTTCAGTGATTTCAAATAATAAGGCACTGTGGAGTTTGAATGAGAGTATCTCCTACAGTCTCAAATATTGGAAGGCTTGGTACCCTGTGGAACTGTTTAGGATGGAATAGGAGGTGTGGCCTTGTTAGAAGAGGTGTGATACTGGGGATGGGCTTTGAGGTTTCAAAAGCCCAGCCATTTTGTTCTTTCTTATGTATGTGATGTAAGCTCTCAGCTACTGTTCCAGCACCAAGCCTGCCTGCTTGCTGCCATGCTCCGTACCGTGATTGTACTGAACTCACCCTCTGAAATGTAAGCCCCCAGTAAATGGTTTCTCCTATTAATTGTCTTGATCGTGGTATCTCTTCACAGCAACAGAAGTAACTGAGATAGCACACTAGCCAAGTTTCGTGATGTGGAAGCATTTAATTGATCACTTTTCCTCCACAGCCTGTCTACACTCTGGACATAAATCCATTAAAAAGAAAGAAAAAACAAAAACCTTCTACATGTTCCCTTCATTCACCTCTGGACCTACATCTCTGCATTATTTTTTTCTTTCTTGGGGTTTTTGAGACAGGATTTCTCTGTGTGGCCCTTGCTATTCTGAAACTCGCTCCATAGACCAGTACTCTGCCTCCTGAATGCTGGGTTTAAAGGTGTGAACCACCGCACTAGGCCATCTCTGCATATTTATGATCTAGTCAAATGTTCCTTCAATTACATACACTGTTCTCAGTGCACCATAGATGCTGACTTTCAAACCTAAACAGCCTACTTTTGGCCTCATCTGAAGCCTATCCATATTCTGAGACACTCAGTTTAGATGCCACTTCTACAGTAAAGACCTCTGAATCTTTCCTGACATTATTTTACCCATCACGCCAACTGTCCTCATTCTGGACTTCCTGGTGTTACAGCATGGTGAAGTCAGGCTGGATATAAAAATTGTTTGTATTTGGCTTAGTCTTCAAGACATGCTTATTGGCACAGTCTGGGCTATGTGGAGGAAGTAATGGTCAGTGACAGTGTCCTTAGGGAAGTCATGGATACCTAATATCTTAAGATATCTATGAATTATAACATCTCTCTGCTCTGTATGTATGAGCACATGTATGTGACAGCACAAACTTTTGGAGGTCAGAGTTGATGCTTATAGACATCTGAAGACTTATTACTGTAAATATAGCACAATGAGCATTTGATATGTGTAGGAATAAATCAACTAGAGAGGTAAATGTCAGCACAAAGGATCAGACCTTCAAGTTCAGAAAAGCACTTTCCTTAATTAAAAATATCCATTCATTACATATGCAAATCAGGGTGCCTCTTTCATTAAATAAATAATGCAAATTGAATCAAGAAGGTGAAAATTACAGCAATGCTTAGCAATGATAATTTAATGATATACACATGTGGGGTTATGGTTCAAAAAAATCAGGAAAATCAAAGCATAATAACTGGATCAGCAAAATGCATTTCAGAGGCTAGGTGTCCTTATTTCTAGATTAACAGTTTCTGACTTAGTTCTAAAGATAGAAATAATTTTATAAAGTAACAGCTACTGAGTACATTTCTGCAGATTGATTTACACTCCTTTTCCTCTTTGCCTGACTCCGTCGCGCCAGGATCTTTGTAGCCCTGCAGTTTTCTCCTAGAGAATCCCTTCTACTTTAGAGTTTGCTCATGATCACAGAAATGGTCATACTTTCCGGACAGACATGAAGTCTATAACTGACGTCACAGTCCTTGGTGTATGAATCACTACTTGGAACACAGGGCCAGGAGTCAAAAGTTTAGTGCTAGATCAGCTTGGCTTAATGGCCAGAGATAAGCTAATATGCTTTCGGAGCTGATGTCCCCAAGGACGCTGTGGTCAGAGTGAGAGTGTCTGTGGTAAAGGCACAGTTCTGGAGTTGCACTTGTTGCCTGAGCTCATGTTTTCAGCGCGAGTCCCACTTTGGTCCCAGAATACGCTTCTTGTTGCATGGAAGTTGGTGAACCCACAAAGCAACTAGCTGATTTGCAAATCTTGCCAAAATATATACTAATAAAATACAGTAAAAATACGAGTACATCTTTTATTCTTAATTCTTCCATCACTCCCTTCTGTTCCCTCCATCATTTTTTTTTTTGTTTTTCAAGACAGGGTTTCATTGTGTAGCCTCTACCTCCTGAGTGCTGGGATTAAAAGTATCCATCACCACCACCCACTTTTTTCTTTACTTTTTTATCTTTTTTAAAAATCTTTAAATTTTTAAATTTTTTAAAAATCTCTTGCACTGACTTCTGGGGATCTGAATCCAGATCCTCAAGCTTTCAAAGTAAGAGCTTTAATTGCTCTTTGATTTCCCTAGTCCTCTTATATTTCTTACGTCCTTTCTTTCTAGGTGTGTGTGTGTGTGTGTGTGTGTGTGTGTGTGTGTGTATAGGACACTAACATTGAATGCAAAACTCTGTTGGTAAGCACTCTACCAAACACCTACTTTTAATTCTAGAACACTATTTTTTAAAATATTTTTAGAATTTCATACACGAGTATGACACATGTATATCACTTCCCCCATTCAAACTCTTCCCATGCCCTCTTCCCTAATTCATGACCTCTTTTCTTTACTTATTATTGTTTACACACACATCTACACAACCACTGAGTCCATTTAGTATTGCTTATCTGTACATGTGTTCAGGACCAATCATTTGGGATGTAGAAACTCCTCCTTGGATAAAATTGATTTTTTTTTCTCTATAGCTATTAGCCACCTATAGCTCTTCCTTCCTTTCTTATTCGTCTCCTTTTTTTATTTTTTTGAGACAGGGTTTCTCTGTAATACAGCCCTAGCTGTCCTAAAACTAGCTCTGTAGACCATGTTGTCCTGAAACTCACAGAGATCTGCCTGCCTCTGCCTCCTGAGTGCTGGGATTAAAGGCATGGTATGAGCCACTATCACCAGACCACCTGTAGTTCTTTATTTAGGAGTAGAACCTTAGGGAATTTACTCTACAAATGTTGCCATGCTAACTGGTAGTGTAATTATGTTGGTCTTTTTTTTTTTTTTTCCTTTTAATTTATTCATTTATTTTTGTTAAAAGCAAAGTTTACATTTACTCCCCTTGTTCCCGGCCCTCCCGCTCCCCCACTACCCCCCTGCCCTCCCCCTGCTTCCTTAAGATGGTGCAGGTTATCCTGTCCTATGGGGAGCCCAAGGTCCTCCCCCCTCCATCTCAGTCTAAGAAGATGTGCATTCATATAGGATAGGTTCCCAAATAGCCAATACATGTAGAAGAGATAGGTCCCAGTGCCATCATTGTTGGTCTCTCAGTCAGTCCCCTCTGGCAGTCACATTCATAGAGTCCATTCAAGCATACCATTGAAAGTTCATGGGTATGTTTTTCTCTTTACATCTTTATGTCTTAGAAGTAGGCTGGTGTGGGACAATTGTTTGTATTCTGTCAATTATATTTTAAATAAACACTGACTGATCAGTAGCCAGGTAGGAAGTATAGGCAGGACAACCAGACAGGAAGTAGAGGCGGGTCAATGAGAACAGGAGAATTTGGGGAAGAGAAAAGCCCATTCCTCTGCAGTCCTAATCCACCCACAGAAGAAAAAAGATGTGACTGCTTCACTGAAAAATGTACTGAGCCATGTGGCTAACTTAGACAAGAATAATGGGCTAATATAAGTTATAAGAGTTAGTAAGAAGCCTGAGCTAATGGGCCAATCAGTTGTAACTAATGTAAATTTCTGTGTGATTTCTTTGAGACTTAATGATTGCAGGAATCAGGCAGGGCAGAAACCCTGTCAACAGTAGGCATCCTGGTCATTTGGATCCTACTATTCAGTATCCTCTTCTGGGACGTTTCTTCAGCTTTATTTAGGTGTAGGTCTGGTTGAAGATATATCAACTGGGGGTGGTCCTACCCAGATGTAATACTTACAAATCATAATGACTGGCTCAGCAAGATATCCCCCATGGTACAAGAGAGAGACTTTTGGCCTTTGGTGTAACCAATAGCTGTTTAATTGGACTTAAAACCTGTGTGATGGGAGGAGATTCCTACCTGTAAACCTAGCCAACTGTCTGTAGCTAGGGAAGATACAGATCCCAGAAGAGAATCTACTGCTGCCATTCTCTGAAACTAATGCAATTTCAATCCATATTCTAAATACTCCTCCTTGTATGCACAGAGAAGTACCGTTCTCAACTCTAGTCAAGATGCATCCTTTTCCTAGCGACGGAGACTACCCCAGATCCTCTGGCTGACATGCAGAGAATAGAATACTACTTTTTACATCTTAGTTCTCACGATTGCTCTGTCTTCAGGGGGGGCACTTTTCAGCATGCTTTGTAGAACATGGATTCTCTTCCATTCCTAGAATAATCATGGCCCTGTGGGACATTTTCACAGGAACTGAGCTGCACTCCTCTCTGTCTAGTCTCACATTCCCTGAGCAGCTAGGTTTTTAGCTTTGGGAAATGGTCACATGGCAGATGCAATCAACATGCTACAAAATAGGGTTTGCTTTGTTCTTCCTCCTGGAGAACTGATTCTTAAACATCTGCCGTACATCACTGCTGACATTTAATCTTTGTAATTCATACAGTTGTTATCTCAGCCCTGCATGCTCTAAAGCCCAGTCCTACTCCAACCCTTTCTCCTGATCATTTAATCCAGTTTTTTCAACTCTTAATGATTTTGTGTGTGTGTGTCTATGCAATAGCCAGCTTCTAAGTCACTAAAAACAAGTATCATCCTCATGACATCTAGGCATGTCTCTTATTTCAGTTTGGCGAGTACAGCTGATGAACAGGGCCTCACAGTTACGGTCCAAACAACTCCCCCTTTTACTGCATTGTTTCAACTTATATTTTATTGTGGAATATTCCTTTACACTGCATGAAGATATGTTATTGTGATTGGTCTAATAAAAAAGCTAAGTGGCCAATAGCTAGGCAAGATTTTCGATGCAGAGAGACTGCTGGAAAGAAGAAGGGAGAGACATGGGGGGGGGTCACCAGGCAGATGCAGAGGAAACATGACGTGTAGGATCTGGGATACGGAAATGAATAGAAATGGGTTAATTTAAGCTATAAGAGCTACTTCGAATCAAGCCTAAGCTATAGGCCGAGCTCTCACAATTAATAATAAGTCTTCGTGTGGTTATGTGGAGCTGGCTGGTGGGACAGAAAAAGACCTGCTATGGTATTTTAACATTTTATTGGTTGTATAATACTGTGCCTAACTCTAGCATGCCCATATTGGCTATGTTTGCATTTCCTTGATTTTATTTTAACTCATTTTACATTTCATACCTAGATTATTACTGTAATACCACATCTACTATTTCAGTCTCCACCTTCACTATCCTGGGCTGGTAGTTAGTCCTCTAAGCCACACATCATATTACATCACTTCTTACTTAAAAGTCTTTTGTTTAAAAAGTAAAGTTAGCATACCAAGAAGCACGATTCACTGTGGCATTTTCAACCATATGTGTCCTCATACTTTGTTCAAACTCACCTTCTTCCCCGTCATCCTCCCCCTGCCTCTGATCAGCCTCTGGGTCATTCCCTCACTCCCACCAAATAGTCCCTTTCTGCATCCTCACGTCACATGGACTCCATTACCCTCTCTTCCTCAGTCCCCTCAAAATGGCTTCCCGCTGCCTCTATAGTATATCTAAAACTCTTTCTTAGGGTACCCTTGGCTTTTCCAATTTAATCACTTTTCTAGATTTGTCTTTAGCCATTTATCCCCGATCCTGATATCCTGGAAACCATTTATCAGCCTTTATTTTCACACTTTCATCATCACCTTTTCTCCATATCCTTCCTTTACCTGATACTTGCAGTCTCCTTGTTTACTCTGCTGAAATCAGGTTTCCCCTTCAAAATCTAATGAAAGGATAAAATTCAATTTGTGTGGCTTCTCTTCAAAGAAGCTTGTGTGATGTCATGTATTAGAATCAATTGTATTAAATAGCTGAGCACATTCCCACCCTGCAGTTAGAGAAGTCTTAGTCATATTCTTTTCATATAGCCACAAAAAGCCTACCCACGTGTCTTGAGAGCTTAGAGGATTCTGTGGTTGTCTGCTGTTTGGAAAATCAGTACCTTGGACAAGGTTTGTCTTTGCCGGAGGAAGGTCTCGCTTTGCAGCCTTGTTCCCTCGTCCTTTCCCGTCATTCTGCTGTTCCTGTGCTTCTCTGGGGTCAGCTGGATTTGTTCGCAGGTCAGGGACTTGTCGTCCATCCAGTGCTTCTCTCCCCTTGTAACTCCCTCCTCCTTTTCTGTCTGATGATCTGTCTGTTCTTGCTTCTACAGAAGCGAGTTTTGGCACCATTACAGGTCGTACCTCTAGCTGTGCCTTGGACTGGACAGTGGGCGATTTTATAGCAGGTGGTGGCACTGGAGGGGGTGGAAGATCTAAAAGGAATATTTTAAGTGTGTCAGATCTTGCATGTCTAATTTCTTCAAAACTAGATTTCTCATTGGAGGCACATTCAGTTTTGAAATAGTGTACTTTACATGGGCAAGAGAAATTGAAGATAACAAAAATGAAGACGGATAACTTAAAATTTATCATCCAAGCATGGAAAAATTGAATGATACAGTCAGGATTTGAAGATCACTACTATAAGGCTAGCTACTACTGTGCGAATTTTCTGGACTCCAATCCAGCACAGCTTCCTCTTTGAGCTTAGCATACTTTCACAGGTCCTAGATAAATATTATCTTACATCTTTAGGCAACCTCTTCAAATTGATTAAAACTGGCACTTAAGTTTTAATTGCCATCGCTAAGCTGGCCTTCTTAATTTGTAGCTAAAAAGTTCCACATAGATTTTTTTTTCTTTTATTGGATTTTCGAGACAGGGTTTCTCTGTAGTTTTTGGAGCCTGTCCTGGAACTAGCTCTTGTAGACCAGGCTGGCCTCGAACTCATGGAGATCCACCTGCCTCTGCCTCCCGAGTGCTGGGATGAAACGTGTGCATCACCACAGCCCGGCTCCACATAGATTTTTAACTTATTTTCTGATATTGAAGATGTCTAGTAGCAGACCAAAAAAGAATGACTTTAGATTCTTAATCTCTACGGCTCTTTCTGTCATTTCATTTGGTCACACATATCTACAGTCCAATCAAAGCTCTCTTCACCCTGTACCCAGATATTTTAAACCAGATAATTACTGGCAAAAATGTAGGCTAATTTCCTGTTTTATAGGTACACCTCACAGTTACATTTCAAGAATTATTTTTTACATTTTATACCATATTAGTTTGAATTCTTTACTTCATGAAGGTGTTTCAAAATGAAAGCATGCATATATTGCATATAGTTTAATATTTATAAAATGCATTTTTCTTAAGCAATTCTGCAATTCATAAAAATAATTTGTAGAAACATTCCATGAATAAAGAGAAATATACCTGAATAACATTTGGTAAGTTAACATAATGTGATCAAGTTTTCAGGGACTTGACTGTGATGTGAAGGCTGGTATAATAGTCAATACATGCAAAGATAGGGGATGAAATATTATGGTGGAATGTTTAAAAGAGAGCAAAGATTACGACTGAGAGATTACAGATTAATTAAAAATCTGTAATCTCATGAAAAATATTTAGTTTACTTTTATTTCTGTACATGTTTGGCTGCATGTACGTGTGAGCATCACATGCATGCCTGGAGGCCAAGGTAGTCTTGGAGGCCAAAAAGGCTGTTCAGTCACCTGGACCTGGAGTTATAAATTGTTCCAAGCTGCGATGTGGGTGATGAGAATGGAACCCAGGTCCTCTGCAAGAGCTGCAAATTCTCTTAGCCTCTCAGCCATCTCTGCAGTCTCTCTTTGTGTGATCTTATAACACCTTCTCCTTTTATAGAACCCCCAGCTAAGAAAACACCCCTCACAGGAACACATACATAGGTAATTCTGCTAGTGTGGCAGAAATGTGCTAGCCAGATTCACTGCTCTATTTATGTAACTGCTTAAAGTCTCAAGACTCTGCAATTAATGATAAATCAAGTCAAAATAACATCATTCTAAAGAGGATGGTGAATAATTTATGAAAAGTAGGACCGGAGAAATATAGATTTGGTTTTTAAATCAAATATGCAAATGTCTTGGGAAGGTTGAAAAGCGGGGGAGGAAAGAGTCTATTAGAAGGTCCTAGAAATGTACTTTAACTCCACAAGACTTCAGCTGATAAATATTCATATATTTTAATCCTATCTTCCGTCTGGGTTAAACTTGAAACTAGCGAATGCAAAATAAATAAATAATCAGCCCTTTTAGTAGGACAGGAGGATGCGGACGCTGCTTTCCGGGCAACAGTTCCCTGGGTATGAAACCTTATATTTACTTACAGGGCAAGACAAGGCTACGACATTGGAGAGGCTGGCTGGTGGGCTCTTGTACTGAGAATTATGTCCTTGCCAAACACTACAGGGAGAGTCACAAGCCCCACTATCTAAGAAAGTGATTGTATTTGGCATCATCTGAGGAGCAATAAAATTAAAACGAGCTTGCAAGATGGTGTCCAATCGAGTAGGACTAATATAGAAAGAGTTTAGAGAACAATTTCAGACAAAGGGGGAACAGTGAGAGGACACAGGAGGAGCACCTCCAAAGATGCAGCCCTGCTTACAACTCAGTGTTGGATATGCATGTGCATTGCTTTAATTGTAAAGTCCATGGTACTGTTTAGTGACAAGTCACAGGTGGACCAGCTAAAACGGATCCTCAAAATCTATACGGACTCCAAATGAAGTCCCGTCTATTCATTTGAATGCTTTAGAAAACACCTGGGGAACTTGAAATCTGAATGATATTTACAAAGCAAAGATGCTATAAACTGAAGAGGGTTCTCATAAGTGATACACAGTAACTAGACTCACCCATCCTAGTCAATATACTGCACTTGTGGGAAAGGCAAAAAAGAAAATAAAAATATTATAAACTCCTCTACACTTTACAAATATGCTTAATTCAGATTTCAACAAAAGACATCTCAAATTCTTTCTTCCACCCACCAATATTATAAAACAGTGTAAAAAAACTATATTCCTTCCTGGAATTCTCCAGAATATTATCTGGAGAATAAAAAATTTTTTTTTTTAAAAAATTCATTTAATTTTATTTTATGTGCATTGGTATTTCGCCTGCACGTTTGTCTGTATGAGAGAGTCGGATCCCCTGATACTAGAGTTATAGATACTTGTGAGTTGTCATTTGTGGGCTGGGAATTGAACCTGTGTCCTCTGGAAAGGCAACCAGTGGTCTTAACCACTGAGCCATATCTCTTCAGCCCTTCAGATATATTTTCTAAGTGCAGTATAATAATTTGATAGAATTGTTTTCTGAGAAAAACTACTTTTGTCTCTATTTCATAGCTGCTATCAGGAATATACACAGGCTAAGCGGTAATGGTGCACCTCTCAGGTGGCAGAGGCAGGTGGATCTCTTTGAGTTCGAGGCCAGCCTGGACCACAGAGTGAATTCCAGGACAGGCTCCAAAGCTACACAGAGAAACCCTGTCTCGAAAAACCAAAACAAACAAACAAAAAAATGAAGAGGGAACATACACAGATTGTGTAAGGGAGAGAGAGCACAAAGCCTTGAGTTTGAGTACCAGAATTATAAAGTGTGTGTGTTTGTGTGTGTGTGTGTGTGTGTTTGTGTGTGTGTGTGTGTGAGAGAGAGAGAGAGAGAGACAGAGAGACAGAGAGAAAGTGTGATAGTTTGTATTTCATTTGTTTGGTGCAATAAGAAATATCCGAATTTTGTGGTTTTTAAATGATAAATGAACATTTTAGGAGTGTAAATAACATGCAGCTTTTTCAATGAAATTTTCAGAAACGAGGTGAGAAACACTCTATAACTGAAGAATGGATGGTTCCCTATGCTGAACGGAAGATGAAACTATAATTTAAAACCAGCGTTACTCATTTCTCCATCACTTATTTTCATGGGCTACGGAAAACTGTTAGCTTCTGCATTATAGGAAGCACTGATAATTTACACGACCCCTTCCATGAGTTGAGCAATTCCAAATCCAAGTAATATTTCACATTAACTTCTCAGCTTTACACACGTTTCAATATAGTCCTTTGGTATTCTTGAAATTAAACACAAAATAATTTCTGGTGATTTGTCATTCCATTTAATATTTTTTATTCGAGAGTTAGTTACTATTCATATTCAGTTTTCAAATACATCAAAACAAGTCCTGCAGACTACAGAACACAAACACAGCTAACACTTCTCAAGAATGGCATCTGTGATGCTTTTTAATCCAGCAAACTTTCTGTATTTAAAACCTTTCGGGAGGCCTTACTCCATGCCAGACTTCTTTATAAATACATATAAATAAAAGGTAGAAAGATCTACACAGAGTTTAAGGCCAGATTTTTCCATATGTGTTCAATTTAGATGTGTTTATGTCTCGGTTTGCCATTTGACCAGTCTTCCAGGGAAGAGTCCTGCCTTCTAGATAATAAACATTGATAAAAACAGCAATAAAACTTGTAAAATGCCATTACAGGGGTCCTATAAATGTAAGATCGCCTGTATAGTTTGAGGATTTACACCTAGTGTTTGTCCCTTCACGGAGGCAAACATGTGCAGAGCCACTGTAATAACCCTTCAGAATCAGATAATATTCTGACAGCTCACTTTCGCTGACAAAAGCATCCTGGGCAGGAGCCAGGAGGCCCAGGTGCACTGTGTGATGCCAGTATTTAATGCGATCTAATATCAGATGGATGCTAGTGAGAGAAAATACTCAGAATAAACTCCAGATAACAGCACGGACAACCACCCTTAGCAAATTGCTTGCGCTCACCATGCTGTGAGCTTTGTATTACATTTTCCTGTCAAGTGGCAAGACTCAGAGGGAAAAGGACCTCCCAGAGAACCCCTCCCTATAACCTTGGATAAGGATCTATAATATTAAGCTTTCATATGATAATAGCAAATGAAGGCTTTTATGAAACATTGCTGACTGGTCAGGAAAGTCCTAATCAGATTGTGGCTGCAGACACCGGGGAGGTGGAGAAACTGCCTGTGACACCCTTCTTCCCCCACCCCATTAGCAAACTCAGAAAACTTGACAACATGGGTGAGTCTGAGAGAATTTATCTTACATGAATTTCCAATAAAGCCTGAGGGGCTGTTTTATAAAATGAGAAGGTGGTGGTGGTTTAATAAATGCTGGGCCACCTAAGGCACTTTCATTAAAGGCTCTCTCTAGACAACATCAGAATGCTTGCATTCTCCGCCTCTGCCCCCTTGAGATTACAAGTGTTCCCTCTTCAGCGAGAGTCCATATTGCATGTGACGGCACGAAGAAAAGGATTTGAGGTGCCTTTGGATGCTCAGACTAACTATAAAATCACTATGGTTGCAAAAAAAAATTATCCTGGCACATTTAATGCCCTTTTTTTAACTGCAAATTTTATTTTGAAAAGCTAGAACGAAGAAAATGGAGACATTCTAGAGGTTTGCTAAGTGGACCTGGCAAAGGTTAAACCTACATTATGACATCAGCTAGAACCACAGCCATGGTATGAAACTATAAAATCAGCTTTTAATTTCTTAAGCAGCTGTTTACAAAACTGCCAAGGCAGTTGACAAGATGCGGAAGGATTCCACTCCCGTAAGTAATAAAAGGTTACCCTTAAGGAATGTCAATGCGATCGCTAATGTCAGTGGACGCATTCACTAGCCAGAGAGGAGCAGGGGAATGACGAGCCTCGTGGACCCTGCGGTCCACTTCAGGGGACCTACCATCTGTGTAGGCTTCTCTGCGCAGATGTCCTGGCTGGTGTTTCTGCTTCTTGGCGGGTCTGGCTTTCTGGATGACAGCAGCGCTCATGTTGCTGTCTGTAGACACGGGGCTCGTGGGCCTAGGGCACTGAGAGCCATGGAAATGGCGGCGGCCTGAGGAGGAAAGCCAGAGGCTCATCAGTGAGTTCCAGTGTCGCAGAAGCAGCCAAAGCAAAACACTCAAGCTGGAAAAAATTCCTAATTTTAAAACATACTTCACACCCACCCAATGTGAGCTCCCCTCTATGTGTGCTGACTGCAGAAAATACCCTGAAAGCACTGTTAGGCTTCTGCGTTTTGTGAAAACCACAGGACATTTATTCTGCTAACGTTCCCAATCGTCTTTACATAAGGAAAACGCTGCAATTACTTTTTTCAACTAAAATGTTCTTAAGAGTGTTATTATTTCCCCGCATTACATATTCAATGACTGTTGCTTTTTCAAGAGGAAGAATCAGATTCCTTAACAAATTCATGTTGTAAAAATGCACGGCCTTAATTATACCCTTATTTCAATTAAGTCTGTCTATGACATTCGTTGGAGATAGGACCTTAATAACTTAGCACTCTTGGGCGATCTCTTTGTAAGCGAGTGCTCTGAAACTCATGTAGCTTACGTATGTAGTCCCTAACCAAATGTACTTCTGTGCTTTTCCTGCTTCAGGATAATTGTCAATCCTCACTATGCAGTTGTGTGGATGTTGGTTATTTTTGGAGCGACCACACTGCCAGGTCATCCTGCGAACTTAATCTACAAAGCAGACGTGGCTGATTTCAGTGTCATCAATGTCCCTTGGAAAGGTGACATACTATAATAGGTAAGATGTGGTTCTTCGAAAAAGGCAACGGAAGGCTTCCAGTGCTATGCTGACCTACAGCATTCGCCTTCTAGAAACTCCACCCACAAACCCACTGCTTCCTACTGAACCACAGGAAACTTCAGACCGACTCAGAAATGAGACACATGCCCCGGCTAGAAACAAGGGAAGCCACATCCGTTGAAGACAACACATTTAAAAGTGCTAACTGAGACACATTAAATAATGGCCATTAATGCAGCCAAGTGAGAAGCAATGTGATTGGGTTATCCGTTCATATTAACTTCAAGTCACATGATAAGCACCCCTATTTCTTGAGGAGAACATTGTAATAGGCAGAGGCCAGTGCATGTTTGGTTCATTATAATTATGAGCCAAATGAAACCAGAACTGCCACTAAATTACAATACAATAAAATATTAAACCCAACTCTCTTTAGCTATGATGGAGACTATTACAGTTAAAGCTACATATCCATGAAAACAGAGAATTAGAGCTGAGATGGAAATCATTATTCATTCTATTGTATAAGGCCATCTACTGCTCAAAGACCCTGAGGCAGAAGGTCGTTTACAGATGAATTTTCAACGTTATTCCTATGTTTCGTTGACTTAATGAGCTGAAACGTGCCATTAAAGCAATCTGAAAATAGTGTTTTGAGATGCTTAATTTCATGTACTTATTTTTTAACAGAAGATTAAGAACTATGGTAAAACATATATATAATTAGATGCTATTTATTTATTTATAAAGTTAATTAGGTTTGCATAGATTACTACATTTAGCTGCTACTGGGAAAAATAATATTCAGTTGAATTTTATAAAACATAGGCCTGAAGTGAGTAGATATTCTGTGATAATGTGTTGATAAATATTAGACATCTTTTTCCACACAATGAATAATGTATGTGGTCTTGTACTTTAAGTAAAACATCCATGAATATATTCTATACTAATAAAAAGTAATGACCAGTACACTATCTCAAGAAAGTAAGGGAAGCTGGCAATATGACAGTCACTAAAGTACAAAAATTAAAACAACAGGCAACAGTTATTGACTTGTAATGATCTTTTCTTTTCCTGAAATGTGTTCATTTTGATCATATTGTTTCCCTCAGCTATTTGTGTTTTCTTGGCTGCCAGAAATGTTGAATTACAGACAAAGTATACACACACACACACACACACACACACACACACTACACACACACATATCCATGTAGAATACACACACACAAATACACACATACAAATACATTCATGCACAATACACGAACACACACAGATACATACAAACACATTCATGCACAATATATACATTCATGCACAACACACACACATGCACACACACACATCCATGCACAATATACACATACACAAGCACACACATACACACACACATACATACTGATTCTACACAAAGACCATATGGCATTTTTGAAATTCCAATTCTTTTCCTTCTTATGCTATTCCCTCTCTAAGTAAGAATTGAAATAATTAAGTTAAAATGATCTAAAAATAAGTGAATTCATTATTCTAGGCTATAACAATGAGGGGGGAAAGGGAAAGAAAAAAGTAATATGCATTTATATTAACTTGTTCTTTCAACTATTAGTAATAATATGAAACATTTATGCTTTAAGATGTATGCACATTTCAAATATCTGTCCAGTTTAATTGATAAGAAGCATTATGGTTTCAATCTGCAATATCCTTCCACAGACTTTCATATCGTGCTCAGGTTCCCCGGGCTGCACTTCTGCTCTGGAGACCATGATGCCTTTATAAACTAGAGCCTGCCTGGCAGATGTGGGTCATAAGAACCAGTCTTTGAAGGTTAGACCTGTTGTTGGGCCTAGCAGGATTCTCAGCTCCATTTGTGAAGGAAGCCACAGAAACCAGCACCCATCAGGAACCGAGCCTGTCCATCCTGCAGTGTGAGCAGCCATAGAAACCAGCACCTCCCAGGAAAGGGCGGCACCCAGCTTATAGCAAGAGTCAAAGTAATCACACTTCCCTCCAATGGT
The DNA here is from genome assembly GCA_028555095.1 of Dicrostonyx torquatus. Lineage (NCBI taxonomy): Eukaryota > Metazoa > Chordata > Mammalia > Rodentia > Cricetidae > Dicrostonyx > Dicrostonyx torquatus. The sequence continues at coordinate 1,016,700 of JAQHUG010000440.1, read as the reverse complement.
GCTTCCCTCAGGAACTGTCATCATAGTTATGTAAGGGGAGCTAATATAAGGGGTGAAGGAACCATTTCCAAAAGTGCTAATTAAATAGAAGTACCAAAATGAATTTCATTTTAGTGACTTTCTGCATAAAATCTACCTATACTATGCACATAGTAGCACAAAGTTCATTTTATTGAATATATTTAAACCTCAGAAATTTTGTCAATTGCCTAAAAAAATATTTGCATACACGCAGAAATATATGTAAATATATTAAAATATTTGCTATAGTTATCATAACTGACAATGTAGTCAGTTTCTTCTCCATCATCTCATACAAAGTTTATGAAATAAAAGTTAATACACCATTTTAAAAGTTTTAGTAACAACAAGGAAATAATCAAACCAAGTCATAGTTTTGAACTTTGCTTTCTGTGGGCACTAAAAAAAGAACAACAACAAAAAAAAAAACCCGGAGGATTTTTTTTCACACAGGACACATGATGGGGACACTGTTAGCAACAAAGACAAGCATCTCTTGGTGAAGCGTGTACAGAACTCACCAGCAGCATCCTGCATTTGGCGTCGAGCGACTTTCAGGCCAGCGTACTCTGCCGCTGCAGCGACTGCTTGGGCAAAATCGGCGTCAGTGAAAAAGGAGCCATCCGAGGAACTGACACTGGAGCGCCCACTCGAAATGTTGTCCTCTTCTGAGGCTGAGCCCCAGCCATTGATCATGGACCCAGTGACAGAGCTCTCGAGGTCCCCAACACTGGATGCTGGGGTCTGCTCAAGGCCACGTAACAAAAGCCTTCTAGTTTGCATTTTGGCAACTTCCATGTCAGCTTCATCTTCCTCCTCTTCTGGGGCATCCGTATCCATATCTGAGACGAGGGGTCCCGAAATGTAGCCGTAAGTATGAGGTGGGGAAATTGGCCGTGGTGGTGGAGGAGGACTCACGGGCTGCCGTCTGTGGGAAGATGGAGAGGAATAGCTTAGGACCCCACTTAAGACACAAAACACGAAATAATGAACCCCAAAGCTGAAGTTCACTGTGGCTAGCAGCAGCCCTCCTAGCATTTTAGTTTCTCTTCCTGTCACGGGCATAAACTACTCTCACAGAAAGAACGTCAGGGAGAGGAGGTGCATTCTGACTCACAGCTAAAGTCCACCACGACAGAGAAGTCAGGGTATCAGGGGCTCCAGGCAGTTGGCGACACGGTACCACAGCAGGAAGCAGAGGGCAATGGATGCTGCCGGCCTAGCTGCTTTCCTTTATCTATACGGTCCAAGGTCCATCCATGGAATGGCAGCACCCAGAGTTGGCGAGGTGTTCCACCCCAATTAGTACAATCAAGATACCTGTCCCTCCCCGCAACAGGCCTAGCACCCAGGTGTTGCAGGTGTTTCTAATTTCTGTACATTGACAATACGAACTGTCGCATATGGTCTGTTACTTATTCAAGTCAAAATAAAGATATTCGGCTCTCTAAATCTCATTCTCGTTCATTTAATTATGTTCACTTAAAAAAAAAAGGGTGAGCCGGGCGGTGGTGGCGCACGCCTTTAATCCCAGCACTCGGGAGGCAGAGGCAGGCGGATCTCTGTGAGTTCGAGACCAGCCTGGTCTACAAGAGCTAGTTCCAGGACAGGCTCCAAAGCTACAGAGAAACCCTGTTCAAAAAAAAAAAAAGGGTGAAGGGTAATCCTTATTTGGGGTCACAATGTATTTGTGCTGAAGACTTTCTAATATTCCCAACTGTTTATTATTATTACAGGTAATAAGCATTTGTCTTGAAACAGTTTGTTCTACATGCATTTTTCTCCTCTTTATTGCTACTCCTACTATTCAGAGCAAATGGAATTATTCATCTTGACAACATTCAGCAAAAATTCATATGATTAAAAAATACATATTCAGCATATGCCATAATTGCTTTTAGACTTTATTCTATTAAGGAAAGCTATGAGATCCAAGAACAATTTTCTCTGATTTAATCACTTACGAGTTCCACTAAAGGTTATGAACTCTTTTTAAACTCTCCTGCTTTTTAGCGTTACATTACATATCTGTTCAAGCCTAACTGTATTTCTACCCTTCAACAGTGGTGCTCAGCCGGGCAGGCTTGTGTGGATCTAGCCAGTTGCCTGTTCAATAAGGTTAATGCCATTTATCCTTATATCCCAGAATTTATTACGAATAAAAATAAGAAAATACTATAATACCACACTTGAACTTATAAATAATGGGCCCTAGCCATTTGTCCAGATGAACACCATTTACAAGTAAGTTTTTCCATAATCCACAGCGAGTATAAGACGGCTGAGATGGTGGAGATCATTTGGACACTAATGGAAAGCAACACTGTACAAAGGTTGCAAGAGAAAGGGTCTTTTATTTGGAGCATGCCTGCAAAAAAAAGGAAGACACAGGCTTCTTCATGGAAAAGTCCTGTGTAGTGATGCCTCTCCAAGCCAGTGGAAGAGATAAGGCAATGGAGGATGTCATTAGGATCTGGCATGTCACCTGGTAACCCCACAACGTGGGCAGCTTCGAGAGAGGATGCAGGAGTGCTAATTCACATAAAGATATGGCGGGACTGGGCAAAGACTACAGGTGTCAGAGCACAGTTCTCATTACTAAAGCGAGTTAGTGGCAGTGCGTTCCCTTCTCCATCATGACAATGCTCATTGAGTAAGATGAGTTGGACGAGTCTGGACGAGGGTCCAGAGCTGTCCTCTGAGGAGATGAGCTCACATTTGCTGCTCACATTCTCGCTCCTTTCCCTCAGGACTGGAAGAGGCAGTAGGATGAAAAGTCATGGCAGTGATGAGCCACCAAAGCCCGCTACAAAGGATGTCTGGGAATGCACGATTATGGTTTTTAAATGATCAGAGCTGGGTCTGAAATGAAAAGGAAGCAGACAGAGAGGTGCCTAGCAGGTGGTCAATTCTCCCTATGGTCAAAATCACCTGGGGATCTGATGTGTACTATAAAGAGGGAAAAGTGAGTTCAACACCACACCATTTACAGTGTGGGCTGGCCGTTCTTTGAAGTAAGCAATTTTCTGCTTTGGATCCCAATAAACGGAGACACCTCAATAAACTTACTTTATTACTTAAAATTGAAAGCTGTAAAAGAAATGATTTGGAAATACTGCAGTCAACTCACTGAGACACACTGGCCAGTCATATTTTACAGTGTTAATTAATTCTTGTAACTTGCTGGTTTGTTTTGTTATCATTTTACACAAAAGTATACTGAGATTCAAAGGCTGCAATGTTCTTAGAGTTCTTCTATGTAAGTTCGGAATTGAAACCGCATCCTATTCCAAGGCTACCACTTTCCTTCTAGGAATCATAATGGCTCCTCTCCCCACCTTGTAGTTTTTAATATAGGACAATGACAGACATTTTAAGAAATGGATGTGTAAAGAAAAACTAACTGAGAAATGAAAATAACAAATTATATGAAAGAATTATATGTATATAAGAACATAAGATTACACAGAAGGCATATCTTTACATATTTGCATATATATATATAAATATATATATGTATACATACACACACAAACTACACATATGCATTCCTACAATATAGTGGATTAGTTTTCATTTCTGGGTGGGTTTAATTTATCTGTGTGTGTGGCACTAGAAGAAATATGAAAAATGTGCCAAAGCTGAAGTTATTTAGAAGATTAAAATGGATAATTGCTTCAATGTGGAATGTGTTATACACATAGAAGGAAAACCATTGTTCAATTTGGAGTGTAATAAAACTGTGTACTTAAAAGATAATTTACTGCCTTTGTCAGCATTCATAGCCACAAGAGCAGGCAACTTTTGTTTCTTTTTAAAGACATGTTGGGGTTTTAAGCACAAAGGGGACTATTTTGACCATCAATAAATGGCAATAAATTGCTGTGGAGACACTAACTCCAATGTGAAAGGGTGCCAATATTGCTGTGCTTAGAGAATTTACATTCTGAAGAGTGAAAATACCTTCATGTTAAACAGGGGCTGGCTTTTTAACTACAAACCACGTAAATTCCGAGAAAAGGCAGAAAATTTTATTCAAACCATCTGTAAATAAGGCCAGCCCAGGGAATGTGTGATAAACATGTACAGTTTGAAATATGTAATATATTCTATTGGAAAACAAAAAGCTATTTCAGGATGCTGCACGCACATGGGGCTTGTCGCAAATGAACCTCAACCCTCTGGATTCTTCCCCTCAGGGGTTTCACTGTCTCACGAAATAATGTACGCGTATATGTCTGCAACTGTCTGCAACTCACAGCACTCAGGGCTGCTGCAAAAATGATGCCTCCATAAATACGCTCTGGAGGAAGGGGAGCGAGTCCATTAATGTAGGAAAGCAGGTGTAGCCACAGCTCACCATTCAACACTTACCAACCCAGGCACAAACAGGAAAACCTCTGAGATTTTTTTCAAACGCTAGTATAGCATAAATGTTCGTGTAATTAATGATATCCTATTTTTAGAAAGGAAATTTAATTTTGCTTTGTCATTTGAATTTCTTTTTCTCCCAAGAATACTAAGTTCAAGGTATTTATATTAAAAACACAAGGAAATTTCCTAGCCCATATGTGAATGTTATTTTTGTTGTTCAGGACATTTTTGTTCAATATTAACAGCAGCAAGGCAGCATCACCTGATACCTTTGAAACAACAGATGTGAATGAAGTTTAAACACATTATTTTTATTGTAACCAACTTAAAAAAATGGCAATTCCACTTTACTGAGTCTTAAATATAAATGGAATACCTTGAGAATACTCTGGAGAAATTATAATATTTATAATTCAAGTCTCTCTCTCTCTCTCTCTCTCTCTCTCGCGCGCGCGCGCGTGTGTGTGTGTGTGTGTGTGTGTGTGTTGCACATGGAGCCAGATGACAATTTTGGGTATTGCTCTCTAGGCAATATAATATATAATGTTGTTGTCGAAACAGGTTACATTGGTTAGCAAGGAGTCAGCTTTTTCCTGCCTCTACAGGGATAGAATGACAAGAGGAATCTACCAAGCCTAGCTTATTTTTCATAGATTCTGCAGATGAAATGCAGGCCCTCAAATTTGCATGGTAAAGATTTCACCAACTAAACTATGTCCTCAGCCCAACAATGTAAGTCTTTAAATTTTACTAAATTTCATGATGTTATAATGCTTTGACTTCTAAACTTTTCTTAATATATATCAGTATTTACATATGTCCTTAATCAATAGGCATAAAGTCAATGAACACATGCATTTTAACATTTACTATACCTATTATAAGAAATATACTAGATATTTAAATCAAGGCGAACATTACCAGTGAAAAATTACAGGGAACATTTTATATTTTAAGACAAATAATTTTAAGTCATATATAAAGCAAACATAGGCTAAAATATGTATATTTTAGACTGTGTTTTTCAGTATGTTCATAACAACCTCCTACTCCAAATTATCTTTTAAAATGAGAGTTGGTTACTCTCCCATCAAGAAAAAAGATTTTCATCTTGTATCCTGATAGGTCACCTAAGTTCTTTGAGCAATACAATATAGCAGAGGTTAAGGATATGCCCCGGTTCTCAATGTGGTCCTTACTTGGTCTTACAACTTTCTTGCCTTGACTTGAAGCCAGCTGCCACTGCGAAGTGTTGGTTTCCTGAGATTTTGTATTATGACAAGCCTGGTCTATGGGATGAGAACCTGAAGAAGAATATTAAGTGACAATAGAGAGAAGCCACAGAACTCTGAGACCTCATAGATATGAAATGAGAAGCAAGCCACTTAACAGGAGAGCTGAACTGGAGATGGAGATTCCACAAGAATCTTTTCAGAATTCCTGACCTGTGGACACCATAAAATGGTTGTGCCCATGACCAAAGTTTAGAAGACCTTGCTAAATAGTGAGAGAAGAATGAACTTCAGCATTATATTATGAGTTCTGGTGAATAAAACAGACATGGCAGTTCAAACACATGTGCAAGACACAAACAATAAATCACACGCCCACAATGCAGCTTTAAAGACGCCCCATTTAAAGAGGTTGGATAGGACCCAGAAGTGTCTAAATTCATATTGAGCTAAAAGGAAAGGGTTCTGACATTCATTCTTGAATCTAAAGGACACACAGGTGTTAGGGAGACATGATGGCGTTTCACAACGAAGACTTAGAACACGCAAAGATCTTGGGGTTCAATCCTGAAGTGAAAGAAGCGCCTGATGACAGCAACTATGGGTAAGGATGAAGTGATTGAAGAAGAGGTCACAGATGGTCCTGACTGCTCTCCAGGGAACGCTGTCTCTGTTTGCAGGGAGATGGGAAGTCACTGAAGGAGCTGTCTGAACTGTAGGAAAATGCCTCAGCAGTTTCTGTGGTGTAGGAGGGTTCTTCTGTATTTCTGTGCTTTGATTGGTTAATAAAGAAAGCTGCCTGGGCCTTTTGATAGGGCAGGACTTAGATAGGTGGGGAAAAGAGAACAGAAGACTGGGGAAGAAAGGAAGTGAGCAGACACCATAATCCTCCGGCCCAGATGGATGCAGATTAGAATCTTCCGATAAGTCACCGCCTCGTGGTGATGCACAGACTTTTAGAATGGGTTGAAATAAGATGTGAGAATTAGCCAATGGAGGCTAGAACTAATGGCCAGACAGTATTTAAATGAATCCAGTTTGTGCGTGATTATTCCGGGTATAAGCCAGGGCCAAAAGCAGGCCACCGGGCAGGACAGAACAAAAGGGCCCGCATCCTTCTCTTGCAACATTGCTGCAGCAGGAATTCTGACTGAACAAGGGACAACTACATACAACAAGACCATTCAGTGGACACGACAAGGATGTAGTCAAGGGGAATGGCTGCCAGAAGAAACAGAGTACTTCAGGACTGGTGTCTGTGTGTCACTTGTAGTAACATGCCGGAGTGATATTTGGGTAGTAAAAGCTTTCAGGAAAACAAGTACTTGGATATACGGGCATACAGGATATAAAATGAGATCTGTAGAGACATAACTGTTGCTAATGTGTGCAACAGCAATGAAGAAGCAGGGTGATGCAAAACAGAACACATCTGTTTGACAGACACACAGTTGAACAGGCAGAGAAGAAAAGAGAGGCTGCATTCAAGATTTAACTCCAGATGAGATTTCACCATTGTCCACTCACTGAAAAGGAAGACACGATGTAAACACCAACATTAGGGAGCAGGTTAAATAGATTACAAGATACATTTAACACCAAAATGTCTATGTTAGAGATGATCGGCGTGTAAAACACACTGCACTGGAGACAGCAGCTTGTGAACGAATGCTAACAGATGGTACGGAAAGCAAAGAGAAAATATGCAGAGATAAGGGCTTCTGAAGCTCCTTTGTATGTGTGTAACTATTTAACTTACTTCATTTTCTGAGGTTATAAAATAAGTACACCATTTCCTCTTTCCTTTCCTTCCTCCACCCCCTCCCTTTACTGAACCTTTTGACTTGATTACCTGATTACATAGATTACTGTCACTTTTATAATTTCTATATGGCCAAAAGTGGACCTTTATTTTAAAAATGTCTATAATAAACATGTAGAATATTATTGTTACAAAAAGCAATAAGCACTATTAATTTTTTAAAGTGTGCTTTTATTGACTTTATCAATGTCCAGTGTCCAGTCTAGCAATGCTGCTGGAAATCAAGTTTATGTACCCTCATGGACTGAATATCATAGCTCTCAAGTCATTCAGTAGAATGAGACTGTTTTTAAGCTTGGGTATTTAAATGCTTTTCCCAACTATAAAGTTTTCTCTATATCAAATAGTAGAAAAAGCACAGAGAAATTCAAAGACTCAGGAATTCTCTTCTCAAAGAGTTTCTAATTCAAATTGGGGAACAGATACAAATGCCAAAGCAACAAGCAATCCGATTAGCATGGTGGCCCAGGTGTGAAGAAAGCTTTGTGGAAAGCATGAAAAAAAATCTGCTCACTCCCCTACCCAGGCTCAGGGACCAGAGCAGAAGAGCTGGAGAGACTGTAGGAGCCATACGATAAGGGAGTTTCCTGTGAGATTGTGTCTAGGAATGCTAGAAGCCACACTGAGATCACGCCAACATGACTGCCTGAAGAGGGGCTGAATCAGGAGGACATCAATGGCCAATCTAACTCGGACTGGGAAGCTGAAGAGGCCTCAGCCCTACATAAAGAAATACAGGACGCTAAGGAGTTTTGAGAGCAGAAGAAATAGTCTTTGCTGGGGAGGAACACCTCATTGGATAGTCAAAGGGTAGAAGAAATAGTCTTTGCTGGGGAGGAACACACCATTGGATAGCCAATACCAAATGGTCAGCCCTGAAAATGTACATACAGACACTGAGCGGGGCATATTTATGTATTCAGAAATATATATATGTACATCTACATACATACACATATACACACATATATATTCACATACACATATTTGCATATAACAACAATGAATGATAAAAGAGGGTATGGATTTGCAGAAAAGCAAGAAAGGATATATGGGAGGATTTCAAGGAGGAAGGGAAGGAGAAATGATGTAATTACATTATAGTCTCAAAAAATAAAAGACTAATTTAAAGGAAAAATGTGGCTTAGTGTTCCCCAGGCAATTGGAGGACAGCTTTGGAGAGGGGCAGCAACCAGACTTGCAAGGCTGAGAGACATAGTAGGCTGATCATTCTACATTCTTCATAAGACAGCCACTAAGCTCAAGAAACGTGAAACTATTGTAATACTCAGGAACCTAGTCTGAAATGGCTAAGCAAATTTGACAGCTATCAGAATATAAGTAGTGGATCAATCAATTCATAGGGTGAAGATACCATATGTTGACAACAGCCTGTCCCAGACACTTAACTGGCATTATCTAACTTGATTCCCAGAACAACTCATAAAATGCTGTCACGCAGGAAGCCTGAGTGGGATAAAGACTGGGAGGCAAAGGAATGGAACAAAATAATACACGCAGGATACAGAGGGTTAAGGCGTGAATGGGAACCCCGGAAGGTGGAAGTTAAACCACATTAAGTGGCAGGGGCCGTGGAATGAGAAGGGAGGGTTGGGGGGAAGGGGAAAGAAACTTTCAAGGCCACAGAGTTAATAGGGAAGTCAGGGATTGGAAGAGGACTTGGAGGCAAGATCAGGATAGAGAAAATGGAACTCACTTTTGTTTCAAAGGAATGTGGAAAGGATTACAAAGGGAAGGCTAGCCAAAAGGCGGTGTGGGGACCCACATCTGTTACTCCTGTAGGAGGGAGGTCTGGAGAATCAGCACAAGTTCAAAGCCAGCCTGGGCCATACAAGAGAAGCTGTCTCAACAGAGCAAATATAAGCAAGTAACTGAGTAAACGAACAAACCGCACCACCAACAAAAGAAATAAAAAGGCGTGGAATAATCTGGAAGAGAGTGGTTCCATAGGCAACCCGGAGGGGTGTAGCTAGGCAACAGGAAATTTAGGTAATTTTAGAGAATGAAAGAATGCTGAGGTATCCCAGAGCTTAATGGTGTCTATTAGCGCCTCATTTGCTTTTAATAAGAATAGCAGAGATGGTCTGTGGCCTTAATAGGGAAAAGAGATGCCTTATTGGTTCTCAATCTTCATATAGTTGCAAGGATTAATACTGTGAATTTACATATACGGCAACCCAGTTCTACACAGACAAAGATCTCCATCATTCATAAGAAGGTTTAAAAATCCCCTTCTGTAGAGACAGCATGTCATTTACATTTAGTAATAAGCTATTAGGGTACTTAATAAGCACTGTAAATTGTGTCTTAATCTACAGGGTTAAATTCAAGCAGCATAGGCTAGAATTTGTTTTATTCAAGAATATTGAAGGAACATCTTCTGAGGCAAATAATGCGTGCAGCTTCAAAGAAATCAGTAAAGCCACAGATACACAACACAATGTGTCAAGGTCAATAAAACAGTACCAACAAAATCATCAATGAGAAAACTAACATGACACAGTAATAGTTTTTCTGTGGTAGAAGTGACATGCATATTCATTGTATGTAATAAAATGGATTGTTGGAGATGCTCAATAGATTTAAAAAAAACATGCCTGGGCATGCACATTGATACTCACACTTCTACACACATGTCCTGTTTGTAGCCTGGACAGAAATATTCCAGCCCGAGAGTTACACCAAAATAAAGACATCTCAAGCCTACATAAAATAAATATACCAACCCTTTTACAATGATATTTTGCTGGACTTAAAAATGACAGGAGAAAAAAAAAATCTTTTTTCTGCAGACCGAAGAGGCATCTTGTCCATATATATAGGAAAAATTAGAGCATGAAACACGCACCATCAAAAACACAGGACTCACCATGAGACGGGTGCTCACGAATATAATTACCATAAGCGCAGGTCAATGTTTAGGCACATTATCTTCCAGTTATCAGTTCCTGGGGGTCATTTCAGCTAATGTGAGAATCAACAGTGTTATTGGTGGGCCCATTCATTGTGCGGGCTGCAAGCCCAAGCACACGCTTATGTGACTCAAAAATTATTGCATGGTACACCATTCAACAGCTATCTCTGAGGAGTAGAAATTCTGATTAGCCAGCAAGGCGGCTAGAGAGAACATACCTCCTGTCTGGCTGGTGGGCCATGTGGCCAGTGTCCTCCGGACAATCCTGTAACATGGGCTGGAGTTCTTCCTGGGGTGAAGGGGTGAGTGTGGCTGTGGACTGGTGGCTATAGGACACAGCCGCTGGAGAAGAAGCAGCCCCCCGCACAGGAGGTGTGGGGCCTCTTTCGTCTTCCTCCTCTTCTAATTCATCTTGCTGCAAATACATCCTTGCAGGTGGCACTGGACATGGCATTTCTTGGTCATAGCTACAACAAATTATAAGAACGTGCAGTAAACTATTTGTATTAGAGAGTGCGGGCACTAAATTCCGTTCACATCTGTAGGTTCTGGGTCTCACTGAGGAATCGTTATGAAGAAACAGTCCATCGGTAGAAGTGATTAGAACATAAGATGGCATAGTATAGGAGTGAGAAAGTCTTACAAAAGAATAAGTTGCATAGTTGTTTTAGAGAATCTTCAACATCCTTGGGAGCTTCTGGCTCTGTCATTTATAGGTTCTTTAGGGAAAGATGAAAAAGGTCCTGCAAATGGCCCAAGCTGATGTTCTAAACAGGGAGAAACCCTTCCAAAGGGACTCGAGTTATTTAGTCTAGCACCACCCATGTTTCCTCTGACACTAACAATGAAGTATTGGTTCTTGAGTTGGATACATGACTGGTTGGTTTGTAATTAGGGTTCTGAGCGCAAAGCACAATGGCCTTGAGCAATTTTATCCAAGAGAGAGCTGCAGTGGGCATCAGGATGAAGTCAGGGAAAGCAAGTGCTCTCCTTCCTCTTGCCCCAGGGCACTTGCGTTCATTTCCATGGCAGAGAAAGGTCTTACTGTATAAGCTGCATACATCTTCTCCTTACTTTCTGTCCCTTAATTTTTCTTTTTCTTCCATATCATAGAGACCCCAGGTCTTGCTTTATCATCCAGGCTAGCCTCAGTCTCAGAATCTGGTTTGGCTTCCTTACCATGGAGATGATAGGCGTGTACCATGAAGCTGCTTCTGTTAGCCGCCTCTTTACTAATGTTCCACAACCTCTTTGACCTCCCTCAACTGGAAGAGCTGATGTTCAAACACTGTGGTGAATCTGTGCATTCTTTTACTTTTTAATTCTAATAGGTTATCCTTTGCCCTTCTTGTCTATGTTACCTTTGTTCTCAAGAAGTACCGGAATTTGTTCTCATATCCAGACATCTTATAGTGCATTCCTTATGTTTTTCTCTCTTGTGCATCAAATCGTTCCCCAGCTCATCCCTGTCCTCTCAGCAAGAACTCCACAGTCTATTCCTTTGCCTGTGTTTGCTGTCTGTGCCACTGCATTAACCTTTCAACTCATCTCTTGGCTTCTGATAATTCCTCTCTCCAGTATCTTCAGTGGCTCCGAATTTGCAAAATTAATTGTACACCACTCACAGATCATTCATTTACCCCAAAGCAATAAACTATTCTTTCATTGCTTAAACAATAAAAAAGACCCAGGCCAGATACTCAAGTGTCTGCCGATCTGGTCTCCAGCTGCCTTCCGAGCATCCTCCCTCCCATGTGTTTCCTGTTAGCTCTCTAGGAGTCCACATCTCTGTGTGGTCCCAGTGTCTGTAAACCCCCGGCCGTTACTCAGAACCTTCTCATGTGTCAAGATGGCGAACAACTGCCATTTGATCAGAGAGCCTTCATCCTTCCCATTCAAAACCATCCTCTTCAGGGGGCCATTGTAATGCCTGAAGGTTTTGTTTTATTCTTTTCTTTCTTCATATTAACTTCATGCTAATAGTGATGTGTGTGTGTGTGGGGGGGTGTGGTGTGTGGTGTGTGTATACTAAGAAATAATTACTGTAAGAAAGTGGCTAGGACAGCAACCCTTTTAAAAACAACAGCTGAGCAGATCTTTGTTCCTTGCACATTCCGTGCCTGCAAATTTACTGACTCAGTAAAATTTATATATAAGCACAAAATCGGTCTGGGTGACATTTTCATGGTCATTCCCACATCTGCACAGAGGCCCAAATCAAGCCACCTGCTGTGTATGTTCCAGCTGAGGTTAAAAAAAATTGTATAAATAACATGGCCTGCTTTCGGGAGTTCATGTTTATACCCTAAATAACCATCCTCCTGGCAGCTTTCATAGTTCTGAGCGTCTTTCTTAATTTCTTTCATGTCTTTTGATTTTTGCACAATATTGATGATTTTCCTGTTTACTGTGATGCCCAATGGAGGTGCCGAAATACCACTGAACTAAGGAAGGTATGTGTAAGGAAGGTGACTATGCCCGGAAATGATCTAGTGTTGTTGGCTGTGGGCATCACATTGGGGAAGAACAGATGTTAACTAAAGTATTCTAAACAAAACGCCCATAAAATATAATGATACACTGACAAAAATCATGGAGTGGGGGGGCTCTTAGGAACTCCTTCCTCCTCTCTGGGCGTTCGTTTCAGTAACTGAGCATCACCAGCGTAATTATTACATATATGAGACTTGCCTATAAACATTCTCTGCATAAGAACTTTACTTAGTGAAATATTATAGGAAAGAAAAAGATGGGGCTTTATTTATGGGCAGAAGTGAAACTGTTAAAGCCTTTTTTGTGGAGAACAAAATAATCAAGCCCTATGTCTGTTATTTTGAGTCACTGAAAAGACTGAATGTTCAGGTAAATTACACGTTCTGGCTGTTTAGTCTCTGTTAGGAAGTTTCTCCTTTGATGCCAATGGTGAGGTCGCTTTTTATCTTGTCTGGCGTACCATGTCCAGTGATAGATTCGGGAGAGTGTAAACAGCACACTTAAATTTTACCATGCGGTGTATTTATACTAATAAATGCCTTCAGAGTCAGCTCTGCAAAATTTAAATTTCTAAATAAACCATTTGCAGCACAATGTAATATTATCCACAGTCTACTGTGAGGTGTATAGACGGATGCAATCGCTAGGAAAATCTAGCATGTGACAAGGCAATGGGTGTGTTCTGAGAAATCCATTGCTAAAGAACATCATCAGAATGCACTTTGGCAAACTCGGATGTGACCGACAGTTCACTTCTCAGCCCTGAAGCCTGCTATACTTAATATAGAAGATAACAGAAACATAGCGCAATGTACTTGTGTTTCCGAAGACAGAAAATGTATAGTGGCCAGGCAGGTGGTGTACACTTCTAATCCTGGCAGACGCAAGGGCGGGGGCGGGGGCATGGATGGGCTTAGGCGTGGGGGCAGAGGCAGAGGCATAGGCAACAGGATCTCTGTGAGTTCAAGGTCAGCCTGGTCTACAGAGCAAGTTCCAAGGTCTAGTGCTACATTGAGAAACCTTGCTTCAAAGTCCCCCCTCCCAAAATAAGTCCGATGAAAACACGATTGGACAGAGATTTTTCCGTTATATTAGTATCTTATAGGGTGAACATCATATATTTTGACACAGACTCCAGTTGTTCTATGAGTATGTGAATTTATTTGAAATGTAATAAAATCATGTATCTATGGTCCCATGCATGAGCTTACATGCATACACACAATTTTTAATACATGCACTCATGTATATACATATGTAAGTAATTAGATGCATCTGTGCACATGTATGTACATACAAATAATACAATATGTGTATCAGAGAACCTTCCTAAAACTTAACTAGGATTTGAGGCAGCCCTAGGGAGAGCTTCTATATGTGTGCATATAAAACACGTGTGTATATATAGCACATGGGTCTAATTTTCAGACGCTAAGGAAGTTTCCTAAACATTAATTCATGTTTGAGATCTCCCTGAGGAGAGCCCTTAAGTCCTGTTTGATTTAGAGGCTGGTGTCTGTGAACTTGAGTAACCTCCGTCGGCCATACAGGTGAGCCCGGCTCGTCTGCTCTAGAGAGCACAGGCGGCACCTCTCCCCGGGACAGCCCCCTTTCTTACCTTTCATCCACGGACAAGCTGTACTCTTCACTGTTGCTATGTGGGGGAGGATGCGCCGGAGGAGGGGGAAGCAAGTCTGCCCAGTTCATCCCGCCCTGCTTGGGTGCCTTTGGTGTCCGTGCCCCTTTCTTGTGTCCCTGACTCCCTAGAAAACAAATAAAATACAGGTCTTTTGTTTCTGACTCTTACATTTTATTTTCCATTATTAAAGGTTTTAATATTTTCTGCTACTATTCTACAGTTCAACACACACACACACACACACACACACACACACACGAATTTTTCTTCATTAAGCAAAACCTGATACAAGAGGCCGAATACTGCCAAGTTCAACTGCCAAGTACACAGCAAAGGAAGCAACATAAGTGTAAGTGAATTTTACAAGTCATATCATTAATAGCGATCTTCCTAGAGCAATTAATTGCATTATGGATTATCATCTGAAACAAATGAGCTGTGGACATATTTTCTGGAGTGCCTTTTTATTATTTAATTGCCGAATCCTAAAAATACAATGAAATACAGATACGATCTATTAGTGTTCTACTGTAGCATTAAATCACTGAATATATATAATTTGTACTTGTCCATTGCAATGTTTCAGACACAATGAGATTGCTCATTTTCCTGGGGAAGGAGAGGCATGGTAAGATGAATGGTCAGAAGAACTAATACATTTAATGGCAAAAGGAGGAGAAAAGCGCATCTTAAAAAGGTATTTTTAACCAATATTTCTCTAAAATTAGGCTTATAATAATAACAACAATAATAAAAATGACATTCTTGAATAATTTCAGTAGATTGAAGTAGCCCAAGTACTCAATTACTGTGGTGCTTTCATTTTAGAATGAACTTAACCATTAACATTAACATTAACATTGGTAGCTGCGTCTAAACTAATTTTTTGAGCGTTTTAAGTCAAAAGATACCGAGAGACGAAACTCTTGCACTTAACGGATTTCAGGTTCATGCGTAGATTATGAACGCTGAGTCTGTAATTGTTTTTTTCTCAGATGAGTCCCCAATATCACAGAATTACTTTAATTTTTCCTTATGACTCTGAAACAAGTCCCATGGGAGATGAAGCAGGCCTTGGCTTATTCAACGAGCCCTTAAAATGGTTTTAAGTCCCTTGGGACTTCTCAGGCCCAGGAACTGTTTGTCACGCTAGCTGTGCTTGGACTGGTCTGTTATTGCATACATTGTGGGCGGAAGGGCAAGGCAGCTGTTAGGAACAAGCGGTGACCATCAGGCTAACGCCTGTGTGCTATATTACACCGTCAGCTGCCTGCACTGGAAGACCAGGGGGCATGTGTGACGGAGGTGCATTAACATGGGCCTTCCTCTTCTGCATCTTCCTTAAGAACAGCATCTGCCCTAAGATGCTGAACAGTGCAGTCCTCCCCTGAATTTCATTCGTGGGCTTTGTTCTCCTCCACCTACCACCAGGTTTCAAATCTTCAGTATCCTTTCATCAAACCCCCATAGAATAACCAACGATCACAGCAGTTTCAAGATCGGTTATCTAACCTGGCGAATGCAGAAGCCAACTGAAAATCAATGACCTAGAATTGTGTTCTTCCCTAATCATATACGGTTTTCTCTACAAATAGTCAAGAATTCCAGGATGAAATGGCATATAGTAACCATATGCTTAAATATTGTATATGATTTACCCAAAACTATTTGAAATTTTATTCAAAATATGGAACTTTTTCACTTTCAAGAAAAGGAAAAAAATATGTAACACTTTGAAAAAAGAATATTCAGTATAATCTGAGAAAAGTCTAAAATGGTAGGGAATCATTTCTGAGCTCCTTAAATTCACTTAAGAACCTTTTCGGCAAGGCTAGAAAATGCCACACCATTGTGCCTCTGGTAAGGGAAGACAGGAACTGGCATATGTGAGCATCATTACAGAAGAGGGCAGGGCCACTCGGCACAAAGACCCTAGCAACAACTCCTCCAGTTGCCAGGAAGCTCCATTCTTCCCTGTCCTGGAGAAGCATGCTCCACTTACGATCAATCGCTCTGTTCTCATTGTGGTGTGACTCGCCACATGTTAGTTCTAATAATGAACCGCCTTTAATTACAAAAACAGGACTTAACTGCCAGCAAACTCCCATCTGCAGCCCTATCAGGAAAACAGCTGGCAGGCAGCTGCAGCCGCACCCGGACCCATGGGGAAGCCTCGCTGTGGCTTCTAAGGCAGGACAGGCTGAGACTGGGAGGAAACTTCCTGAGCTTTCCAGCAAGAACGGGGAGATCTTAGAGAGACTGAGAACGAGGATAGGTTCCCGCCACCCCTCCAGCCCAGATTACTGTTTCTCAGACTTTCTTCTCCTGAAGTGCACCAAGTGGTAACTTAGCAAATTAATCACAAGTGTACTATCTGGGGTTATACTTTGGCTAAGTGACGAAAAAGAAGTTTCATTGCCTTGAAACATTGTTTTATACTTTTGAATTTGCTAAGACTCAGTAACAAGGAAACACATATTAGCACTCCGGTCATCATTTCTCTTTCAGTAAAGAGAAAGGCAGACATTGTCTGTATCTTCACTTACCAGACGTACTACTGCCCCGATCTGAGCTGTTGTAAGATCCTCCTGTATTCTGGTCATAGGACTGGTTGTACGGAATGGTTGGAGGGATTGTGTCATTTGCCCGATAATCTAGACATTTCAGATAGAAAAAAAATTGTTTATTTCTGCTCAGTTATTGCACATTTGTTTGGTTTATATTTCTGAGTAACAGAAGAAGCCAGCTGGATCATTTCCTCGTCTGGTTTCATTTTTTCTCTTTAGATTATTAGGGTAGAAAAAAAGCTTCTAGTTGAAGCGGACACATACATGTATGTGTCCCTCCTTCTCTCGCTCCCTCCTTCCTCCCCCTCTCTGCAGAGTAGAGGTACTGTAAATTAAGACAGATGCCAACTGCACACCAGACAAAACCTTTGTTCATTCTCTTAGGCTGCCTCTCTGCTTAAGCACACCAAGACTGGGCTTTATAGTCTAGCTTCAAACCAGAACGTATTTGGCAGATTAGCTACATACTCAGTTCTGTTCATATAGTAACAAACTGAAAGATGTCAGCAACGGGGATCTAGTAACGATCTATTCCCAATAAGAAAAGTATCTTAATCCAGCCCAGCAATGCTTCTCCTTGCTTGGGCAGAGGTGACAATGTAAACCCATAAGCCTGCCACTGGCAATATGAGACAGCACTAAATCCATCAGTCTGTTTGCATTCCAGAATCTTTACTATCTTTTCACATACTCAATTTGCTCTCAAGCAGTATAAATGAGCAGAAGTTCCAAACTATTTATACACTACTTCTAGACCTTTCCAAGGCTCACAGTGAAAGCACACAACATGGTGGAAAAATGAGAGAGGAGTCTGAACCACCACAGTGAACCCCATAACTGTAGAAACTGTCCTATTCCTGTCAGTGTTTATCAAGAACTTCTGCAGGAGTTTTAATGCATTTCATTAAATGGGGTTATTATATCAATCAAGTGCTTCCTTAAACTTGGGGAAATGTTAGACGACTTTATTATGAAATTAAAACACATAGCATGGATTTAATCAAATGAAATGCTTAAATTACTGTTTGGTAATCCTGAGACAATA
Organism: Dicrostonyx torquatus; assembly: GCA_028555095.1. Classification (NCBI taxonomy): domain Eukaryota; kingdom Metazoa; phylum Chordata; class Mammalia; order Rodentia; family Cricetidae; genus Dicrostonyx; species Dicrostonyx torquatus. The sequence continues at coordinate 998,572 of JAQHUG010000440.1, read as the reverse complement.
AATCCTTGTCTCTAATTACTTACAGTAAAATACATCTTTCACCTGTGTACTTGCTCAACATTGGCCATCTATTCAAACGACAGCAATCTTGTTTTTCATAGAGGTACAACTCTGCAATCTGCACTATTACGGCAGTAGCCTGAAGAACTACAGAGGAATCAAGTACCTGTCTCCTCCGAGCCACACATTACAATACGGAGACATTCCCTTCAGGCCATACGAAAGCATTCCGGGCCTTCCAGTTAATAGTAAACTCAATTTATTTTAGGTTCTATACCGACAGACTTCAATCAGGTCAACCACAGAAATTTAGGGCCCAGAAGTATACATTATAGCAGGCAGAGGAACCATATGAAGCGATACAAGAAAATGAACCACTTCTCCAGTTTGAGTTTAATTTAATTATTTTTCCTTCAGGTTGATATAAAAGTGCCATTCGCTTATATGACCATGTATTTGCAATTATCTTCCATCCTCAAGTGGAAAGGATGGAATAGTCTATTTATTGAGAATGGGAGGTATTGTGACAGCTGTACGTCTGCCTTATGAATAAAAGATCGCATGTCCTAAGCAATCCCTCACCTACTATTAAATTTAAATTAATCTCGAAACCATTTGAAAATACTTATATATTATTATAAAAATCAATTTTCCGAGGTTATTGTTGTGCTAATTAACTCTTTGACACTGGAAATTTTGCAGTCAAAGAAACAAGAATAATTTCAGTAATCAAAGGAAAGATTTGGCTTGGTAGTCCCAGAATGGTTTTCAGTCAGTGCTGGGGTTGAGGGGATCACTAGAGAAAGCGCAGTGACCAAAGGAACGAATGCAGAAAGCTTCACCTTCACCTTTGTTCAGCTTGTTTTGCTCCATGATGTTATACTGAATTGGCGCCACTTCCTGTTTCTGCTGACCCGGAGGCTTCCAGTGTTTCTCGCTGGAGTCCCCGCCGCCATTGTTCATGTTGTTGCTGAGGTTTGCCTGGATGAGCTGCGTTGTGGCGTAGGGAGTAGGCTGCCCTGATGGATTGACAAAACGCCCGTCCTTCAGATTTGGGCTATTGAAGGTTTTCATCTCATTGATTTTGTTACTAAGGTCCACATCACCATAAACAGTTGACTCAGGGAGCATCAGATTTGTTTGTTTGTTATCCAGTTGGTTGTTATAATTGGCTATACAATCAGCTACGTGCAATGAAGAGGAAAAGGAAAAAGTCATTCCGCATGGTTATTCGTGTTAAATTGTCTTTCCTAAGAAGCTTCCTGCGTTATAAAGAAATTGGTCTATACAGCACAAGTGTACCGAAGATGAACAGAAGGAGTGAAATATTCACACGGGCTTTCAAAGAAAACCGAACTTTGAGGAAATAGGAATAGCCGCATGTTTTTGAGTAGGAACCAAATGATTTGGAACCTCTGTTAGTGTCATGCATGATCCACTTTCACACAGCTTTCCTTGACCAACTCATTAGTGGGAATTACACTACAACAACGTATAGACACATACAGATCTGTATGTCACCTTTGCATTTCCGGGCCTCAGGTTACTGACCTATTTGAAGCTTTTGAAACAACAGAACTAAGCAGTGAGATGGGGACTCAGGCCAGGGGTAAACACAGCTTCTAGCCGCACTCTCTAGGTATTTCAATGTTTTAGAAAAATACTTCTATTCAGAGCTAAGAGGAATAGGGAGGAGTAATAATCAACAGTGCTCAGAAGGATTTTATTAGCTCATTATTTGGACAAATGGGATAATCATGATCAGAGAAGGATGCTACCTAACCATTGTTCAAGGTTTCATAATGTCACCCCATGAAGCCTAAAATGACAATGATAGCAAAAGGAATCATCATGGTACATGGGGTCATTTAATCAAATAAAGACAGAAGTAATATCTAATATTTCTAACATCTCATTTCCAAGCTAAAGGCTACCATCAGTGAGATAATTAGAAACTCAATAACATATATATATATATAAATGTATTTAAAGTCTGCAGTTCAAACTATTAAGACAGCAGGAAGAGCTAAACTTATACTTTAAGCTAAAACATTTTAAATTGAAAAGTTACCATGGAGAAGTAGCTTTTTTTTTTATTCGTGTTGCTCAAAAGTGGCACCAACACTATCTTGGAGAATTACCTTTCCATGGTACATCTTTAAACATTGAAATTAACACGGTTGCTACTTACAAGGTGAGGAACATAACTGTAAGAACTTGCAATTTCCCTTTCCTACCGAATTCAACCACTCTATCTGTTCTACACCATGGAACACGGAATTTATCTGGCCAGGAGTAATCCCATCTTTAACTTCTAGCCATCAGGCTCCTCGTAGTAGTAGAAACACAATAAAGGCAGTGTGGGTGTGGAAAGCTCAACATATGTTGGCAATCTTTCTATATGAGTTTAAGGAAAGAGGCTGTTCCTAATCTTGCCTCTCTTTTACCCTACGCTGGCAATATGGCCATCACAGGTCTTTACTTTATAGGTTGCCCGCATTTGTTTACACCTTCCTGTTGGTGTTGACACTGTCTTTTATTTAGGTCTGTGGGTTTTCTCAGTGTAGGCCACTAGAGCATGGAGCTCTGGTGGACACAGACTTGTCACATGGATAAGGACCATGTACACTCAGTGAATGAGACCTAGGATCACTTTGGGGGTAGACACAGGGATTGCCGTTTGATTTTTCTCACAGTGTATAGCATATTCATCTACAGCCCGGTCTCTTTGTCTTTTTTCTGCTTCCACAGTCATGCCTTTTGGTTCTTTACTTTAGTAACTAATTACTTTAGTTTCAGATTCTGTGAATATTGGGATTTCACCTTCCTTCCTATTTTGCAAATTCTACACCCATGTTCTACTCTGATGTTTTAGGTGATGTTTGTACAATACACAACAGATGTAGGCAGGTATGGCTCCCATGATCAGATGTGTGTACGTCAATGAGTACCCTGGTAGCATTAGGATTTGCTTTTCTATTATTAACTCTGATTTAAAAATTCAGTTCATCAAAAAGTTTTGTTATTACTGTTACAGATTATCACTGTTATTGCCACAAAGAATCTGGTTTTCTCTACAGATTCATTGGCCTTTAAATAGTCATAATAAAACTTAGAATTATAAATACTTTTACAGACTTTTTCTCCTTATTCTAGAATTTTTTTTCTTCTGTTCTCTGGAAATGATGGGCAGAGAAGTATGAATGTTTAGGGATGGATAAAGTTTTGGACCAGGTTGGATGGTTACGTAATTATGACTCCCTAAAGTTGTTGACCAGTTTCCTTGTTATTCAGGAAGGACACACGGCTTTTTCTGGCTAAGTCCTTGTAAGGCTAATAGGCTTTCAGCTCTAGCTGTGTCCCTAACCTGGGCGACTGTAGGTGGTCAGGTTGCTGTCGCTGTTCCCATTGCCTGCTGTGCAGCAGTTGATGGAGCAGTCATTGTGGTTGTTGCCGGTGTTGGGCCACGTGTCCGCCAGCCAAGGCTGTGTGGCAGGCTCACTAATGTTGAGAAGTCCTGGCCTAAAAGAAAACGATACAGAAAAGCAAGGGATTAGGACTAGAAAACAATTCATATTCAGGATTCCATAAACAACTTATTTCAGTATTCTTGTCATATTATAGTAAGCTATGCCAAATGATACTACGGTGTTTTTTTTATTCGACATCCAATCATAATACCACGTTCGGTGTGGTATCTATGTGGACACATCCATAAATCCGCAGAGCTGCATTTCAGAGTTAAAAATCTTCACTGTCTGCAATTTTCATCTCCCTTTAAGTTATGGTGATTAAAAATTAAACACAGACTTTGAAGTTAACAGGGCACATTTTTGAGTCTTGTAGGTAGGACCAACGGCCTGACTTCATTTTTGATCCATTAAAAATTTCTTCATTAAAAAATAGAAGAGTAAATAAACTGAACAAATAAATCTTTCTTAAAATACATAGATGCATTTTTTTCTTCCAAGACATACTACTTTCAGAAAGAGAATGGAGCTCTAGGGCATCTGATCTAGTGATGCATCAGTGGCAGAGTGGTACATCAGTGGTAGAGGGGTAAGTGGTACAGCAGTGGTCCATCAGTGGTAGAGTGGTACATCAGTGATAGAGGGATAAGTGGTACATCAGTGCTAGAGGGTAGGTACGTAAGTGGTACAGCAGTGGTCCATCAGTGGTAGAGTGTTACATCAGCGGTACAGTGGTACGTCAGTGATGGAGTNAGAGTGTTACATCAGCGGTACAGTGGTACGTCAGTGATGGAGTAATAGGTACGTCAGTGGTACAATGGTCCATCAGTGGTAGAGTGTTACATCAGTGGTACAGTGGTACGTCAGTGATGGAGTGGTAGACACATCAGCAGTAGAGTATGTCAGTATATCAGACTGCTGCTCTGTATGCTTGTCAACTCACAGGTAATGTAATATTGTCCCACAGTGAAGCTTAAAGTGCCCAAGTTCCTGCATAATGGAAAGCTGATGAATAAAATCTGATAAAACAAAGATGGTGACAAAAAGAAATGTCAGCTTGTGTGCTCCCTCCACAAAATCAATGTCAATCCACTTTCACTCTGGGGTGGCAGAGTGCATGCGCAGTAATGACTGGGTGACCTAGACCACTGGTGCCAAGAAGTCAAACTGCAGTCTGGGTGCTTTCTCAGCACTGACTGGGCTTGAACTCAGCATCAGAGATAAAGAGCATGAGATTTTCTGTGCCATCCACAATAGGCTGGCACTACAGATGATTCTGTGATTTTTGTTGACATTACTAAAGTACAGCCACCATACTTCTCATTAGCTGGGAAGCACGAACTTCATATTTCCCTCTCTATGACTTGATTTGGTCATATATGTTGTTAAAGGTACGTAACTCATTACGCTTATGATGGTTCTTTGAGGGCAAATTCATTTCAGATGAAAAATATGGATTGATAATCCTTGTAGTTGTGTCCATATGGGAACACATACTTAGTTAAGATGAGGATTTACTCCCTGCTTATGACATGTGAACTTGAAGAGATCTGGTCAGTCGTCCTCATCAACTTAGACCACGCAACCCCATATGAACAACTTCAACAAAACCACCATAGACGGGCTGCCCATGCTTGCTTCAGCATTGCCAGGGCATATATTTCATATAACATGAGACGCATTGTTCTGAGTTCTTTAAATGTAAAGAACTCATTTAAACATCACAATGTTATGGGTTCAGACTGCTACTATCCAGATCTTGAAGGAGAACTGGGGCATACGAGGGAAGTCTGGATACTTGTGTGCACAGTGAGCGGGTGGCAGGGCTGAGCTTCAAACACGCACAGTGGCCCCAGTGTCCACACCCTGATGTGGCATGTTAGAAACACACAAAGAAACCTGTGGGAATTCTCCTAAGTTCCCAAACACTTAGTAGCAGGGAGAATGAGGAAAATGTTTTATAGTCTCAATAAAACTGTTAAAATTGGACTATTTAATTATTAAAACTGTTGATAGAATCGTACTCGAAAGAGCAAGGTTGCTGGACCATTGAAATTCTAAACACTTTAACCAAAGTTGGGGCATGGATATGTGGGAATTGCAAGCAATGTTAGTTATAGAAAATCTGCATCGGGTACTTTTTAGTTTTCTTATTTTATTTCCCCCGAATGTAAGCCTGGAGTGTTAATACTGTTGGAGCTATTAAGAACAAAACATCTGAATTTGGCACCGCAGAGGTACGATGGTATACATGAAGTATAGGTCAAGTGGAAAATTCCCAGACTGACTCGCGTGTTTCAAAAGGAACAGACAGCATTTTCTATGCTACTGTGATTTCCTCTGAAAAACACTTAAACAGTGAAAGCTTTGATATCATCAGAGGCTTAGAGAACTTCTCATATAGATGGGTGGTTTCCAGCAGGAAGGAAGATCCACACATTGCGCCTCAGGCTTCTGTTTAGACTTGAGTTTGGAATGAAAATCACTCTCAGGGAGAAGGTAAAACACAGCTCTCGTCCCACAGTGAACCTCAGAGTGCCAGGTGTGTGTGGCAGAGGTCTCAGGAAGGTAAGGGCATGCACAGCTGCTCTCACAGGGTGGCTTTGTCTTTCGCAACTAACAGTTCTAAGGGCTCTACTCATCCATCTATGCTTTCAATGTTTAATGTTAGCTACCTAACAGAAGCAGCAGAGGCACGGAATACAGCGTGGGCTGGCTTAAGCATGCTAAAACCAACTTTACGTGATTGCATCTGCACATATATTAAGAGGATCCATTTGACGAAACAAACCAAAATCCAAAAACCAACCAACCAAACAACAACAACAACAACAAAAACCCAAATATACTCTGAAGATTACATGGCAATTGCTTCCCGTTCTTCCTTTTCCATTACTTCAGATATTCCTATCTCTCACTCCAATAAGACGTCTTTGAATTGATAAACCACAACATAACTATGGCAGAGACTAGGAGCTGTGGAAAAATTGCACAGAATCCCAGTAGTGAAGGCTGCCATCCTATTGGCTGCGTTCTTTCCACACTGGGTGAATGACTTTCAAAGTCCTAGCATGCGTCTAAGAGTTGCCAATGTCTTTAAGAGAAGCAAGATGTGGGCTCTCTCCACTTCTGTGTGCTCTTCCCCGACAGGAAATGTGGTCTTGGCATTCTTTACCAGGCTAGGCTGACCTTCACGCAGCCTCCCTCAGGTTTCCCTAGTTTTTCCTAGTTCATGCTGTGGTTTGGCATGGAAGTAGGTTTTCTTGGAAGAGGCAACTGGAATGTCTGAGGCATGAGAAATGAGTAAGAACAGCCACTTAATATTGCCGTGCTCTTTCTGTGTTTCCACACACTGTCCTTGGCGTGTTGTGAGCTGGTCGGTTGGCTTCACCACAACGCTCATTCTTTTGGGCTAAGGGATAACTAAATCTACAATGTGAAAAACTGTAAGATTTTACGTAGCCGCTTCTATTATAAAATGGAAAAAAAATTCCAGTCCCAAAGAATTCTTTAAAAGCAAACAAAAACAATGGCAGCATGGGCGCCTTTGGCATTCATCCTTTTCTTAGGATATCAACGCCATCGTTGAAGCAGGGGCACAGAATTACCTGATGTCATCTGATAAACCAGCTTGATTACATAATAAAACTTCATGTATTGCATTGGGAAGAGAAAATCTGTAAGGAGTGTGCTCCCTCAAGCATGAGGACACGAGCTTGAGCCCCAGAATCTGGGTACAAAGCTGTGCAACGGTAAACACTCCTTCACCATCCGCTATCCCAGCTCTGGAGAGGTGGCAACAGGGACATCCCTGGGGCTCCTGGGCCAGCCAGCCTAGCTAAATGATTAGCTACAGGCAAGTGAGCGACTTTGTCTCAAAAACCAAAGTGACAAAATCTGACAAAGGACACTAGAGGGTCACCTTTGGCATCCACAGCCCATGCACATACATGGATACACACATGCCCCCACCACAAACATACACACTCACAGCAATTCGTGTACTGATCATCAGCTGTGTATTCACTACAGACCAGGATGTCACATTTTATGGTCACATGGTCACACACCAAAGGTTAAACGCTTTTCTGTTAAAGTCGAAAGAGGAACCATGGAAGGCTTTCTGTGCTCCCTAGTGTCTGCTGTAACCACTCAGTTCTGTCACGGGCTCAGAAAGCAGCTTTAGACAGAATGGAGGAAATGCATTTGTTTTTAAACTTTTAAGATCACGTGTATATGTGTGTGTCTCAGTGAGAGTGTGCGCATCGTGCCTGCAGAACCCAGAGGAGGGTGCCTGATTCCCTGGAGCTGGAGCTGCAAGCAGTTGTCCACCCCTTGGTGGGGATGCTGGGAACACAACTTAGCTCTTCTGCAAGGGCAGTGGCATGCTTTTGACAACGGATCCATCCCTGCATCCCAGCAGCAGGTTGGATGAGGTCTAAGAGTGCCAACTCAGTGATGCTTAATTTCAAATAAACAAGCAAATTAAGAGCTGACTGACCTCATGCTTACCACAGTGCACGTTTCGTGGGAAACTATCAAAAAGGGAGTTGGGATAAACTGAACAGGGATAGTAGGTAGAACACCATCTTTAGACTGGTCCAGCAAAGGGTCAGGGCAATGTCATGATCCAGTGTGCATAGAGGACAGTGTAACATGGGCAAGCCGACATGGCAGTGCAAGAATCTGTGGGCTTTATTGCTGTCCTGAACTTGGGTTGGATATATTACATGTGGAACTGGGGCCCTGCGGGTAACAGTGTCCTCAGGAGTGCCGACACGATTACTACACACTCCTAAGATCATTCTGGCCTAAGCTGATGGAGAATCTGCAGGAGTAGTTTTAATGAAACAAGGTGCCATTGGAACGTCCACGGCTTTCCTTCCAGATTCAGCGAAGGAAAACTAGGCTTTGCAGACAAATAACATGAGAGACACTGAGAATGGTAAGAGATGGTTCGGCAAATGCCCTCCCGGAAGCAGGAGTGCGAAACAGGAGACTTTGGCTTAGGTGTCATTAACCTAGTGATGTGTCAGGTCCACCGAGGATCAAGAATCTCAGATGTATGAAGAAAAGCAGGGCTGAAACGGTGTACAAAGAGAACTCAGCAGAGAAGATGGACAGTGTGCAGTCTCTGCTCCACCAACAGAAAACAGAAAACACACACATGCATGGGTGCATACAAAGGCACAGACAAACTCACACGCACGGCCATCCCAGGGCTAGAAATGACACCTTTTCCCAATGAACTACTTTTCTTAACCTATTTTATGGTCCCCCCAAATGATTAGTAACTGGCACTACAAAAGAGCAGAGTTTGAAAGACGCCAATCTCTTTAATATTCATCTCGTCTTTCTCGTTGTATTATAAGATCGAGGGTGGGGATTTTTACCCATGGTGACTGCTACATAGGAAGGGTTTCTTGTAGTTAATGAACCAACATGTTTACAATTGTGTAGAAACACAACAAAACAACAACAATCACAAAAGAGTCATTCGGGGCTACAACTCTGAAATGTGCACTTAACCATCGCCTCGCCAACATTCCTGCCCCTTTCGTCATTACACCGGGGACAGCCATGATTTCTACCGAGGACTGGAAATAGGTCCCCCTCATTGCTAGACATCTGGTCTTAGATGTAAACGGCTATATCTTCACTGCTGGCAAATTTTAACATGGAGAATTGAAGAACTTTACACCTCTGCATTCGCAACAGAAGAACCACAGACTGCTTCTTACGCACTCCTGCCACTGTTAGCCACACAATTTTGTTTCCCAAGGTTGTAAACGTTTTAGTCAAGGAATGAGGTTTGTATTTTATTTCTCTGCATGTGTGTGTGAGCATGTGCATACGTGTTCATGCACAGAGCCCACTGCCGAGAAAACCAAAGCCTGAAGTCTTAAGTATATACACAAAAGGTTGTGGCTAAATACCCAGGCATTCCAGATCTACCTAAGAGGAAATGTTCCCATGCCAGACGCTCCTTCACAAACGCCCGGGCTGGGCCTTACATGGAATTCCCCAGGATGCAAAAACACGCTGTGGTTTAATTCTTGAATCTAGTGGATTTATTCTTTTTTACGCATACTTCCTAGCTTTGGGAGTGTTTTGGAAGCTGGCTTTGTGTCACAGGTATGAAAACACAAAGTTAATGGTATTCAGGAATGAAGAGATTAGTGACCACATTTGCAAAGCCCTGGCGAGAGGCAGGCACCCTCTTCTTCCACATCACTCTTTGCTATACAGCAAGTTCAGCAATGCTCCTGGCAGACAGGCCGCAGATGCAGGAATAACACCGTACTCACTTTTCACTGTCCGGTTGCTAACCACGTTATTCAGCAACACACAGAGGTACTTAGTAAGTTAAACAAATTTGAATTTTAAAAGAGTTTTTGTTGGAAGGGTTTCTAATTTTTCTTTTCTCCCCCCTCCCCCATCATCTTAATGTTATTGACTTTTAGGGGGCAAAGAAAAAAAATCACCTTATTGTGAAAAATACTTAAACCTGTCACCTGTGATTTACATCGTTTCAGCCCCTTTAAGCTTTCTGCTGCTCCAATTTGTGATTTCTCTGTGAATATGTTACAATTCACTAAATAATAATCACCAAAAATAATATAAATGTGGATTTGAGATTCATTTTAGTTAGAGGTGAAAAATCTCTTTGTTAACAAGCTATCTAGATTTTGGCCTTTAAACGTATTTCCCCCAAACACAGACGGCAATTCTGCTAAATTCCCCCGGAAGAACAGACAGCAGCCACAACTTCCCAGACACTGCTGCGTTCAGCAGGTTTTCAAGGGAACGCCTTTCTCTGATAGTGTCTGTTAACTAGCTATATTTCTTCATCTTCCTAGTGCCACAGCTTAATCACTTTAACTCCTGGTAATCATCTGCTACATCAGCAGGTCTGTTTTTCTTGGGTCAAGTGCTCCCTCTTGTGGCCAACAGCTAAAAATGCAAGCATTCGTAGCAATCATTGTAAACCCCTTGGTTTAAAGAGTGCAGCTGAAGGGGAGATATCTCTTCAAAGTATTTTAACAAATTTCAAATGGAAGTATAGTCTTTGAAAAAAGGATGTAATGTCACTGAGAAGACAGGAAAGAGTTGGAATACCCCTTCGGATCTAAAAAAAAAAAAAAAAACAAATAAGATAATTACCTCCCTCCACTGCTGACGGCTTCGCCTCCTCTTTGATAAGTTACTAGAATATTAAAATAAAGAGAGAGAGAACAATTAATAGACATGTTTATATTGCAAGAGCCATCATATTCATGAACATCTTCCTAAAATATCATTCTATTTCCCTTTCTACACAGACACTCCATAAAAACCACTGCCAGATGTAGCAGACTTTTGTTACATCTAGGAATAATTTAGAAGATGGTTTTTAGACTAACTATACATCATTATTAATTTCTCAGTGTTCCAATATGATTGCGAAAAATAAAATTAAAAATTCAGCACACTATTATTAAGCACAACTCATTCATATGTGCACATTAGTATCCTTATGGATTTCTTTAAAATTTCTTACCAGATAACATAATTATATAATTTCTGTACAGATAATCTTAAATTCAGAGTGGAAGAAAACTTGCTAGATTGTCTTCCCAGAAGAAGACACAGGAATAAAGAGAAGATACATGATCACATAAACCCGCCTTCCACACACAAAGACTTATGCCAAGTTGGGACGATTGATGTGACCTATTTTATATTTGACTTGTGAAATCCCTGTCATATTATATTTCTATCAGACATTATATTTCTATCAGATATGGTGAAAAAATATTTTAATGCAGTTTAAGGATTAATCCATTTTATTTTGGCCAGAACAAACACAGACTTATAAATAGTTAGGCATGGAGTTAAGAAGATTAGCTTTCCTGTAAATACAGACACATTTTCTAAGAAGAAATGTGTTTTTAAAAGCTGCCAAGTTTCCGCTACTTAGAAAAACTCCAAACTGGAAGTCTGCTAGGGAGAGATAACTGTGCCCAGTGATCCCAATAACTGGATTAAAACGGAGGACACAGAACTACAGGGACATCTTTGACTGGAGCTGACGTGAGAGAAGGATCTGTTCTGAAAGAAGCTGAAGGGGACCAAGACTTGTTGGAAATGAAGTTTATTGCTCCTGTGGGCAGAGATTTGGGGGTGCTTCTGAGAACAGTAATTCTATGGACAGAGAACTACAAAGGAGAGAAATCTTTCTGTTGTTTGAAAACTTCAAAGTTGAAGTCGAGGGGAGAAAGATGCACAGCCTCGTGTGAACTACTCAGTAAGATGATTAGTGTGTTAAATCATGCCCAGGGTAGGAAAGTGTGTGGGTTTGACGGAGAGACATGCACACAGGCTAAGATGCAATGTGGCATGCGGGATACGAAACTGCACTGAGTGGATGAAAAGCAACGCCCACCATCTCTACTTCAGATGCATGCCTGGCATGAGTCAAGGCAATACTGTGGTCTAGGCAAGTCCTTTCCCCAAGTTACCGTTTAGAATGCACTGAAACATAACAGCACGACACACGCCAAACTAACACATGGAAGGAAGAGGCTAAGTGCAAATAGATACCTGTTGGTGTGAAGGTAAAGGACGGGACTGAAAAATCAAAACAAAATATAAACTAGTTATTAAGCTGAAGAGAGAAGGGGAACATATCACATTAGTATAAATCAAGCAGACAGCTGAACATAACACAAATGTAAATAACCAAGCCAGTAGGGTTGACACTCTGATATATGGGTAACACCACATCTGAAGTCTGAGAAAGAAGCAGCTTGTCTCTACAGGTACCATTCTGAAGTGGCTGACATTCTAATACTCTCAGGAGGGGAATTGTCTGGGGTAGCCTGCGGATGACCTTGCGTTTAGTAACACGGAGTCTGCCCACGGCTTTAGTACAAACAGGAATCCTCCACTATTAATCATTCCCAAACACTGGATGATGGATTCTTAAACAAGTATTATCAGAGCTGTGCCGGATCTTTATCTGGACATCTGAAAGTAAATGCTTGCTAAGTGGAAGAGTAGGTGCAGTGGGGTGCTCATTACTGGAATGGGGGGGAGGGGAGGAAGAGAGAGAGAGAGAGAGAGAGAGAGAGAGAGAGAGAGAGAGAGAGAGAGAGAGAGAATAAAGCAAATTATACAGCTTTACTGGTGAGAAATGCCTGGCAGCACAGAAACAGAGGAACGTGGTTTTCTTTTGTTTTTGTTTTTTGCTTTTTTTTTTTTTTAACCATCATGAAAACTTGTGAATGGACAGTAAGAGATGTGGAGCTAAATCTCCAATTTATTTGTCATCCTCTACATTTAGAACCTTTCTAGGGACAGACAGAACATTTTTTTAATGCCATCCTAGAAGCATAACAAAAGAACAATAACACCCCCTGGAGAACCTTCACTCTTTCTGTAGTTATAAATCTTAATCTAATCAATAATGCCTGAAATTGAACTGCAGACCTCAAAAGGAGCAGTCTGCCCCCATTTTCTCCCTTTGCTGGCAGTAGGCAAGCACCACTACGATTTCCATGCTATTTCATAGAGGGAGGAAACTAACTGATTTTCCAATTTCTCCCCTTCAATTTAAAGGAAATACAGCCCTAATATGGAAATCAGGAAAATGCTTTCCTTTCAAATTAAAGATTGCTCGCAACAATTCTTTAGGGCAAATAAGCTGCAATATTGATTATTTATCGTGTATCAAAAATACCGGAGTATATTTTCCATTTATATATATCAATAGGAAATTGATGTTAGGACCTGAACTTTGATGGGAACATGCTGGAAGGGGGTGACATGTCCACTTCTTTGCAAGCCACGTGATACTAGCAGACAAGAAAGAACAATGGCAAGACCCTCAATGCATCCTCAGTGTATACAGTGGCCTTCGTGTGTCGCACGGCAGGACCATCTTAAGAATTCCATTGTGATTTTTTTCACTCAGATCTTTTCAAAATCAATATAATTTAGCTATATTCAAAAAGAACAATAGTAACAAGTCCTTATAAAATATAAAAAGGAGGTGCGTTTGAAACTAAAGCCGCTCAAGCAAGAGTGGAGTGCCTGAACATTAATCTGCGATGACAAGGACACAGGGGACCAGAAAGACCAGTCGAGGTGCTCTTGCTAACCCATCTGGGAAGAGAAAGAACAAATGGGGCAAGGCAAACCCAACTGGATTCCCACGTCTTCCAGTGCCACAGCTAACACCCTGTGTGCTCGCTAATGCTGGGGATCTGCGTGAATGAATGCAGGCAGGTGCACAAGACCCCTGCACAGCACACCAATAGCAAAATGTGGTGAGGCCACCCCAAAAGTCCTCACTAGTGTAAAAAAGTCACACTCTGGCTTAACCTTGTGAAGGCAAATGGGCACTCTGCACTGACACTGTGAAAACGTGCCATGTTTCATTTCACTTAGATCGCTGGCATTATTTTTTTGGCGTAAGAAATTTCAGATGACACAGTGTGCTTTAAAAATCGCATAGAAAAAGAATGACAAAAAAATGCTAAGGTGAGGAAAACAGAGTCAAGGGCTCAGGAAGTCCCATTCCGGATTACATTTTATGATGTCTGTTCAGCTAACTAAAAAGGCAATGGGGTTAGTTGGCTATAGCTCTGGGGAAATGCACGGGGGTGTTTGCTGGCATGCGCAAGGAACATTAGTAAAGACAAGGAAGGCTTTGGAGAGCAAGGAGGGGTCTGTGTCACATCCTTCCAGGGACTCAGTAGAGAGCATTAACCTGCTACACTTACATAGCTAAGGCACTTCGCTGTGACAGGAAACCCTGGAGCCCAAGGACTGCATGCTCACACAGCCAAGCTCTTGGTGGAGGCCCTTCCACCAGAAAGTACAGGGGACTCTGCATTTCAATATTACTTAGCCCTGGTTCCTAACTCAAGTCAGATTTCAAAAACAGCCTCCACGGGTATCCTCCTCCCTCCCCAAGCCACCTCCCACAAAGCCCTTCTCTCCACTGATCTGAGCCATAGGATCATATGGACTGCATGTGTGTCATTGCTCCATTTTGTCTATATAAAGAGCGGCACTGTCTTTGCACTGGCCCCAAGCCCTCCAAGCCCATCTTTGCTATTTCCCGGCAGGGCCACTGACAGAACTCGTGTCTGGTGTGTGGGGGTGGTGGGGTGGTGGTGGTGGTGGACAGATGACAATGCCTCAGAAGATTTACATATGGAAGGGGGCTGCAGGACCAGTCGGGGATTCGTTTCCACAGGACTGGTGACAGTCTCGCTCATTCTTTTGTCAAGATCTCTTGTAAGCAAGAGCACAGAAACCTGAGACTGCAGAGCTAGGATTCTGTCTAAAGGTACAGGGGTATTTGAGTTCCAGCTAGCACTGACAATACTGACTTAGCCGCACAATTAGTCAGAGGCAGTACTTTGCCAGGGCATGTCTAAAGTGTTTGCTTAGGAAACGTGTGCAGTTAGAATAGAAAGGAGGTCACGGTTGGGCAAGGGGGAGCCTTATTAGCAATCGTTACAAGGTCTGCTTCGCAGCGGTGTAAATCTCTTCTATCAGGTTGACATCTAGGGTGAATCCCACCGTTAGCATCTTGGAGAACAAAAGGGAGCACTGTAAGCAAGCACAGGTAAGGGGCTGTCCACTAAACACCGCGACTTAGAGCTGCCCTGGTGTAAACCTGCGTTATCAAAGGCGAGAATGGAGAGGACGGCTATCTACAGGGGAGTCTTAAGAACTGACTCAGTGAGTAAAAAATAAACGCGGGCAGCGCTGAGATCTGAGGGCGTGTTGCAAAGGCATGGGAGTCTCTCAGCATGTGCGGCCCCGCCTCTGAACTGCGAATCATCGCGAGCAAAGGGTGCGTTCTTAACCTGTGTGGACGTCTGAAATAGAAGCTATTAGTTAAGGGGACATAAAAATTCAACTCCACGTTAAATCTATGAACGATAAATAAGCCTCAGTTTGCTACCTAAAGCAGACCTCCCCCCTCCCCCAGCCATCATTAGTATCCACTGAGGGCAACTGTGGGAAACATGCAAATGGCAGTCAGTGCTCGTCCATGTAAACCAAACTAAGCTAAAGTGAAACCCCGAGCAATGACCACCACAACAAAATAAGCCCATTTAAAATTCCTGGGGCAGACGATTTCAAATTTCCCACAAGAGCATAAAAATGAAATATCTGTCTACACAAATGCGGCAAAGTCTAGACCTTGATGAAACCTAGTTTAGAGGAAGTGGGCCCGAGAGCTGGAAGAGCCTATTCCGGGCTTGCCACACGAGCAAGTTCCTATATGGACAATGTGGAGAGAGAACAGCACTTCTGAGAACCTTCCCATAGTAAAGCCACTTAATGAAGGCTGGCTGCCATGAATAACACTCTATCAGTGTAAGAGAAAAGCTTTTCTAGCCACCACACCTTTCCTGATGCCCGCGTACGTGCTGGTGAGACCGTTTCTCTTCTTGCGGTGCCTGTAGAGCCAGAAGCTGAAGACCATGAGGATGATCCAGCAGGCTGCCCCAATGCCAGCAATGAAAGCTGGCTGCTTCACCACGTCGGAGATCTGCTGAGCGAGGCTCACTTGGTCCTCGGGAGACACGGGGTTTCCATGAGAATCTGAAAGGCCACCTCTTGGTTACTAAGGGTCAATGTCTCAACATGACAACAAGCACAGTATGCATGGCTCTTGTTTCATCTTGTTAGCATTTGGACAATGATTTTTGTTTTCCATTTTGCCTCAGCCACCACTGGGAAGTACAAGAGGTTTTAGGGGAAAGAATTCATTGATTCCATTTATTTTAATTCCAAACAAGTATGTCATACTTTTATGAGGCTACAGTTAAAGATAAATGCCCTCTGTCTTTATTTCAGAATACTGTGTGGGTGTTTAGTGTGGGTTTCGTATGAGAAGCTAACCAGATATACCAATGTACTTCTCAACTATGGAATAATTTAATGCATTCTGGGAAATAAAGGTGCTGAACTGTAAATATAGAAAAGTCTTTTTCACACTTCTGTAGAAACCCTCAAATATTTGCATCAAAAATGATAGATCAGGATAGCTGCAGAGCCCACAGCTTTAGTCCCAGCACCCAGGAGACAGAGGCAGGTGAATCTCTGTGATTTGAAACCAGTCAGTCTTAAAAATGGTGTGGGCAGCACGAGGTGGGTGGGAAGCTAGAATTGAAATTTTACTTCTTCTGTAAGTAGATCTTGAAAAACAATGTGTTTGTTCCTTCCCCACATCTATTTTGCATGATCCTCAACTGTCTTAATTACACATTATTTGAACTTATATTCAGAAAGAATTATAAAAACGAAGACCGCTAAAACACTATAAAAATTAGCTTTGGAAGAACCACAGATAATCTTCTTTTAGAATAATAATGACGATCCACATTAGAAGTGAGAAAAGAACATGAAATATGCAAAAGAATCATCAAGTGTTATGAATAGCCAAAAGGACTCATATTTTCTATTAGACATTTTGATTCAAAATTAAAAATTGATAGCATATATGGGTGATAAAATTTACTCATTTTCCATTTGTCTTGGGACTATAGAGAGGTTGCTGAAGCCTGAAGTTCTTAGTTACCCCCCCTCCCCGCCCAGTTCTGCCTGGGAACTCTAGGAAATCAAGGCTGTAGCTCTACGAGCAAGGCAACCCGTTTTGTTGACCCTTAGTGATACCCAACTTAAGGCTCCCAGTGTGCCACTAGCTCCCCACTAGTGGCAGCCCTTTTAATATCTTTCCACACTCCATGTGGTGAAAAAGAGGAGCTTGCCCATTTTATTCTTCCTATTATTGAATCATCTGACATAAATCACTGCTGTCCTGCATTCTTATAGCTTCATGTTGATTTGGATCTATTTTCCCTGTCAACTGTAATTTTGTTACTTGATACATACAGTCTATTCTTATGCTTCCCTCATCATCCCCTGCCCATTCCTAGCAGCCCCCCTCATTGCTGGCACTTCCCTTCTCAGATTCATGTCCTATGGTTATGTGATGTGACCCGTTTAACTTAGCCAGGGCCCCCTGTATGACCAGCGGATTGGAGCTATGCACTGGAGTCCCGCACAGCCACCAGTGGGCACACAGTAAAGGGAAGGGTTCCCTCTTGTCCTAAACCCATTAGACCAAATAGAACAGTAATGGGGGATAGTACTGGCTTAGTCCTTTTTCTTTTTTTCTCCTGTTGTGAGAAACTTGGGCCCATCTCCTAAGAATATGTTTGAGCTCTGAGGAAAAAATGTATGTGTGTATGTGTGCATACATTTCGGGTGCAAATGGCTGTGCGCATATGGGTGTGGGTGTCTATGTGTTATGAATACGCATGTGGATGCCAAACTTCAGCACAGAATGTCTTCCTCAATCGCTTTCCACCTTAGTCTTGGAGACAGGCTTTCACTGAATGCACAGCTCAGTATTTCAGCTGGTCTGGCTGCCAGCGAGCCACAGGCATCTGTTTTTCTCTGCCTCCCTAGTGCTGGGATTCTGGAAGTATGCTGTCATGCCCCGAATTTACATAGGTCCCAGGGACTCCGTCTTAGATCCTCACACTTGCTCAGCAAGCACAGAACCATCTCTGCATCTCTCCTTTCCTGTCTTCTCCTGGGTCTTAGCATGCTCAGTCCAGATGCACACCTTCTATACTCTAGCCTCCTCATGACCAACTGGGTATGGGACACGGCAGTCCAACCTCCTTCACGACTCCACTTCTCTATGGATTGTGCACATGTCCAGTAGTGACAGCCTCTTTGTGATGGCAGAACACTCTGGAATCCATCACTGTTTCCTCTTGGAATAACCAAACCTTTGAAATTTACAGGGGCTTAGTTCTGAGGAAACTTCTGAGCACCAATAAAGACACCAAGATCCCATAGGCCCTTCCTCTAGATTCACACTGCAGGGTAATGAGGCCTGTGGCCTTCTCTCTTGCAGATCTGCGTGTGATCAATTGCTTCTGTACGTCATGAGTTTGGTCCCATTGCCTTCTCCACGTCTCCTTGGAGACACACACACCCATCCCTCACTCATCCTGGTCAGAGCTATCCTAGAGTGGGGTCATGCAGGCAGGTTACATCAAAAGTTCAGGGCATCTGCCAGTCACAGTTCCTTGTGACAGGAAAGCTTTGGCGTGTGAACACCGGTGACCAGATCACCGGAGCCCTGTCAAGGGAGGACCAACTCATAGCCACTCTGTGGAAAGAGAACTCCAGCCCGAATCGAAGAGACATCAGCAATTCTGCTTTAAAATTGGAGCATGTTCTGGTTCCCCGGCAAAGTGTCAAGAACAATAATCGACACAACTAATTCTTCATGAAGAACTTGAATATGGCTTTTTTTCCTATTAAATGATACTGCCTCTTGACAAGACAACTGGCAATGAAAATAAGTAGCTTTTAGTGTGTGCTGAGACTGCTTTAGGAATACAGCGCTCCTCTCCACATGAAATGTCTGAGTTCCTTTTCATGCTGTGTGTGTGTGTGTGTGTGTGTGTGTGCGCGCGCGCATGCGTGCGCGCACATGCGTGCATGCGCTACATGTACTCTTTCCTTGAACACAACTGCTCATTTCATTCTACAGAGGGTCAAGGCTGAGAAACTCTTTTTGCCAACAGTCACCTGCTTTCAACTGTTTGTTGACGGAAATTTTTATTTCATGTCCCGGACCCTTTTATCTCTGGTTGGCCTAAGAGCATTTCCACCTCTCAACGCTCACTAAGCAGGCCCATTCTTTTCATTCGCAATGCATCCTTTGTATCTACCAGGTTTATAGATCTCATGGCTGTTTGTGCAAGGTTAAATTGGGTAGCTTCAGATTTTATAGGAAGGGCCATGGGAGGTTCCACTGCCAGCCACCAGATGGGCTGAACGGTGTGGTGTGACTAATGAATTCAAATGGCCACTCGGTGTATCAGGTTTTGTCTCAGCTGCAGCTGAGGCTAGATTAAAATATTTGACTCTTAAATTTCTTGATATAAATCTTAATAAAATAACCCCAAGTCCCCCTTTCCAACCCATCTTCCAAAATAATAGGACAAAAAAGGCAGCATGCTATAAAAGCAAACATCGTCAGCAGGATCACAGCGATGGAACTTGCAATGTTAAAAAATAGATATTGACATTACACCCAAGTGGATCAATGGGTGTGTGTCAACTTATATTTATTCCTGCATGCATGTTAAAACATCCTAACAGATGCATCAAGCACTTTTTCCATTTCCTGTATTGCTTGAAACAAGTTGTGAAGCTATTTTTGTCTAAAAGGGATGCATATAATAATTACATTCAAAGCTGGAAGTGGGAATGGTAAGTTAAAAATTATGAAATTCCAGCCCATAGTTGCAGCTGAGTGAGCAAGCTTTAAATGGGAATCTCACAATTAGCATTTAAATCTCCACTTGGTGGAAGGTGGTTCCCTACCCAGCAACCTCATTCTGTGCTGGCCCCAAATACCTTACGTGCAATCAGAATGGGTAAGAGCAAGATGCTACCCCCCTCCCCGTGCCCCATCTTAGCCTGAAGCATTTAAGTTCTCCCATAAAATGCGTCTCCTTTCCCCTCTTCAGCTGGCCTGGGGACAGTCGGGGAAACTTCACCCTAAAGCCTCAGTCTCACTGGCCTGTGGTCCACAATGCCTGGTACTCGGAACTTAGACGGAACTGAGTCCTACCCAATGACTGTGTGTTCGAGAAACTTTACTGTGTTGCATTGCAAAGATTTTCTGTCCATCTGAGAGTCACTGGCTTTGACTTCACAGTGAAATAAGAACAATATTCCAGGCAGGATGTTTCTTAACTTTATCTTGACATAATTCTAGGGTGACAGCATTGTTAGTGCCTTCAGAAGGTATGTGCTTGGGAAGCATGCAGACTGTGTCACCAGATCCTTTGGCCACAATTTAACATACAACATAAAATATTTCAAAGTTTTATTTCTGATTGTTAATATATAAAGTTGCCTCTGCACTTCTTGTTACCTTTAATAATATAAATGTCACTGCTTAAAAATCAAACTTTTTTATCTTGTCTTTTTAGGAACAATAGTATTTGTTGTTTTATATTTGACTTTTAACCACCGGTTCATTTGTATATTCTGTATGTAATATATTTTCTGTAGTGAATGTTAATTTGTATATTCTGTATATATTTTTGGTAGTAAATGTTAATTTGTATATTCTGTATAGAATACATTTTCTGTAGGGAATGGTAGTCATGTAGGATTCTGTGTCACATTTTCTTTTTCATTAATCTAATATTTTTAAAGCAGAAATTGTATTTAACCTTTTAAGTAATTAGTATATAAATATTTAAAAATTAATATCTTCATTTACTTTTTATAATAAAAACCAATTATAATTTAAATAGACATTAAATGTAAATATAAATTTCACGTTGCTATAAATTTCCAAAACCAGGCTTAAGTATTTCAAGGAAGGGTGTTATTTCCTATGCTGGCTAATGTTATGGCAACCTGACACATTAACTAGAGTTATGTGAAAGGAGGAAACTTTAATTGAGAAAATACCCCCATAAGATCTGGCTTGTAAAACATTTTCTTAATTAGTTATTGGTAAGGGAGGGCCCAACCCATTGTGGGTGGTGCCATTCCTGGACTGGTGGTCCTGGGTTCTATAAGAGAGCAGGCCAAAGAAGCCATGGGAAGCAAGC
Source organism: Dicrostonyx torquatus (assembly GCA_028555095.1). Classification (NCBI taxonomy): domain Eukaryota; kingdom Metazoa; phylum Chordata; class Mammalia; order Rodentia; family Cricetidae; genus Dicrostonyx; species Dicrostonyx torquatus. Next base: position 977,433 of record JAQHUG010000440.1, on the reverse strand, counting down.
CAGTCAGCAGCACCAGTCCATGACTGGTACATCAGCTCCTGTCTCCAGGCTCATTCCCTCCTGGAGTCACCGTCCTGACTTCTTCCAGTAATGCACAGTGCTGTGGAAGAGTCATCTGAATGAGCCCTTTCCTCCACAACTTGTGTTTTTGTCATGGTGTTTTGTCAGAGTAATAGAAGCCCTAATGAAGACCTTTCTCTTCCAGAACAGTTGTAAAAGCGACAGGAGGAAAGACTGAGTCTTTCTTTTTAATTGAGGCTTCCTTGATGGTCGATTAATAGCATTTGTTAATTAGATAAAAATTCCATAAGACAGAGTAAGAATGGCAGTAAATATTGACATCTCTGTATTGAAAGAGTGATAATTACACTTTGATGTTTTAGTTGTGAGACATCTACATTCATTAACCATATATAACATCTTGGAAAGATGAACCATACTCAGAGTCATGTTCCCTAAAGATTGTGTTGCCTAGTGATGTCACAGATGTCTTAGTTTACTTAACTGTACTCTGTGATGCCCACACAATGACACAATCACCTAATGATGGATTTCTCAGACTGTATCGCCCTTGTTAAGTGATGCACAGCTGTATATCTATAGCTATCTATGTTTTAAATAAAGATAGCCCTGTGGCAGCTATAAGCCATAGTCTTGCTTCTACTTGACTTGCACCAATGGCTGGCTGGTCTGCAAGCAGAATAAAAGCAGCCAAGCAGAGCTAAGTGGGAAAACGACAGATCATGTGACTCTCACCTAACTGGATGAACTGAGGCTCACTCTTCACCCCAGGACCTGCCCCAGTGCTTGCTGCCACCTCCACACTGTATCGGATCCCAGGAACCAGAGAGGGGATGACCACAGAGAAGGTAGACCCATCGACTGTCTTGTTTATGTGATACCTAGTTTCGTTACCTAGACACCAAACCTGTAAGAAGTAAATGAGAGGAAAGCTGGTAAGTTATCCAAGTTAATGCAAAGCTCACCACATATCATAGATAAGTTTCAGTCCTACGCAGAGTGCAGATCTATCAAGAATCCAACGATCCAATGAATGAAATTTTAATAGTTATTCCTGCTGTTGACCAAATTCTGATATTATTTTCATCAAATTCCATACTAGCAGTAGCTTTAAGGTCCCTACATGTTTTCCTAGGTATTTTTGTTAGATATAAGCATTTAAGAATCTATGATATAGGGCAGCTGTGCTCAACCTTCTTGATGCTGTGCCTCATTTTGTGGTGACCCCCAACCATAAAATTATTTTCATTGCGACTTTATAATAATAATTTTACTACTATAATGAATCATACTATCTGTGTTTTCTGATAGTCTTAGGCGTTCCCCATGGAAGAGCTGTTTGACACGACCCATAGTTTGAGAACCACTGATAGAGGAGCTGGAGCTATGTCTTGACAGTTAAGAAGCTTTGCTACATAATCATAGGGATCATGAGGACCAGAGTTTAGATCCCAACACCCACATAATTTAGTCTATAAACATCTGTAACACCATTTCTGAGGGATCTGATATCCTTTTCTGGCCTCAATGTGCATCTGCACACACATGAATAAATACATAAAACAAATAAATTATGAAAAAATCTTATCATTAAAAAGTAGTCAGTTCACTACACATTGGTTATTTCTCTTACAGGGCTCTCATCAGCCCAATTCATTAGGTTTTGGTTATTTTTTTTTATCATCAAGAAATTTTCATGAAGAAATAAAAATTACTGTGAGGAAGGCTATGAATATTCACATAAAGAACAATAATGTACCTGCCATCATTTATAATTTGTATTATAATCACATTTATACCGCAGGAGTAACTCCATATGACCAGCTGCCACAAAACAAAGCTGCACAGGAAGCATTGAGCCTGACACTTCAGGATAGAATTAACCAGAACGAACACATCACATGACCATCAAACCCAAGATACAGTTTTCTGGGAAGGCAGAACTCTTGAATATTTTATATAAATATGGTTGGTATTGAAAACAAAATACTAACAATGTGTAAGGGTAACCCTAGGGTTTACCTTGAACATGATAGGCTGAGCTATGATCAATAGACAATATTAACCATTAGGGCTTCCATATAAATTGGAATAACCATTTCTGTTTCATAACACATTGGGAATACAAAAGACTAACTATATACACCTGATGCAAGGAAATTCTTGTCATAGGAAGGTAACTGTGCAATCATGAACTTTGATAGTGACATGCGGTAAGAAACCATCTACTTAGGAGATTGACAGTCTGACTACACTCTAAGCCTGCCTTTAGGTGTCATTAAAAGATTAATCATTGAATGATACTCTTGAATAAATGGGTACAGAGGACGATGCTATTTTTACTGTTTCCACAAGGAAACGATATCTAGACTGGCTCACAATACTCTGGCTTCTCTGCAGCACCCTCCAGCAGTAGGAAGGCCGAGCTGGGATGGGCTATTATTATCTAAACTATACTAGGAACACAGACTTAACGGCAATCAAAACACCAATGTTCTATAGCACTTGGTCAATGACCTTTAACTTTTTCTCTGAAAGTTTTAATTAGTGCAGTACAGTTTCAATGCTTAATGCCCACAAATGGTGAGACATTCTATCTCAAACCTGATCATTGGAAAGAGACTCCTTTGTGAGTTTTTTTTTTTTTTCCCCAACAATTACATTATGGAGCTGAACCGAAGCCACAAACTGATTTTGTGCCAGTCAATCAGGTTCTGAAAGGCATTTTATTATTTTAAATTGACCATGAAGCTAAGTGAAATCCATCCTTGCAGATTTCTTGAGGAGAGAAATGAGTTCTGACTCTTAGGGGAAAATGTCTATGTTACACAGTTTTGCTTGGGAGCCAAGACATCACCAAATTTTAGGCTCTTTTACAAATGCTCTACAGCAGCCGGCTGCCCTGGGCTGAAACACTGTGTGCAGTTAAACCTTAGCACTGGAACGACCTTAGACCTCATGAGGAAGTATTTCAGATGATGGCCATCTTTATCTTTTAATGAACCAGGTACAAGTGAAATTTTTATTTGAAATGCTTTTGAAACATCTATGGCGTCTTTAAAAATATATTTTGTCTTCAATCATTGATTAAGAAAAAAATATATTGTGTCTTCCTGTGAGTGTGTGTTTATGTTTGTGTTTGTTAAATACTCGGAAAGTCGGCAAATAACCAACGTACAAAAAGTTTACATTTTTTTTGTTTAAAAAATCACTTTAGGGGGCTGGAAAGATGGCTCATTGCCTGCTCTTTCAAAGGTCCTGAGTTCAATTCCCGGCAACCACATGGTGGCTCACAACCATCTGTAATGAGGTCTGGTGCCCTCTTTTGGCCTGCAGACATACCCACAGACAGAATATTGTATACATAATAAATAAATATTTTTTAAAAATCACTTTAAAATATAATGCCTACAATTAAGTTTAGGGCTAGTTACTATACATTTATTTATGACACATATTTTTAAAATGATTTGTCTTCTGTTGCGGGTTGTATGTGTGTGCACATTGAGCTTCTCATCCTCCTGCCTCCATCTTACAAGAACTGGAATTACAGACATGGATTCCTGGTTTCAGCTTTATGAATTAATTTGGTACTCAAAAAAAAAATTATGTTCCCGTCATAAGCAAGATGGCTTAGTAGATAAGGTGCTTGTGACTGAGGCTCACAATCTGAGTTAGATCCCCAGAAGCTGCATAGTGGAAAGGAAAAACAAGAGTCTTGGGGTTGTCCCCTGACTTGTCCTCACTCACTATAGCCCATATGTATACACACGCATGCATGTACACACGCGCACACACACACACACACACAAACACAGTAAATAAATGATAACAAAATTATAGCCCTTAGTTCAGCTTTCCTTTGGCAACCATCAGATCACCAGAAGATTGGCTAAAATAAACATACAATGGTCATGGCCAGACCACGCAAGTGCTTCTGATGTTAGTCTGGAGTTCAAGGTGGCCGACTTACACTGGAGAAGGCAAGCCTGTTCACCACCCTAAGCACAGGTTCATGTTCACAGATGACAGTCAGATGTGTTCATGTTCTAACCTCAGTAATGGATATGAACCTATGCCACAACCTACCTCATAACCAGAAATTTATGCAGGCACCATAGGAATGCTAAGTACAGGAGTGCATGCTTTATAGTTAAAGTTTGTCATGTTTAAAGATATGTTTATATATATATACACACATACATATATGTATATATACATGTTTAAAGATACACACACAACTGTATATATATAACTATATATATGTATATATGTATACATACACACACAACTGTGTATATATAACTATACATGTATATATGTATATATGTATACATACACACACAACTGTGTATATATATATAACTATATATGTATATATGTATACATACACACACTATATATATTGCAGAAATGGTGGAAAAGCACACACTTGTTACCCCCTGAGATGTTGCTGACTTCATCCACGGGCTACTTGTTTATCACTACACTAATTATAGACCCCATCACTACACTATAACATGGACTCATTACTAGGCTCGGCTCACATGCCGTTGAGTAAAGGGGAAATTTATAATGATTTTTTAAAAAGGAAGCTATTTGCTTAGAATGAATCCTCGTGAAAACTGTCCATCGTAGTGGGCACAGCTATTACCAAATTCTAGGTGATATAGCTAAGCCACATCTTGGGGAGAAAAAAAAATATGAGCATTTAAAATTTATATGAAATTATATAAACAAATATTAGTTGGCCACTTACAACCTTTATTTTAATCTTTACTTCTTTATTTTCCAAATAGCTTTTCTAGTATGGACAATTACTGTGTACAGAATTTAAGAAATGATTTTATATGTGGGCAGTTGAGCCAGCAGATGGCGGCAAAGGACAACAGACAATTCATGCAGGGTACTTTTGTGAACTGTGCCGGCTGCCGGTGAATTTACTGAGTCCAATACCTTATATTCTTGAACCATTCCATTTTGAGTGTCTTCAGGAGGCGGTTGCCAAGTGACGAGAATTGCAGTCCCATTTCCATCGTTCTTTGACACAGTTACACTTCGGGGAGGGGCACTCGGTGCTATTAATTGCAATAAAACCAATAGATTGTAAGAGTGTAGCATAGAACACCAAAACATACAGTATTCAAAAACACACAGTAAACATCCCGATGCTGCATGTTTTAAACATGGGTATCACTCAACACTAAAGGGCCCCACACTACAAGCTTTCTCCAAGTTATGTTTAGTCATTGATACGGTGAATTTTTTATAATTACAATTACAGCACAAAACACCTCTGGACAGGGCAGTGAGGCTGATCAGCAAGCAAATGTATTGGCCAGGCAAGTTTGCCCACCTTAGTTATCTCCCTGGATCCCACGAAGGAAGGAGAAAAAAGACTCTCTCCACATCTTCACGGCAACGTCATATACCTACACACATGCTCACATATGCCGGCTAGTAACTAAAGAAAATTCTCTCTTCTGTTTTTAAAATAGTATACTGTGACATGAAAGCCTTTATATTTATGCTGATGCTCCTTTTGGCTTTCAGTTATAGAGTGGAAATACTGGTTTGCCAGGAACCAAGGGGTTTCCAAGCATGAGGCATCAGGAGAAAATGTAGACTCTGGAAAGTCCGGGCAAACCCAGATATTACTCAGCTTCCCTACACCCCAGTAACATAAGCGTCCATAAATAAAAAGCGTGCGAATCACGGGCAAGGACATCTTCGAATGTGAAGTGTAGTAATAGTGCTAATATTTGCACACATTTTGTGCAGGTGGCCACTGAAGCGAGTCACTTAGAGTTTCTTACACTTGTTAGTGAACACATTCCCACAGGAAAATATTTTAATACACACAGATTAATGGTGAACGCCATTAGTAACTTTTAAACAACTTCCATTAACTCAAACGCACAGGAGACATCTTGCATGCCCAGGACGTCCACTCCATCATACTTACCTTCTTCTAAGGTTTTAGCGAATTTGATTTCACTGTCGGCTCCTTGAAACTCATTAAAAAATGGGCGAGCCTTAATCTCATAGTTGACGCCTTTTCTGAGATCAGGGATCACTACACTGTTTTTGGTTGGGGTCCTAACTTCAAAAACCAACCACTCGGATTCACCATGGCTGGATCCAGATGGCCGGTAGAGAATTTTATAGCCTTGAATATACTGAGATTGTTGGTCCACCTATCACAATGATGAATAAAAGTGGAGTTAGTCTCACCATTTTCTTGTTTTGCTGCAAACTAGTAATAAAAATGCACACGAATAAATAAATAAAAACCAATGGGAGCCCACAGTGTGGATTTCTAGTGCACAGCTATGAGGATGCACCGGTTTCTGTAATAATATTCTAATCTGCTTCAGCAGACACACAAGCCTTCACTATGGGTGGCATGTTCTATAGGAGACATGTGGGCACCTTACAGATGGCGTTGTTTTCCTATTCTGGTTTTGAAAACTACTACTGTGAAGCTGGAAGTGGATGAGAGGGTGGGGGTGGATAGGAAGAGCATGAGGGGAAAGGGTAGGGGGTGAATATGACCAAAACAATTGTATATATATAGATATGTATGCATAAAATGCTCAAAGAATTAACAAAAATATATTTTCAAAATCTGCTCAATACAACTTGGAAGTATTCCTAAATGAAAAAAATGTGGCAATGTGCATGTCACATGTCATGTACTCAAATATTTTGTGATTCTATCTCTTGACATTGGCAGGGTCATTTTAGCATATATATTATTTTAGCATATATATATATATGTCAAATCACAGCCCCTGGAATAAATAATGTTTGCATAATAAAATTAACATTAGCGTGGAAGTGAAAAACAGGGATGTAAATTCCCAATGTACAGTAATCTCACAGATATCACCTGATTATTAAAAACCATGCAAATATTACAACAACTCACTGTCCAGTGTACTTCCACTGAAGAGGAAGAAAGGATGGTAGGGTTGTGAAGGTGCAAGACTACATTCCCCAGCTCTCTCTGGACCTGCTTGTGGTCCACGCCTTGACTAGTCGGTGGGACATCTGTAAGGATTCAAGAACACCGTCAGGCCCTATGCGATGCTACTGTGCAGAGTACCTCTCAGAAGAGGAGAACCAGCAGAACTGTGGAGTCAGACTGAATATAATGAAAAACAAGTACAGCTTACCTTCTTTGCGTGTGTATACGTTCCTGTGTATGTGTGTGTGTGTGCGCGTGTGTGTTCACATGCATGTGTGTATGTGCACAGATACATGCGTAGGGCCAAAGAAGAACAACGGTTTTCTGCTTTATCACTCTGCCTTGCTGCCTTGAGCCAGGATCTCTCAATGAGCCTGGAACTAGGCTGACAGTCAGTAAACCCACCAATGATCCTCAGGTCTCTGCCCCTTCCCCATGGCACTAGGGATACAGGACGATGTATGTGCTCACGTAGGGTTTTTATGTGGATGCTGGGATTCAAAGGTAGGTCCTCACACATTCAGAGCAAAGCCTCTTAGCTACTGAGCCCTCTCTCCACCCGTTACAGCTTAACCTTTTTATAAGGACCAGGAGAAGATAAACAAATAAGGGAGGGGATTCGTGTCAGAACAAGCAGACAACCTGTGCAAGCCAAAAAAAAAAAAAAAAAGGGCAGGAGGCAAAGATAAGAGTGGTAAACAGTAATTTCTAAGAGCACCTCCTACCATGTAATGATCATCTTTCTGCTGAGCATGAGAGCGGTGGTACAATTCTCTCTGAGTGTGATACACTCCCCCCCCCCCATGCAAGAAAGGAAAGCACGAGGAGCTGCAGCAGAGAGCACGGGGGAGGAAAAGCTCACAAGCGCAGTGAGGAGAAACTGAGTGCAGAAAGCAGGTGAAGAGCACAGCTCCTAGGAGGAACCTGGGCATCTTCTCCACTGAGGTAAGTGACAAGAGAACGGCTACACAGACAGGGACACAGATGCTCTAGTTAAGGTCTGAGAAGACAAATCTGATCAGATCTGTGGGCTAAAAGCCTTTACCATCACTTAGTTGACATTGATTTCGTTTACTATATTACATGGAGGATATAATAATTCCTTTCCAATCCCGTGAATACTAAAATATTCAAGAGAAGACCAGGGACACAGTAAGAACAAACAGCCACTGGTGTCCTTTATGCTATACTATTCTGGGGGACATGGAACTATTTTGCTACATTTGCTATACTCTATCCTCAAAAGCTGCTCAAGAGGCTTTCTAACGTGCAGATGTGTTTCTTTGTTTCAAGTAGTAGAAGGAATGTAAAGAATAACAACAGAGGAGATCTTACGGGGACTACAGAACTATTTATAGACTCTTGTATTGTGATACATACATTTAGATCTGTTACCAACCTATACAAAACAAAAATAAAAGTTTTAGTTTGGCAAGTGATTAAATATTCCCTGTCACAGGATAAGAAGCAAAGCCATGAATATTTAAATGAGATTTGTGACTCTGACAGAGGTCAGAGAACCAAGATGAATGGACGAGATGGCAGGCCACCCACTATTAAACATCTGTGCCATCTTGCTAATTTTAATCCCTACCTAAAAGTTATGCATGTAAATAAGCAAAATGGCTGGGCATGGTGATGAACACCTTTAATCCTAGCACTTTAAAGGCAGAGGCAGGTGGATTCCTGTGAGTTCAAGGTTAGCCTGGTCTATGCAGTTAGTTCAGAACAACCAAAGCTACATAGTGAGACCCTATTTTGAAAAAAATCAAAAAACATACAAGCAAATAAATAATCAAAATGATAAATACACTAAGATAATTTTCTTTTCGAGACAGCGTGTCTCTATGTAACAGCCCTGGCTGTCCTAGTAATCATTTTGTAGACCAGGCTGACCTCGAACTCACAGAGATCCACCTGCCTCTGCCTCCTGAGTGCTGGCATTAAAGGCGTGCGCCACCATCGCTTGGAAACATTAGGATAATTCTTGGCCCTACCCTTCTCACATTTCCTGTGCTGTTGTCCACTGCTGACCTATGGCACGCTGAAAATCAGTCTCAAGAGAAAACATTTACCAGTTACTTGGCCATTTCAGGCACATCGTTTTTTCTCTCTGCTCCCCATTGCCGCTCTGGCTTTAACTACCAACTCCAAAGAAAGAAGTTAGCAGATAGAACATAAAACAAAACAAAACAAAAAAAACCAAAAAACAACAACAACAAAAAAACATAACCTGGATTTGGTCGAGCACCTTCCCCTGGGCAACAAAAACTCACAGGACTTTGGAAAGATAGCTGCTTTTAATCACTCCAACCCAGGGCTTTAGAGTAGGAAAGTACTCTACCACTGAGACCCAGCCGTAGCTGCGAGGGACATTACTTAAACTCAGTTCCTTACATGCCACGTAATGACAGACAACAAACACTGCTTCTTATGAGGATTGGTGAAGGAGAGGCAGGAAAGGCACTGCATGGTTGGGCAGAGGTCGGGCCCATCTTAAAGGACTCAGAGTACCGAACTTGGACACATCACTATGTCTTTAGTTTAGAATCAGTTACCTCATATAAAAGTTCTCATTCTCAAAGAGTCTTTGGCATTTCAGCAAAGATGAGTAAATACAAAAATAACCATTTTTCCAAAAGTTAGTATGGTGGTTGGAAGAAGAATGGCTCCCATGGGCTCATATATTTGAATGTTAGTCACCAGGGAGTGGAACTGTTTGGGAAGGATTAGGAGGTGCAGCCTTGATGGAAGAGGCGTGGCCTTGCTGGAGGAGGTGTGTCTTGGGGGCTTTGCGGGCTCTGAGGTAACAAAAGCGCATGCTTTTGGAAAGTCCCAGTGTCCTGTGGATCAAGGTGTAAAGTTCTCAGCTACTACCCCAAAGTTAGGCCTGTCTGCTTTCTATCATGATGATAATTGATGAACTAAGCCTCTATAACTGCAAGCAAGTCCCCAACTAACTGCTCTCTTTGATAAGAGTCACCTTGGCTCTCGTGCCTCTTCACAGCAATAGAGGGACACTGAAACAGTCAGTACCATGATATGTTCCCCAATCCCTTCATTTTTTTGATTTAAAGCAAACCTGCCAATTCATTTCTTCAGGAAGGTGATGGGATTGTCTTCCTAAGTGTTATCATTTTGCAGTAGCAATTTACATTATTATTGTAGTCCATTGTATATCAGAAAGAAAATAGGAGAGTGACATCTAATGATATAATTTTGAGGAGCTTGTGAATCGGTTCCCGGAATGCATAAAATTGTAAGTGCTCTTTGTCAGCATTCAGAGATACACTCGGTACGTGTTTGTGTGTGGGTGTGCATACGCAGCTATGGATACGTATTTGTGTGTGAGTACATGTGCATAAGTGTGTGAACCTCACAGTTTGGTTCTCAGGCACCATCCACTTTAGTTTTTGAGCCAGCATCTCTCCCTGGCACCTGGGGCTCACCAATTTGGCTAGGCTGGAAAGCAGGAAGCTTCAAGGATCTGCTTGTCTCCTCCTCAGTGCAGGTATTTCATGCATACAGCACCATGTCTGACATGTCTTCACATGGATGCCAACGGCTGAACTCAGGTCCTAGAGCTTGAACAGCACCTACTTTTCCTATCGATCTTCCTTCCCAGGCCCATAACTGGTATTCTCCGATGAGTCCTATATGCATACTGTAATATTCTACATATGAGTTCGTTTTCATTACAAGTTAAGGCTCAGGAATTGCTCAAGGTTAGGGCCTATGTTGTCAGAATAGTGCCAGAAGTGGCATTATATCCCAACAAAACCCATACGACCCCTATCTGTCACCCACACAGCAAATATTCCTTGTAGGATCAAACTGGGACAGGTTCATTCCCAAGCCATTATCCTGAGGTAGGCTTTACTCTGTCTCCAAAGCAGGCCAAGACCCAAACAATATCATGTGACTTCGTTGCTCCTCCCAATTGGTCCTTTTCTGTTGTCTGGAGGGAAGCAAAGCATGGCTTCCGCGTAACAGTCTCCTACAAGGATAAGCGAGGGATCTCACACTCTTCATGTGGTTTTGTTTTTGGAGTAGCCTTATCAAGATTCTTGAAATTTTTTTTTATTAGAATTGACTTTCAGATATTCATTCAGTTCTACCAACTCTTGTCACTGGTCTTCTCTTAGGAAACATAAATGTCAGAGCTGGGGTATAGCTTAGTGCTAAGGCATGACCATTTGAATATGGAGCCCAGGTTTCATTCATTTTACCTTTCCAACCAAAATGAAGCAAAGACTTAAAAGTCCGTCTGAAAATGTAGTGTTCACAGCCAACACATTACATAATTCATGATCCAACGAATTCAAAGTAAAGGGGTAAAGATGACTAGGTTCACACATAATTCTGAAAATCCCAGTAAGGGTAAATTTTGTTCATTTGGTAAGCACATTTCTCAGTGAACCCAGGCAGATTTTAGAGCTAATTTAACTGGAGTCTGCGCACTTCAGCGAATCCTGACACACACACATATCCTCCTTGAACTGGTCCGCTTATTCCAGCCTTTTATAGTTAATTTTTCAAATCACAATTCAAGTACCAGATTTTTTAATTTGCTCTATTAATTTTAATCTTGTTAGTGCTGGCTCATCATTCCAAGCTGTCAAGATATATTTAATTGAGACTCGCACTTGGCAAACTTGCTACTTCTCATACTGTTATGATAGCTGAATTTTCTATGAATCCTCCTTATTCTTAGTTTAGACACTGAACAAAGCACAAGTTTGCTATGACATTAGGGAGAAAAAATAACTTGCATGCATTTTTACTAATTAGTTAATAATCTTTGTCAACTCTGGAGAAGTGAGTTCACTTAGCCTCATTTTATACTCTAGGAGTCTGGATGCTCAGGCGTGATCAGCTTGCTCAAAGCCACACAGTGAGCCTGAGGAGATGAGATGAAAATATTCTTTATTTTAGAATGGTATGTATGTTCCCCTAGAAAGTCAGCCTCTAGTTGACACGGATTCATTCTATTATGCTGTTTTACTAGCTATACAGCTGAAGGAGGCTGTTCTAACACAAAGAAAAGAAAAAAGTGGTGTTTATAAAACATATGAACAATATTCTCATTTACAAATGAGTAGGTCACAAAAACATTCCCATGTGTATGTCAGAATAGCATTAAGTCAGCTATCAACACTTTCGTTTAGATTCACTGGATAGAGATACTTCCAGGGTGAAGTTTAAATCCATTAAGAAGCTGTCATAGTTTCTACATTCTTTACAAATGCATGCCTAACACTGTAAGCCTCAAACCGACTCAAGGCAGGCTCGAAGTATATTAAGGCTCCTGAGCAGGTGACTCACAATGGCAAATTTGCCTAGGCATCTGGGTGTGTTGAATTCATATACAAGGAACAGACATGGACATGTTCTGCAATTCATCTCTCTCTCTCTCTCTCTCTCTCTCTCTCTCTCTCTCTCTCTCTCTCTNCAAGCAGTGTGTGTGCGCATGTATGCACAAACACACACGTGCTTTAGCAGAGCATGTGTATTCTGACATAGTACACACAAAGAAGCACAGGACTATACTCGAACAGAGCATGAGCACTCAGCATAATATGTGTATTCTAGTAGAACATGTCCACTGTAGCATATTACAGGTGTTCTAGCAGTGTGTGCACTCTAACACAGTCCATGTGCCCTAGCATGTACGCTCTAACATAGTACTACAGTCTAACAGAGTACATATGCTCTAGCATCCACGTGTGTGCTCTAACATAGTACCTGTGTCCTAGCAAAGTACATCTGCTATAGCATGTTGAGTAATAATAAGATACTAAAATTTACCTTCTGCCAGTCGCTGTTTCCACCCTTGTGCTGCATATGCAAAGAATTCATTATTTAGAGCTGAAGTACTGAGGCGTAAAATTCCATCACTTCCCATCTAGGAAATAAGTGGACAAAACAATAGTCCATCAGAAATAATTCAAAGTGAAAGCATGCAACAGAGAAACAAAAACTGAGTAGTATTAAGAGGACATGTGTGTGTGTGTGTGTGTGTGTGTGTGTGTGTTATAGAGAGAGAGAGAGAGAGAGAGAGAGAGAGAGAGAGAGAGAGCTCTAAAGCAAAATGTCCTTCTTAAAAGACAGTTTAGCTATATCCTGGGAGTAGTCAGAACACACGAAACTGCTGTTGTCTGCCCTCCGATACCAGGAAGAAAGCAGTTTGAGTCTTCCAGGCACTTTGTATATGCCTTGCTTCTCTCATTATAACTACTCCACAGTTTTTCCTTTGGAAATGTTCATTCAAGAGGCAATGTTTCTGTGTTGTGTGTGTGTGTGAGGTATAATTCTGTATTTCCAATCACCTTTCTAAGATAAGCACAAGCATATTTTAACTTCGATGACATTAGGTTTAAAGAAAAGGTAACAGCTAGCTCAAAGAAGTGTAAGTTTTCCTTCTACAAGAATACAAAACTAATCAGATCAGTAAACGGGGAGACAGGCAATAGAATCTGGCAAAAGAGGAAAAGAATTTCAACCCACACTGAACAGAAAGTCCCCATAAGTAGCATCGAAAGATCTGTACGTGTTAAAAATAGGCTTTGCACGCTTCCAGTTTTGATCCTTTACTTCCACCAAAATATACAGTATTGTCCACTGAAAAGTTTCCTATCATGCCTCACACAGTGAGGGTAAGATTTGAGAACATCTGAAGACAAGAAGTAGTTCTTCTGGGGCTTGTAGGATGTTGGCTACAAAGAGGCATGATGACCAAGTTTGTAATGGTTACCTACTTCTGTGTGATTTTTACAGGAAGTGAATTAACTCTGGTTAATATAATTAATAATTAATCCAGAATTAATAATTCTGAAAAATTATCTTGGAGATTATGCAGACTGAATTTTGGCACCAACAAATTGACTCAGTTCTACATACAGTTGTAAGAGGGTTAAGATACTAGACATTTAAACTTCAAAAAATTGTAAAGAATATACCAGTAGTCAAGGGATATTTTTAGTGGATTTGTGGTTTTATGAAAGGCAATTCCATAGGTTATCAATCTCAGTCCAGAAAAACATAGTTTGTGGACATTGTATTGTACAGCAAAAGAAAAGAAAGAATAGTTGGCAAATGTGTAATCATAGCCCGTAACTCACACATCATGCCAGTATAGTTACAGCTACTAAGGATTAGTAGATATTTCGAGTCTCAGTCAATCAATATTTACCTTGTGTTTTCACTGGGTCTGATATTTGGCTTGGATCACTGATCCCATAGGCATTCGCTGCCCTCACCAGGAAAAGGTATATTGCATTAGGTTTGAGTCCTTTGATGGCAAATGTTTCTGTTTTCACATTTTCTGCTACGGTCTGCCAGCTGCTACCGGATGCATGGCTAAGGATGGATACATACGTTAGAACAAGAACACTGGATGCAAAACAACAACAAAACAAAGAAAAGAGGAGGAAAGGAAAGAAGGAAGGAGAGAGGGAGAAAGGGAGGGGGGAGGAAGGGAGGGCGAGGAAGGAAATGTGCAAGAACATCCCCCCTCTACCTGAAGGCTTCTATAATGTAAGACGTTGGGGTTGCTCCTGAGTTCAAGTTGGGCTGCCAGGATAAAGTTACTGTGTTTTTGCTGACATCTGTAACTTCAGGCTTTGAGGGGGCACTGGGGATTAAGTTGGGGTCAGTGGGTCTTGGAGGTTGAACTGGAACTCCAAATTCTAACAAATGTGGAGGGAAGAAAACACAAATTTACACATACACAAACTGGCACATGAGTGTAGGTACCACACTCACTTGCCTCTCACGTACAAGGCCATTGGCTTTTCTCATCAAAAGAGCTCTAAGACAAACGCACACTTACCCTGGACTTCAATGTAAGCACTCCACGTTGCCTCTCCACTGGGGGTTGATGCAGTGCAGGTGTACCGGCCAGTGTCACCCAGCTGTGAAAGCAGATGGAAAAGAAATATTTGGGACAATCAAGGGCTTGCCAGGCTGGAAAAACAATTACAGGTTTGTATATAGCCTATGAATATGAATAACTACATTAAAACCTGTGAACCAGAAATGTCCCTTTAGTTGAATACATTTTTTCTTGACATGTGAAGGAAAATACTGCATGACAAAGAAATAAAGAACCTTTATATGGTTATCCTAACTGCAATAAAAAAAAAATCTTCAGTGCTTTAACAGACTAGGTTTAGCATCAAAGATTAGGGACAAACTAATAATGTTGTATCTTCTTAAATTACTCATTCTACCCCGCCTCTTATTATAAAACTTGAGTCAAAACTTGAGTCTCAGAAGTACAAACAAAACCCTTGGTGGAAAGAACACCCTCTCTTCTGAAAACTGAAGCCTCAGAAGTAACGCCTGGTTCAATCTCAACCTCAGGAGCAGCACGCTGAAGCCATAAACTCCCCCTAATTGAACAACTCTTCTTTTTCAAATCTCACTGTCATCTGACTCTGGCCACAGCAAGAGCAATATGCGACAGATGCCAAAAAAGAGCTACAAACTTTGGTGGCACACAAAATCAACTGTGATGTTGATCCAAAACTCCACAGAGCCAGGCAACTGAAGCGACTGCTGATCGCAGCTCAATACTGTCGGTCTCATCTATCAAAAGCCTGACTGACCCAGACCACAGAAGAAAAAAAATCAAAATCAAAGCAATGTAAGGACTGATACACAATGTAATGTCCCAGCTGGTAAATCCCTACCTTTGTTTCCACAAATCTGGGGCTTTTACATTTCATGATTTGAAATGTATATTGAGTTAGTGCGTGGCTTTATGAGGGCGATTTATGTGTATGATAACCTGTAATTACAAAACGCTGAACCAAACCGTCATAACAGAAGCACTGCTCAAGTCCACCATGCATAAAACAGTACTAGGAAATTTCCCTTTCTAGTTACCTATAAAATGCCTTGTATCAGACCATACACACGGAAGGCATTCCACCTCTCAGGTCCCCATCTGCTTTTCTCAATATGTCTTCCAAAGCACTTCCTTCCACCTCCACAGGACCTTAAATTACTTGCCATGCCTCAAATCACCTCAAATGTACACAGATGCATCATAATAAAAATGTATCTTATTTAGTATTTCCTCTAGGTTATTGTATTTTAACACTAAAATACATTAAAAATAAAGTGGAACCAAGGAGTAAGTCCACGACATCTTTGAAAGTTTACCTTAGCATATCGGATCTGCAGCACGCCGGTCTCCAGTTGTTTGATCCGAGAATCTTGGGTCGAAACAAGGACTCCATCCTTCCTCCACAGAATTGTGGGCACTGGACTGCCTGTGGCCACACAGCTGAGGACTAAAGTACCATCCACTGCTACAGTCTGATTCACAGGACCTTGTCGAATGACTGGGGGAGGCCGGTCTGCAATCACTGCCAAAAGAAACAACAGGAAATAGATTTCTGCAACTGGAAGCAATTTTCTAATCATCTGAGCAACAGCCATTGCTGTAGGCTTTGAAATAAGAAACTAAAGATAATTAAACAAGTAATTAAAGTGGAGACATGCATTATTCAAAACGCATTTACATGATGCACTGATTAGGAATATTAAAATGAGATCCAGTGTACGCCTTCCAAATGACCAACTAGGCCGGAGCAAGTTGCATTATCTAAGGACTGATCTAAGTGTTCAGAAATTAAATAAGAGCCGTGGCTGGTGAAGAAGGCATATAATATTGAGAATAGACTACAGTAAACATGAAAAGCACAAGAAATAGAGCCATTTAACACATTTATCCATTGAAATGTATGAGACAGAATTTAATGAATGAATCAAAGCCAACTTGATTTCATGACTGTTTTGTCTCCAACAAACACCATCACCATGAAGCTGCCATGCCAGAATGTTTGACAATTTTGGATTTAAAAAGGTGCTTTGGACTCTCATTTATAGAATTAAATTTGCAATCTTTTTATCTCAGAATCTTCTCTCTCTCTCTAGGATATATGTGTATGCATATGTGTGTCCAGGGTTGCACGTGTGAGAGAGCACACACACACACACATGAGTGTATATGTTTATGTGTGTGTGCACACATATGTGGGAGGGTGTGCATGCCTATGCAAGTGGTTCATGCTGGGTGTCTTTCTATAGTGCTCTCTTCTTTATTTATGAACTGGTCTCTTCCTGAACTATACAGATTTAAGCATTTTGCCAGTCCAGAGATCCATCTTATACTGGTAATCCTCTCTCCTGTCCTGAATGCTTGGATTGCAGCTTAGCGCCCCACCCACTCAGCCTTTACACTGGTCCTAGGGCCATACTCCATTGCCCACATTTGTGAAGCTAGTGCTTTATCCACTGGGCAATGTCTTCAGGACTTGGGAATAATTTTTCTATTGAAATAGATACATAGCTTACAAAAATAACACCATCATGCTATGATGGATCCAGAGACACTGGGAATTTACCCAATAGCATTGTTTGTAGGCTAATCAAAAAAGATGACTGAAGATGACATCCAAACTTGGCAGCCTCCACTATCCCCTCTTAGAATCACACCAATGGCAAATGCACTCAGTCAATATTGTCTGTCTGCTTGTTTCTAACTACAGATAGATTTTTCCCCCCATACAATATATTCAGCTCACAATTTCCTTCATCTCTTCAAGATCCTCTCCACCTTCCCACCCACACGACAAGTGCATGCCTTCTTTCTCTCTTGCTTTACAAAGAAAACCGAGATAGAGCAGAACAGAGAAAGAAACGGCACAGGAAGACCACGCACACTCAGACACATTGCCCAGGAAACCCCAAGACTGTTGTTTATACTAACTCCAATGTACTTGGACAAGGGACCAATGAAACAATTTTTATTATAAGCAAATAAAATTATTGTAAAATATAAAATGCCTGAAAAAGGCTATGTCTTAAATCCACTATTTTTGTGAGAATCTAACACAAGTATAGCTGATGAAGGACACCATTAGGAACATGTTCCCATCTCTTGAGCGAGGCAGCTTCTCCACCTCCATTGATTTAGTTAAAATGAGGGAGAGCTGTTTGTTCAATTTCAGGAAATTGTCTTCAATCATTAAGCTTTAGAATTTTGACTCTCTTAAAAGCCCGGATCCAAAAGTTTAAAAAAGGAAAAGATGCAAATATACGAGAGAGAATTCTAACAAGTTGTCTGATTAAAGGAATCTGGCTGCCAGGGCAACTAAATTTTGGATGCAATAATTTGCGAATCTGGATGTGTCATTTTCAAAGCTTTATGCACCAAGGATTTTCACAAGCTGGAGTCACACTTCAATTTCTTCCTCGTTTATCATGCAATAATTATTAGTTTTATGTGTTCACATTAAAAAAAGCAATTAAATGAAATCAGCAACTGTGCACTGCAATTCAGTTCCCCAGTTCTCCCCCCACAGCATCCTTACTCCAGGAGCATGGGGAAATCTGAAGGCTGGAGTTACACTTGGCAGGAGTGCTTTAGACACTACGCTCTTGGAAACTGTAAGCCAGCAATTCCTTTGCTTAGAATTTTAAAAATCTTCTCTGCATTATCTGTGGAAGCTTGCTATTGTCCAGTTGCAGATTTCTTCTGCTAAATCCACTGGGGATTTCTAAGAGCACCGGTGCTCGACTGGTCATCAGAATGAATATATATTTCCAGACATTAGCTGAATTAGTAACAGAGGGCTTCACTCCAATTAATTATCATTATGTCTATTACTAGCATGGCTTATATTTGGTAGTCTTGTTATATTTAGGAACCATAAAATGTCAGGGTCTATTATAATTAATATCTCATTACCAGGAGCTCCTTTATAAGATATCTTGTGAAGCTCCACAATTCTATCCTAACCCAGCTCATTGATTGTTTCTCCAACTCTTTCACTTTTTTCTGCATAATTTCTACTGGGTAGTTGACAAATCAAAGCAATAAAAAGATCTATCATCTGCCTTCCATATGTTGTTTGCTTAGTTTTTTTATATTCTTGAATCCCCACTTTTTTGTGTGCACTGTTGTTTGTTTGTGTCTATGTGTGGTGTGCATGCATGTGTCTATGCATGGTCATGGAGAACAAAGTCTGGTCTCCTCCCTCACTGCTCTCATTTTACTTACTTAAGGTGTGTGGTTGAGCCAGGAGCACCACAACATGGGCTAGCCTAGGCAGCCGACTCACCCCAGGGATTCCATGCTACTGCCTCCGGAGTGCTGAGATTACAGGTGACTTTTACATAGGTTCGAAGGGTCCAAACTCTGGTCCTCACATTTGCCTGGTTGTTTTATCCACTGAGCCCTATCTCCCAACTTCTCCACCTTTTTAAAATCTATAAAATGAGGATACTAATAGTTGTTCAAACTAGCTTAGGAGATCTCAGTGGATACTGGGATGAAATAGTAGTCATGAATGTGCTTGCCAAAGGCCAGACATTTCCAGTCATCATCCAATGTTGTCTTTCCTTGTCTGGCAACAGTTAGTATAGAAATCAGAACTGAAAAAATGTAGGACTTCTTTAAAGGTCTTGCATACTTTTAGGTACAGAAAATAAAGCTATCAAGTTTTCATCGATGGGTACAAAATATAAGGAAATGAATACTTCAGTTTATATTAACAAATATGGCCCATTTATAAGTAAAATCTAAATTTACCATTTGCAAGGCAAATTTCAAACCAGTGTCTGATATCTTACATTGGAATTATAAGAAAGAGATATCAGGCAATGGAATAGGGAGTCTAAAAAACAGATTATGTTTAATGAAGTAAATAAATATGTGGCTTTTCAGTAAAACTATACAAATATTGACTGGTTCACATAAGAAATTCACACGTGTCTCTCAATGAACATCAAAGTAAACTCTACAACTGTCATCTATTTGCAAGTGCTCTAAAAGGCTATATATTCAAATTTAAGATTCAGGATATAAAGTATTATAGATAATACTTATATCATCACCCCATTCTGGGAATCAGAGACTGAAACTTTGAAGTTCAAGTGGCTTGTCTAAGTCAAAGGAGCTTGTGAATGGTCCTTTTGTGCAGTATACCAGTTTTTATCAGTGAGGAATATAAGCATTTTAAAATAACATTTGCTATTTAATGATTTCTATTTATCAGTTGGCATCCAGAAGCAGAGGTAACAAGATGAGAATGCCTCACTGAGAAAAGATACCATGCCACTTGGCTAAACATAGACAAGAATTATGGATTAATTTAAGTTTCAAGAGTTAGTTAATAATAAGCCAAAGCTAACAGGCCAAAAAGTTTATAACTAATGTAAGTCTCTATGTGATTCTTTGGAACTGAACGGCTGCAGACTGGGTGGGACTGGAACTTCCAACAACAATGAAATACTTTCCTTGCAGAGTTACTTTTGATCACTGTGTTTTAACACAGCAATAGTAAATCTAAACCAAGACCCCTCCCAACACATCTCCCTACAAACTTCATGGCTTTTTCTTAAAATGCATGTATGTGTGTGTACATATGTGTTTGCATCTATGTGTGGAAGCCAGAGCTTTACTTCTTCTCTCCAGTGCTCCCCACAGGTTTTGACACAGGGTCTCTCCTGAACCTGGAACTCACTGATTAACAAGGCAGTAACTGGCCTACTTAGTACTTAGCTTACAAACCTGTGGCCCTGCCTGGCTTTGTGTGGGTTTGTGGGGAATCCAAACTCAGATCTATGGGCTTGTCCAGCAGATATAGAGTGAGCCATTTCAAAAGCCCACAAACCTTTTCTTTTCATTCTGAGAATAGAGATATTGGGGGAAAGTTGAGCAGTTTAGTTTTGTCTTAGTTTATGAATGACTGTACAAAGATGAAATTGTAGGCATATGTACAACTTTTAAAATTCTATTAGATGGTCTTCAGAATTATGATCTAATGGCAATAACATGCAATATTTACCACAAACACATTTTAGGTCGTTCTGAATTCCTAAAGTCAGGGAACATATAGTATGTATATATAGGCAAGAATAAGATACTAAATTTTTTGACAGAGACAATCTTGGTGTTGAAGTCTCACTAACCAAGACCTAGCTATTCCTTGTTTGTTTCTTCTTGACACTTGAGACTATCTACTGAGCATTTACCACATTAGATCTAGGGTGGATACTAGGCAAATATTGACTAGACTAAACAGAAAATGGCTCAGATTTCATGGAACTTGTATTATAATGAAAGACAGAAAAACACAAGATAAAAGAAGAAACACAATAAAGGATGGAATCAATCTGTGTGTAGATGGCATAGGACTCATATTTGGTGGGTTACACCAAGCTCCTTACAGAGAGTGAAATTCAAGTTAGTGTGAATGTGTACAAAGGAAAGATACACAAGCAGTATGACACAGAGAAGTGTACACACAGCATGGTAATCAGAAGAAAGACTGCAGAATGTCAGGTGGGTCAACTGCACAGCACATTCCAGGACAGTAAACATCCTGAGACCTCGAGCCTACTCTTAAAAAAACAAAACAACTATCTTTAAAAAAATCTGCCAAACCCAATGTTATCTCCAAAAATCCATATTAAGACTCCTCTGTGAAAACATGAATATTTTCCTTTGAAGTTAGAATTAAGAAGAATGTGTCTGCTGTTAGAATGAGTTTACTAAATACACAGATAATGAGGACATGAAACAGAGACAAAGGGTCTCTATAATATATATTCATTTATCTATAAACTATGTCATTTATATGTTTCTATATGGAGAGACTAAGAAGTCAGGCTACTTTAATTCTCAGTTACTACATTTCTACCAAGCACTTTATATCAATCTACATAGAAACATTAGAACAACTGAAGGAATTATCAAGCTGCGATGAAAAGTTAACACATAAAAAATCAGCAGCAAAATTAAGTACTTTTCTCAAAGAGTTCAATAATGAAAAATTCATATATAGACACATCAAAAATACTTAGGTAAAACTGAAAAGTTTATACAAAATTTATATTCTAAAACTATAGACATTATTGAGAGATTGAGAGATATTGAAGAAAACCTGAAGATATATATGGGAGATATATGGGAGGTACATCATTTCTCCGAGTTGAAAACTTTAGATTACAAATAAACAAAGTAAAAAGTCTACAGCTTTCTTTTTGTAGGATATGGACTGTCACATGACATTTATAACCAAAGCTAAAATAAGGAATTCGAAGTTAGAGACTTACATCTTTAAGCCTTATTATAAACTACAATAACCAAGTCTACATGAAGTAGACAGATCTGTGGAAGAGAATATAGAATATGTATTGTCCATGAATCTAGGCTCAGTTAAATTTAAATAAAATGGCAAAGTAGTTAAATGTAAAAAGTATGGTCTTTCCTAGAAATAATGATAGAAACAATAACTTTGTGTGCATTTTAATCCTAGCATTGAAGAAGCATCCAGCCTATCGACTTGGCCAGTTCTTGGTCAACAAAAGACAGTGTCTCAAGACCAAATAGAAGGCACTTGAATAACAAAACTTGAAGCTGTCCCACAGCCTTCGCCTGTATCACACACATCTACACAAACGAATGTAAAAGATACACAAACACCGGAGTCAATTAGAGAGAAGTAATAGCTGCCATCTTTATTCCTGACTCTCTCCCTTTATTTCAGTCCCATCTTTCTCTTTGGAATACGTGATGTGGTTACTTTTTATGCTCCTTATCTACTGCTTGAAATTAAAAATACAAAATAATTCTAATATTTCAAATGAATCTAGTAATAAAAACAATAAGCATGTCACTTTAATTTCAAAGCCTTCTGCGGTAATGATTTCTTGATTACACACATATATATTATGTATATTACATACATGTTATACACATATAAATATATTTTTAAATATCTAAAACATTATCTGCTATATGTATAGGTATCTTGCCATGTACAATATGTACATGCAAATACATATCTATTTCACATATTCATAGGCATTTTTAAATATATGTTTAATAAACTAAAATCTTACAAATGTACATATATGTGCACAGGTATAAATATATGTTTATAAGCAATTTAGAGCTTCTTTTATCTTTTTAAAAATCACTACATGATTGATTCCATGATTAGACAATTTTTTCAGTTGTCCTGTCTTTATAATGTATTTGCAAGCAGCAAATCATGTTTAGGGAACTAATAAATAGAATGAATCAGACTATCAAGAGAAAGTATCCTAATGTTATTTGTCAGATTCTGGATTCTTTCTATCTCAATAAATTGAGATAGATATGACATGCAGGATAAACATCATTTTTCAGAGTCAAAAACCAGATTATTAAGAATCAAAATAAAAAATTTATAGCTTTATAAGCTATTATTCTTATTTTTCTCAATTTAGAGACGATAGTAGAAATGGGAATTTATAGTAAGCGAGTACAAAGGGACTTCTTTTTATTTTTCCCGCGTCTAAACCATGAACACTTTCTTGTGCCCAGTGCTTCAGAATAAACTTATTCATGAGGAATTTCTGAGCTTTAGGAATCTGAACAGGTGATAGAAAAGTCTAGCATGTGTTAGTTAAACAAGAACAGTGGCGTCACTATCCTACTGACACTGTCTATACTTGACACTGTAAGGAAGGAGGCAAAGCTCGCATGAAAACAAGCACAGGCTCTTTCAGAGCTGGAGATAAGTTGGATATTTTGAAAGAAAACGTTTTACTTTACCATCAGTAACTTCCAAATACGCCTTTGTGATGATGCTTCCAGCAACATTTAAAGTCTGACAGATATAATAACCCACATCAGACCGCTGCACGTTAGTAATCGTGAGGTCTCCGGTCTGGGACACTGAAAACCGGCTGGATGACTGGGGTGGCTGGTACGAGAAAAGCAGATTCTAAAACCAGAATTGGGGAGGAAAGGACAGAAGCAAGTTAAAAGCCAAGTCTAATGTTATGGCACAGTTATTTGCACATTCAATATATGTATAAATATGTCAACATATAGATAGAAATTAAATATTCTTCCACAACAAATCCACATATATTGATGTGTACATGTATAAATGCATATTATTAAACACAGTTTAATATTGCAAAGCTAAATGAAGTAATATGTAAACTGTTACAGTTCTCAATATCAACATGCATATTTATAACCATCCGTCTGAAATTAATATTGAACATATAAGAAGACTAAATATGTTCATGCAAACTCTAACAGAAATCTTCTATTACATCTAAGTGGCTAACAGTATTATTAACTCTAAGACCTTCAATACATGAACAAATTAAAATTTAAATGCATTCTTATAAACTGTGGTCAAGGATGTCATTTTGGCTTCATAAGAAGCATTTCTTCCAGCTGTCAATCACTAATGTTCTGGAACACTTATCAATCACTTAGTCATGGCACATCCTTTTCCTGGTAGGATATAAGAGTGCAAGTTATGCCAGGCAGTGGTGGCCCACGGGAGCACTCGGGAGACAGAAGCAGGCGGATCTCTGTGAGTTTGAGGCCAGCCTACTTTACAAGAACTAGTTCCAGGACAGGCTTCAAAGCTACAGAGTGAAAAAAAAAAAAGAATGCATGTTATAGAGTTTTTGAATTTTATGCATAATTGAATGAAAAGATCCAAATTCCTAGCAGTTTATATTTCATGATGTTGTATTTCAGGAAACAAGTTATCCTGACCATTTCCCAAATGAAAACAAAACTGCTATTGCTTTGTTGTCAAAGTTTTGATGCTATTTAGCAAAAATCATTTTGGAAAGGCTTAGTTAATATTCTATGGATCAAGTTTTAATGACCATTTATGCAAAGCAATTTGTACTTTTTTTTTTTTTTTTTTTTTTTGGTTTTGCGAGACAGGGTTTCACTGTGGCTTTGGAGCCTGCGCTGGAACTAGCTCTTGTAGACCAGGCTGGTCTCGAACTCACAGAGATCCGCCTGCCTCTGCCTCCCGAGTGTTGGGATTAAAGGCGTGCGCCACCACCGCCCGGCCAATTTGTACTGTTAAACCAAAGTAAACAAATATTTTGGAAATTATTCAGTATAAGTACCATACTACTATAAAAGACATCTACTGGATTATAATTTCTGCTAGAAAGATTTTCTTTCCTATTTCCATCCCAATTCTTCATGCTCTATTAATATTTTGTCTTTAACTTGTTCTTAGCAAACTTAATTTTGTAAGACCAAATGGAATATGTTAGAGCCCACCAATATACTAGCATTCAAATGATAGCCTACATCCTATAATGTTTGTCAACCAGAGTAAAATATAAATAAGGTAGCTGGTAGCATTGCCCATCAAAGATCATGGAGTTCAGTCACTAACTTACTCTTGCTCTTTATATGGTCTTGTCTTCAGAAGCAGGACCATGAAATTCCAAACAAAAGCCAAGCAGCAGTAAAACAGGCCAAGGAATGACCATACCGAAATTGAGTGAGATTAATGTTTCACAAGTAAAGTATTTCGCCTTATTTAAGAAGAGAAATCACAGGGATGACAGAAGAAGAGATTTTCAATTACGCAGCTGCTCCTTGTATTAGGCCCAAGCCTGACAAGATGGACTAATGATCAAGATCAGTGTTTCTAAACCTTTCTAATGCTGTGACCCTTCCATACAGTTAATCATGCTGGAGGGACATCCCACCATGAAATTCTTTTCATTGCTACTTCATAAGTTTAATTTTGCTACTGTTATGAATTGCAATGTAAATATCTGTGCTTTCTGGTGGTCTAAGGCAACCCCTGAGAAAGGGTCATTTGACCCCATGAGAGGTCACGACCCACAAGTTGAGACCTGCTGTTCTAGATTATGGAATGTTTAGAAAATAGGATCTAATTGCCAGTGATGAGCACACGTGATAGTTTTAAAGACTGGAAAGACTGAACTCTATGGGGACACGGAATTGATGCTAGAGAGAATTTTCCATCCCCTGGACCTTCTAGAAAACACACACATCATCATCATCATCATCATCTCTTTTTCAAACATACTTACGTTTATTATTCGGATACCCAAAGAATGAGAAGGACAATTGGATTATATGGAGAGACAAGACTAGGTTTTATTTAACATAGACAGTTTTAAAAGGAAAGAAATATTTACAAAGCAAAACAGTGGCTTATGCATTTAGTACCCGTGTATTAAAATAAGGCAGAAAAATGGCTTTGAGAATTAAAACGGGGACAACTTTCCCGTCCCTCTTAATTCTAAACATTTCCAAGGTATCTGACGTCCTCATTTCCTGTGAATATGATTGCTATATAACTTCCATGATCCTTTTCTTCTCAGATATCTGTATTTTCTTTAAAAAAAGAAAAACATTAGACAATAGTCATACCTGACTCCCCTCTCGCCTCCAGAAGATAGCTGGTTGGGGATTTCCAGTTGCTTCACACTGAAAAGTCACAGTTCGTCCCAAGGCAACAACCTGGTCACGAGGCTTCACGACAAAATGGGGAGGCTCTGAAGAAACAAAACACGCAATGAGATCATGTCACCACAGACCCTACTTAGTCTCCTGGTGTCTCTAGTGCTGTCTGTATTGTCTCCAACACGGTGTAATAACTGACCATTTCCCACCTTTCATCTAAAGTAAAATCACTAAGTGCGTATCTGTAAGATGAAATAGAGTCGTATTCTAGAGAGCCTTATTACTTAACCTAGACCTGGAATTAATCTCCACATTTACAAGAATTCTTGAGCTACAAGCTGACCCTCTACATTCAAATCATACCTGAAAATTGCATGAATAAATATTATCTTTTCTCACTTAAAGCTGCTTCCAGGTGAGTGAACTCTAGTCACACATACACAAGATCTCCTGATACAGGCAGGAACTGAAATTACGTTAATTTACCTCAAAAGCTCCTGAAATGCTACCATGCAAATTAGAGCCATTTAAAATCTTCAGTCCAATTATTTGACTAGAAAGGGATTTAAAGCCACAGTGGAGTCGCATGCCTCCCTCATTTACATGGGCAAGGGCATGTTCAAACAGAATATATATGGAAATGAGGGCAAATTCGAAACATCTGCTCACCCTGACATTAGAAATACTGCCAGCTTTGTCCAAACTGTTTGATTTATACAGACTTGAATGGCCACTTCATTCAGCAGTCAATAGAGTGTCAGAAAATTGCGTCAGTTACATCGAGGGCAGTGGCAGCTGAAAGGTAGCTGTGCTGAGAGAGCGGGCCCTTGGGTGAGGGACGGGGAGCCTGATTCAGGGCCAGGCTTTTCACAGAAAGGCAGTGCTTACGGACTAAGTCCCTTTACCTAATGTGTACACTTTCCAAATCCACTTCTTATCTGCTGTCTGGAAATACTAATCATTCCCTAGGATCTCAGTTCAAACAACTGCTAACAGCTTACACAGGGCAGGGCTCTTCTAACCCATTTTGGGAGGCCTGGCCCCTACTTGCCATTGTTCCCTCAAAAGTATTTTCACTTGCTGACGTCAGTCACTTAAGGACACTCCCTAACGCCAATCTGCATCGAAACTCAGATACAGATTATATCCCCGAGTGTTACCGCACTGCTTACAAGAGCAATGCTTCTTCCCTTTTAAAAGCTTTCGTATTAGCATATATGAATTAGACATAATGGTGGGGCTTGTTCTGACACTTTTCACACAGGCCTATGATGTGTCTGATTGTGGCTGCCTCCATCAATCTCTGGTCCCCTCCACTCTTGGTGGCCCTTGCTTCCTAATCTCATGTAGAAACCATTCTACATTTATGCCTGTTTCCTTCTCCTATTTTATTTATTTATTGTTGGTGAACCAAGGAGAATGATTCTTTTTTTCTCAAGTATTTGGAAAGACAATTTTCTTTTTAATTTTATTTTCAGGTCAATTGTATCTCATGTATCTTTGTATATATCATAAATATTACATATGTGACAATCATAAAAATACATCATAAAAACATTAAAACCTATGTAATATGTGTGTCACTATAAATATTTATATATAAAATCATAAACACAATATAAAATTCTGTAAAAAAGAAAATACAATGTGATTTGTTCAAGGCTATCATCGTAACAAAACTGAAGAAAGAAATAAGGTCTCCTAACTTCTAGACAAATGTACTTTCTTTTATATCTTTTTTTTTTAAATTGAAGGTTAGTATAAACTCTAACAGTTGCCTAGTTGACTTGAAAATTATAGGATACCTGCAACATCAGGTCAAATGTTTTCAAATGCTCTCTAACTTAGAGAAGATAAAATACAAAGTCAGGAGACACACTTGGAGTTCAGTGTGGTCAAATTGAAGCTCTGGCTTATAATTTTTGGTAGGAAACCTGTGATTGTAATTGAGTGGTTTACTCATGAATGTAGCTCACACTGTCATTACACAAGGTATAATAATAGGCATCTGCCTGGTTGCCTGGGGATGTCCCCTCCTGCACCAAGCCAAACAGGAGCTTTTTCCTCCTTAGGTAAGGGTTAGAGAAACTGATGCAGAGATGAGACTAAGAGACTCAAAGCTGCCTGGAGAATATATGAAATACAGTCTAGAGTTTGGTTTCTTTCAATGAAGGAAAACCAAATGATTAATTAGATGTGTGGGAACAGATGACTTTCCAATACGAAGGGAATCCAAGTAGGAAAATATAAATGTTCAAACCACTTAGTCAAGCGAAGCCTTGGGGTGGTCTCCATCCCAAATCTCAGGAGCTCGCCCAGGAATGTGTGCCAGAAACTGTTTCTTTTATGAAATGCCAGCTCTGCTCAAACCTCAAAGACTTATTTGGGAAAAAGGAATACAGACCCTTATGCTAACTACATTTATCCCGAAGCAATCCTTCCACACAGGATATTTGCTTGGAAATGATTTACTATATTCTGTAGGCATAGTCTCAAGCCAACATCAACAGTGACATCAGCCACAAGAGACTTCTTAGAAATAAACTTTAAAAGCTTCTCTGACTCGCACAATGGCACAAGGCTACATTCCTAGCTACCCAGAGGGTCTAGGAGAAGCACTGCTTGAGCCTAAGAGTTTGAAGTCAGTAACACCGTTAAAAAATAAATATAGAAAAAAC
This sequence comes from Dicrostonyx torquatus, assembly GCA_028555095.1. Classification (NCBI taxonomy): domain Eukaryota; kingdom Metazoa; phylum Chordata; class Mammalia; order Rodentia; family Cricetidae; genus Dicrostonyx; species Dicrostonyx torquatus. The sequence continues at coordinate 948,485 of JAQHUG010000440.1, read as the reverse complement.
ATCATCTTCCTCTGTACATCAGATATAAGATATAGTTATATCTTTAAAGAAAAACATGGAACAAATACATTTCTATTTAGATTGAAGATATGCATCAAATATACATAGTTGATGTTTTATGACTATATATTGTAACAGCTTTTGAAATCTAAAATATTTAAGTTAGCTGTGTTCAAAGTACACAATGATGTAACCAGTATAATAATATATAAACTGCTGGAAATGTGGAAAAATGGACAATCAAGAAAAAGAAACACTGCCAAAAATTCTACCATGCAAACTAGATAATATTCTTTAACAATATTATACTAAAGTATCATTTTAATAATTATCGAATAATTGATGCTCTATCTTAAATAATCTCATTAATCTCTATTGTCTCCATTGTGAATAATAGCTCACAGAGCCAGTATCTAACATATTCTATTATGAGATAGCTCATCCTATCTGTGTGAATATGAAATAATAACATTTTTGTGAGAGATTTCTTTAAGATGAGAATGATATTCTGGCTGTCTTTTGGTATTGCAATTTCTCTCAATGTAACATTCTGTCAAACCTATTGAATGAATGAATCTTCTTCCAAACTAAGTACAAAGAACCTTGATCCTTTTTATTTATAGAAAAAATATAGAAACAAATTTTGGCTATTCCTTGTGGTTACTTTGTAAATGACATGAAATGAAGCTCATAGAAAGACATGGAAATGAGCACTAAGAAGCTCCCAGGACAAGGTGACTCTGGGACTGAACTTTAAGGCCTCCTGAATTCTAATTACAAAACAGACCACAGATAGGATGCTCTGAGAGTACTCGACACAAAGAAAGCCAAACTGCTCTTGTGGCATGTCTTTTTGTTCATTCAATAATATCAAGGCATAGCATGAAACTGTCCTCTTTCACCAAGAGACACTCTTATGGCATATCCCTCATTTCAGGAAGAAATAAATTAAAGGGCTCAGATCACACATGACTTAATAAGACAGAAAGTTAGCAAACCCGTTACCTTTCCTCTTTGTCAGTTACCCATACTTCCTGCAGATTTATTCTGTGCAGTCTGTCTTTGTGGCCAATGACAAGTGAAACATGAAGGCTGATTGGTTGAAGGACATGGAAGGGTATGGATGGAAAGGGGAAGAGAAGTTCCAGTCACAGTGACACGGTGATTAGGAGATGGCCAAGAAAATGTCAACTTACCAGACCCAACTAAAACAAAAAAAAAGAAAACATGGAATAAATAAAAATAAGGGAACAAACAAAAAAATGAAACAGAAAAAGTAGTAAGATTTGACTTAACAATGATTTTCCTTTAACATAAACTAAAGAACACATTAATATTTAGATACACTGATCACAACCATTCATGAATGTATATTTGTTAGCATTTCAAGCAAAGCCATGAATAACTTAGGAAAATAGAAATGAATCTTGAAATCTCTCTTGTGAGAAATGGGAGAACTGCAATGAACTGACAGTTGCAAAGTTATAAAGCATCTTTTAACAGCTTTACGTTTTGCTACCAGGTAACATTCTTTATGTAATGGATTTTTAAATATTATTATTAATAATAGCTGCTAAAACTACACAAAATAGAATAAGCATCATTTTAAAGATAAAAATGTTAAATTCCATATAGATCCACTAAAAGGTTTATCTTTTGTAAGTTTCACACTCATAATGATATTCCACTCAACTCATGTTGGTCATACTTGATGATATTTACAAATAACTGTCATACAAATGGAGAATGACTATAATGATCAGGGTGTGGTCTAAGAATCTGCATTTCTGATGAACACCAGGTAGGTCATACTGGTCCATGACCATGAGTTGAGTTGAAAGACTATTAAAATAAATATGCTTACATATTTCTTATTGAGAATATGTCTATAAAAATGAAAAAATTATGTAAACAGAAAAAAGTATAACTCTTTAGAACCCACAATCACATTATTCACTTTCAATGCTGAAACAGGATGTATTTTAATGCAATGATATTGATTTAAAATAATAGAAAGCAATTACTCTGTTTCTTTATTTCAGATATAAAGGTCACTGCTTTCAGATGCAGAAGATTGTCACATACCATGATTTGTAGGAACCTATAACACATTTCATTCAAATAAATAGTTTCCAAACTGAAATTAATTTGACTTGATGCATGTCCCTGCAGTCTAAGTCAAAGGCAAGGAATGCTGCTTTGAGATCGTGCAGTTACAATGTAGAAAAACAGTTTTCTTGTCTATTATTTTGTAATATATGCAACAATTTAAAGGGAGTTAGAAATATTGAACATGTGCAAAAATTTAGATTTGATTTTTAAGAAGGAAATAAACATTATTTAGAAGAGTTTAAAAATTGTGGAATCAAAAAGGTGGAAAGATCACTATTATATTTCTTAATATCTTAAAGAGATTGCCTTCCATGGCAGGATGCTACTCTGGAGTTACAAAAAAAAAAAAAAAAACTATCTGAGAAACTGTCAGCTAAATTTTCTTTGAAACAACAAAAAGTTATAGAGCTCTCTCAAAGATGAATCTGGGAAAAAAGACTGCATCTCATCAGAGAATAATGTAGCTAAGTTAGGAGATTAGACAAATGATTTCTATATATGCTTATATGTTTCAAAATTCTTTATATTTCAAAGAATTTATTAAGAGCAATATGGTTACTGGGAGCACCCCTTTAAAATGTAAAGTGTACTGTCTTTTCTATAGTTGTCTTAACAATCCACAGGACCAGAATGGGTCACATATAAGAACCTTATGTTAAACATTTGCATATTGCATCAATGACCAGTGATAATTCTTATGGTCTATTCAAGACCTGGAATGTTATCTAAGAATATAATAAAAAACAAAAAGCATAAAAAGATCCATGAGAGAACTTTATCTAATTGATGGAACACTTAAGCTTTAACAACCATGATTATAAGGAAAAGGTTCAGATTACCTTAATAAAAATCAATCTATAATTCACACCATATTTCATTTGTTCTAGTGTCAGTAAACACAACACAAAAACATGTCAATAAATTCTGCATACCCTCCACATTCTTCAATTAGTATTGCAGAATCGTAATTCTTACATTTCTCTTCTAAAAATATTAATTATGGACATTTCTTTAAGACCTTCAGACATGCATGTTTTTCCTCTACATTTCCCTTGAGAGTCAAGTCAATCGATCTTGTTTTTCTATTCAGAGAACTGAGATCTTTCTATCAAAAGGGGCAGTCATGCTATTGTTTGTGCACTATGTCAAGAGTTCCTTAGAAAGCAGAGTGACGCGGCATCTGTCAGTCATCATCTAATGAAGTTCACCAGGGAAGGTGAACTTCACCTCACCTTCTCACTCTTCCCAGTGCCTCCTTCAAATTTAAGGGCTCAGAGAATCCCTATCTCTGCTTTTTTCCTGCCAACAACAGTATGCTATTGGCACAGAATCAAAATGGCTGATCAAATTGAAGACTAGACATCAATCCATGGACCTATAGACATCTGTTTATTCATTTTTTTCTCTTTAAAATGCCAGAAATACACTGGAAAAACAAGCTCTTCAACAAATGGGGCTGATGGAACTAGATGTCTGCATGTAGAAGAACCCAAAGAGATCCAGGCTTATCTCTATGCACACAACTCAACTCCAAATGGATCAAAGACCTCAACATAAAACCAAATACTCTGAACTTGATAGAAGAGAAAGTGGGGATAGCCTTGAACTCAATGGCACAGGAGAAGACGTTCTGAACAGAATACCATTAGCACAGTCATATAGATCAACAATTAATACATGGGACCTCATGAAACTGAGAAGTTTCTGCATGGCAAAGGACACCATCCTTCAGACAATAGTATGGATGACTAGGCAAAGTATAGGAAAACAGCAGATACCAGTAAGGGCCAATGACCCACAAATTCCCTGCAGATTTTGATGTCTTTAAGGGTCTGGAAAAGTACTTTGTTTCTACCTGCCAATAGCAATTTCAGCAGAATATTGTAGGCAACAAAGCAATGGACAATTTGAATCTTATAGCTGTGATTTTGAAGTGGCCATTCAGTTTCAAAGATGGAGATCTCATCCTGTCCCAGAGGTTTCCAATGACATCTACACAGATATAAAGTTTGCTTTTAAAAAAGGTCTTCAAAAACATTGTTTATAGTGTCTGAAGATGTAGCTCGGTGGCAGCATGAATGCCTAGCATGTGTGAGGCCCTGATTCCAACCAACAACCGGAAAATATAAAAATTCTGTCCTCCTAATATCATTTTTAATTGATGAAGAAATTTACATAAATAGAGCCTATGCTAAATTTAGGAAGCATCACAAAATTAAAGAAAATAAAATATTTATGCATTACACTATGATTAGATTTCTGTATTTTGCACTAATATCCATTACCTGAAACATAATGGCAAATATATTTTTGTGTATCCTTTTAGGTAAAATAATTATTGAAGGATTTCTCTGTAAACCTAGGTTTTCTCCCTAGTACTGAGGGGGTAGAGAAAGGAGAATGCAGAAGACTGCCATAGGAATTGGGAACAATTACATTTGAAACTCCTGGTAGAGTTCGTTAGAAGGTTGGGTGGTAAAGCAAGCATACACACAGCAGAACCCATGCTACTAGTAAAGAGAACAGTAGCTTTCATGGGGCCATAAATGAAATCACCTCTACTCCAAAGCCTTCTTATTAATAGTACTTTTAAATTATGAGCCGCTAATTTCTAATGGATCCTTAAATTCATGTGATTTCTTTTCCATACGCTTCTATAGTGGATAGAGCTCAGTTAACAAGACTGACAGACTAGAACCGTCAAAAAAAAAAAATCCTCATTGTGGAAGAACCTGAATGGATTGGAAAGTCACAGTGCCTTGAGGGAGAAGCATATTTTTGGCCACGTAGCAGAGCTAGTTTTCAAGTAATGAAGCTATCTTCATTTGAAGCAAGGAAGCCCTGTCATTGGTGTGTGAGAACTACAATCACAAATCTACGTGAATGATAATGATATCACTAGCACCCAGAGGCCCTCCAGGTACTCCAATATGAGGTATCATTTCTTTGGGGGAGAAAGGATTGAGTTTAACATAAAAGCCTGTCATTATGTCTTTCAACTCTGCAGACATAAAAATGGAGAGAATAAAAGCACTATTTTAGAAGGTATTTAATGGATACAGAGGACACTGTGAACTTTTTGCCTCGGATCAAATTCACCTCATGTCATTCTGTAGAACAATGGCTCTGGAGGCCATTTTGGTTGTCAGGACTGACGTGGGAGGAAGGGGACGAGGCAGAGCTCCCAGTCTTCAGCAGACAAGATCCACATATGTTGCTGATCTCAGCCACAGTACACAGGACAGCTACCAAAACAAGGAGGGATGTGTCCCAGATGCCAGGCGTGCCAGACAGAACTGGGAAACTGTGCAGTTGGTTGTTTGTCTAACTCTTATCTGAGAATGTCTTAACAACACACCCCGACCTTAAGCAGGGTTGACGGGCCTTAGGTACTGGGCCAAAGTTTGTATTCATCTTCTTTTCCTTCAAACATTACCCACATTCCTTCAGAGCAATCATTTAAATGCTGCCCTTTGTGTACCCGTGCGTTAACGTGTGTGTGTGATTCAAATGTATCTGCTAGGCCACTCACCCACTGCAGCGCCTATGCCACAAAACACGGGGGTTCTCAGGATCGTAGTTTCAAGTGTAAATACCCTGACAGCAGGGTATACAAGACCTGAAGCCTAGATCTCTCTACTCCTTGAAAACACAGGATTCTTTACTGGATTTGCTTCTCAGCATTAATGATCCCACCACCTATTTGCTGCTCCTACTTAAAAAATGAAATTAATTTTGGCAGTTTCTTCTTCACATACGGCATGATATGATCACCCCACCCCCATTGCCTTCTGTTTTCATCTCTCACTCTTGCGGAAAGCCGTCTTCCCTATTCGTTTCCCCCAACCCTGCATCACTTCCCCGACCCCAGCATCACAGGTAAGCAGACCTGCTGTGGATGCACAACTGCAATGCCCAAGTCATTTCCAGGAGAAAAAAAAAAGGTTTTAAAATGTTCCACCTC
>JAQHUG010000440.1:891967-942077 GCA_028555095.1 Dicrostonyx torquatus | reverse complement strand
CTCAGCAGCTCAGACCTGAAATAATCCCACAGAAACTATATTATTTAAATCACTGCTTGGCCCATTAGCTCTAGCTTCTTATTGGCTAACACTTACCTACTTCTTAATTTAAACCATCTCCATTAATCTGTGCATCACCACAAGGTTGTGGTCTACCAGCAAAGTTTGAGCATGTCTGTCTCCAGGGATCCATGGCGTCTCCCTGACTCCACACTTCTTTTTCCCAGCATTCAATTTAGTTTCCCCCACCTAGCTCTGCTCTGCCCTATCAACGGGCAAAGGTATATTTCTTTGTTTTTTTTTAATATTTATTTATTTATTATGTATACAACATTCCTTCCATGTATGCTTTCATGCCAGGAGAGGGCTCCAGATCTCATTACAGATGGTTGTGAGTCACCATATGGTTGCTGGGAATTGAACTCAGGACCTCTGGAAGAGCAGTCAGTGCTCTTAACCTCTGAGCCATCTCTCCAACCTCAAGGTATATTTCTTTATTCACCAGTGGTACTCACAGCACACAGTGGGAAACCCCACATCAGTAGTTTATGTCATTTAGCAAAATGTCAGAAAGATTCCCCCATAGGGCCCAATTGACACTGCTAATTTTTAAACTAATCAGACTGCTAATCTGAATTAGTAATCTAATCTCCGATAAAGCCATGATGATTAAAACAAATAAGATCAACAAGATCCATCTTTTTGGTGTTAAAATCTTTCAATATAGTCCCAATGCTCTTAAGCTTAACATTGAGAGCTGCATGCTTAGCCGCGCAACACTGATGTTTTCTTAAGTCACTTGCCTGTTGCTCCCACCTTTTCTATTTGAAGTGCACCACACTCCATCTCGCCTCCATCTCTGCTTACAGCAGAGCCTTACCATTCTCCCCTGGCTTCCTTAATTCCAATCCACTCTTTGGATCTTAGCTCAAGATTTAAGAAGCACTCCAAGATACATACTACCTGTAAATCTGATTTTACATCCTAATGGTGTTATATTTTTCCACAATGACCTTGTTCTTACAACAAATATCTTAGTTTAAAACTACACATTTGTGTGATTATTATGTCTGCCACTCAAACTAGCCTGCACTCTCCATAGAAACTGTTTATCAATTTTGTTTGCCTTTCGAGTTTTATCAAAGCGGTAGACGTTTCCCACATGGCACATTGCAGCATCCCTAACACTCCCTCTACACTTATGAACCCACTCCTCATACTCTGGATTCACAGCGTGCATCGCTTCTTTCCACTTTCCATCTACCTGTCCGCCTTTCACAAGTCACAGCATTCTTCCTAGTACAAGGAACATGCTGGGATATGTGTTCATCCACACATGGCTAGGCCTCTCTTTAAATGGGGCACTTCCTGGAAGGTCTGGTCCATGATGGCTGATGATAACTGTTCTCCAACTGACAGGAAAACTACTTTGGATGGAGACGATCTCCACAAGGTATCAAGTCTGTGATCCTGTAAAAACTGTGTAAACTTCTGGCTCCCAGTTTAATAATAAAGAGCCATCAGTGTCAACTGTGTGCCTGATAGTACACTGGAAACCTCAGCAGCTGTCAGAAATAAGTCAATGTCCCAGTAGTGCCAGGGGAAGAAAACAAAAGCTCCATCACTTGGTAAAGTATACCCGCCAGGTAAGAGAAGGACTGGAATTCAGGTCTCTCCAGCGCTTAACAATTTTTGTTTCACTGTTTTTCACATCGCATCACATGTTTGTTAAAAAAAAAAAAAAACAAGCAAATAACGTTAAACCATAACTTGTATAATTTTGGTTCTGGGATGTTTGATTCATTAATGAGCTACACACAATCATTCAACAACAACAAAACTATCTGAAAGTCCTATGGAAGTTACCTCTGACACACTGCTTTAGATACCAACAAACTTTGACCTGTAAAAAAGGATGGCAAGGATAAGCGAGTTGCATTGGTTGTCATTCTATTCCTGGGAAAATGTCCAAAGAGTCAGTTTCATCTTAGAACAGTGATAGGATATAGCCATCTAAAACAATCACCTCAATGGTCTAAGGTATGCAGTCGAAAGATCAAATCTTTGTCATCCAAGTCTGCAATTTAATATAAAAGATTGTCAGGTCTCGGTTCCCTAATTTTTAATGCTAGTACCAGAGGAAATGATTTTTAAGTGTGCAAACATGGCTACCATTAAGTTTCTCAAAACCCAGCACAGAATTACATTATTTAAGCATTTACTCCTTAAAAATATAAGTCAAACCACCGTTGTTTAGTAATTACAGTTCTGAGAGTGAAAAAGCGTATCTCCTCTATGCACTAATGACTTAAAAGGTACTGTTTGAAATAACTGCTCGACCATCCACAGAGTTGACTTGCTAAACCACCTTTGTAAATTGGTCCATCTATCAGGTTTAATTGTGCAGCACTCCAAAGTCTCCAGCAACAGCATCGACCACACAAAATGAATGTCCCTAAGCTAACTTTAATAACCATTTATGGATTTTCCTACCCTTATAAATCTGTTACAAAGCAATTACTCAGCCTCATTTTGTCTTACACTTATTTTAGCATATTTTGCAGGTGTGTTTATGCTGGCACACGAGCTATCAATTCATAAGAGGTTCAAAAATCAAATGAAACTGCTCACGGCATGTTAATCCATTTTTGCGAAGTTTAGGTAAAGTATTTTGAAATGTTCATTTAAACTATATACAGAGCCCTTTTAAAAGTAGAAAGTTTAAAATTACTTCACGTTTTGAAATTGCTGGGGTAACAATGAAAGGACACCAGACACTACATATCCACATGGAACTGTTTTAATAATGACTTGATGTTTGAAACGTGCTGAAATGTCTCTTTAGACCTAGAAATAACCAACAGTCTTTACTCTTAATTACTACTGTGTATATCTGTCAAAATAGCTGAAATCATAGCAAACAACAAAGAGTTAATATATATGAATAAAAATCAAAAATTCAATTATTTAGTATAATAATTTTATTTAAGGTTCCTTATTAGGGAAATTTCTTTAATTATTCTCAGCATAAAAACTCTTTTAAATAATGACTAATGCCCATCACTTCATTTATGTCTGAAGTATTCTAGATAAAGTACATTAAGCCAATCTGAATCAGAGAATTAAAGTTAATCTCAAATAAAACACAGGCTCACTGACTCCAAGTTTCAAAATTCTGTGAGATTGTTTCCAAGGAATGAAACATTTGAGAGAGGGCTGTTGGTCAATGACCAGAACAAAGAAAGTAATTTATTTCTGTCACTTTCATTCTCAAACTCAATAATTCACATTTTATAGATCTGCGGCACAAATTACATACTTCCACGTTGAGAACTTTATTTGTGAATGTTGTTTACTAGAAACAGTGGCTCACTTGCGTATCCATACAGCCGGGGCTGCAGACTATCTACTCCACTACTATCCAAAGGAGTGTAGCACATGTGAGACTCGGAACACCACGGAAGGTCCAGGATGTGCTCTTCATCGGAGCAGGGCTAAGTGATGACCTCTCACAGGACCATCTCATGCCTGATTATTCTCCTTTCTGACAGCTCTATGTATTTCTTCAAATATTTGCTGGCACAGACACTGAGAATGTTTCAAATTATCCATAGGAAGACCACTGCTGAAAGGCTCTTCCCTTGATTAGTTTAAAGTCTTACGGTCACATTCATTTAAATAACTGACTTCCATCCTGTACCTTCACACATGAGAGAGCATTAGATTCTCAGCCATCCTTAGGGTAAAATACCCATTTTTGGTGTAGAAGGGTTCTTCTGTATTTTGGGTTACTCTTATTGGTTGAATAAAGGAATGCCTGGCCTGTAGGATAGGACACAGCCCTTAGGTGGGCGGAATAGACAGAACGGAAGATGGTGAGAGAGAAGGAAGTGGGCAGATGTCATGATTCTCCGGGCCAAGATGAATGCAGGTTAGAATCCTCTAATAAGTCAGCACCTTGTGTTGACATACAGACTTTTAGGATGGGTTAGTTTAAGTTGTAAGAGTTAGCCAAGAAGAAGCTAGTGATAATGGGCCAGGCAGAGTTTAAATGAATATAGTTTTCATGCAATCATTTCGGGAAGAAGCAACAAGTGGCTGAGCAGGCCGGCGGCTGGGGGCTGGGAGCCGGGTGCCGGGAACACAGCCTGCCTTATTACAACACATTTTCTTTAAAGTTTAAAAACATGAGTGATATGGGATGTCCCTCTGTATGCTGTGAATACCATTGGTGAATAAAGAAATTATCTGAATGCTGGGAAATGGAAGGTCAAGTTTAGGAAGAAGCTATGAAGCTGCCACCGGAGACAGAAGCGCTGAAACTTTGCTGGTAGGCCATGGCCTCGTGATGATGCACAGATTAATGGAGATGGTTTAAATTAATGTGTAAGAGTTAGCAAATAAGAAGCTAGAGCTAAATGGACCAAGCCGTGATTTAAATAATACAGTTTCTGTGTGATTATTTTGGGGCTGAGCAGCTGGGAATCAACAAGTGGCCTCCTCCTCATCCCAACATATAAGGAGCTCATCATACCTGCCAGAAGAAAGAAGTTAAAAAAAAAAAAAAAAACAGACCTCATAATCCAAACTGCTCTGGGTCTCAATCACAGGAATAGTGTTAAAAAAAACAAATAACCAAGAACTGAGCATGGAAATAAATAAAACAAAGAGAGCAGAAGTGGGTGTTCAGCATCCTATTTATACCACTGGTCAGGCGGCAGAGTCAGTCTCATAAATCTTTTACTACATTGTATGGAGACATCATCAAACCTCTGGCGATGGCATTTTTCTTTCAGTTTCTTCACAAAGGACTTACTGGTAATATAGATTTTTGTGCAAGGTGTTGTTGCATGTTGTCCTTTCAATGTTTTGTATTTTATGACACAAACCTCGATCCTTTACCCTCTCTAGATTTTTGTTGCATTAAAAAAAAAAAACATTACCTTTGAGTACAAAACAAGTAAGAAAAAGCCAAGATAAATACATAGCCAATTACACAAAGGTGGCATTTAGAATAAGATTCATGACTTCATCATCTTTAAGAGTAGTAATGCACACAGGAAATGTTTCTACTGTTGAGGTAGTAGGGTATATGTATGCATGTGTGTGTGTGTGTGTGTGTGTGTGTTTTAACCCCCCCTCAAAAAATCCCCATTGTTTATTGTAGCAAGCTAACTTTCCTGGACATGTAATAAGTCATTAAAAATCATCCCTCCAAAAAGCAGTTTACTGTATCTTGTCACGATCTAGCAAAAGTATCCCTCATTAATCAAGAGACAGGCAACAGGTAGAGCTTTGCAGGGTTCACAATGTGTTTCACCAACATGCTGATGGATTCACAGTTCTGAACCAGGATCCTGATTCTCATAAACCTAACTTGAACCTGCAAAAAGGCCCCCTGACTCTATTAGTTTTGGCTTTGGCTCAAATAACCACATTAATGGTCAGACACAATGCACTACTATGCTGCCAGCCTTTGTGAAATCAGAAATGTAAAAGGACTGTTCCAACAAATGATTTAAATGAAGTCTACATCAAAGAAAGGAAACTCCAGCCGGAAGGTCTTGCTTTAGATTTTCTCTTCTTATTATTTTTTTTATATTAGATATCATATGTGCTCCAAAGGCAGCATGAGCCCCTTACACAAAGATCTTAAGTGTTGCTAAAGCTGAAGTCAGTGAGTTTGATGATGGAAAGCTCACACTGATCACTTAAGTCTTCCTTTTCCCAGAATTTGTTTCTGAAAGAAAGTTTTAAAGTTTGTAATATACTTGTGGGAGCAAAATCTATAGTCCATAGTATACTACTTCTTACTTAAGCAATGACTTTATTTTTTACTGTAACTTTGTATTCTGAAATAGCCATCTAGTAGATTCTCAAATGGCCACATGTACACATAATATTTTACAGAACCCATATTATTTTATTTTTAAAATTATTTTTGTTTTAGAAATTGATTAGGTTTAGGGATACTGATTTCTCCTGATGGCTTATACCTCTTGATTCAATTTGTAAGGCTACATTATATGACTGTTATTGCCAGGGACTGTCCCTCTAAGTAGGGACCTCTCAGTATATTATAGCATTGGTTCCATTAGCTCTATGGATATCAAATCCAAAGGTTCTGAAATTTCTTACAAAATGGTGCAACATTTGCATATAACAAATATTCATCTCCCGTGCTCTAATTCATCTCTACATTACTTTAATACCATTACAGTAAAAGTAGATACATTTTACTATCGAACAATGCTGATAAGAAGTGGTATCTGAACATATCAAGCAAAGATGACTTTCCTTAGCAATCCTGCAGATATTGATACTATACACTCATTTTCAGTTCATTCAGTTCTTCTAATATCACGAATAGGTTGATTTTATGGAATAAAAATGAAGAAATTCAGTATTACTCATTTTATTCTACGTCAGCAGCACTGGGCATACTAGGAAATCTAACCACTATACTACATGTAAAAGAATCACGATATTTACAAATTTGTCTAATGAAAACAAGTAAACTGATTAAGTCCCAAGCTTTGATGTTTAATTTTTATTGAGAAGGATTACCTGTATACATGACTACATGAAGCATTTTTGCACTTGCACATATGACTCACAGTTTAATTATTTCATGCAACCCCAAAGAGAGCAAAGCGATGCCTGCCATGTTGAAGACGCATCAGGGAAAGGACAACTGACTTCCCACTCTCTCTCTCAGAAGCATTGCACTTCCACTGGCTCCTTGACCCCTCCAACTGTCCGATGAGGAAAACAAAGCACCCCAATCTTACTGATGAGAAATACGAGGCTCAGAAATATAGTAACTTATTTAGTCAGCTTTCAGTACAAGGGCAATGTTCCAAAAGATGGTGCGGTTAATGTCCCCCATATTCTCTCCTCTGCAGCAGTGACGTCACAAAGCTCTCAACACTCTACCAAATATGTACGGAGGACTAAGGGTCAAAGATTGACTAAAAAGACAGAAATAATGCTCACTAAAGACAATACAAGACAACGACCAGACTCTCTAACCATCTACTAGAGTTTTAATCCTCTATGAATACAGGATGAAAATGGCAAGCAATCTGACATCTTAAAAGGTTTCTGCTTGTTTGTTTTGTATTTTTGTTTCTTAAGAAGATGAACAAGATGACCATAGCCACTGCTGTTGCCTCAGTACTTCCTAATCCACATTGACTTTTGTGGGTATTTCACTGTTAACGATCTTATTGCATCTATCTGTCAACAGATGAGAACACTCGCGGACACTCAGAAAAGTTAGTTAGCATGCCCAGCTGGCAGGTAAGAGGGCCTCCACTTGATTAACACTCACAGAGGGCATTTTTTGTAGCCATGGTGCTTCATTTCTCGTGCCGATTTGTCTGAGTTAAGGGCTACCCAGCTGGTTAATAACATCCAGGGTGTTTGTGAGGCTATTTCTAGAAGAGGTTGGCATTTAAAACTGTTACACCGAACAACAACAAAGCGAGTGTTTCACTAATGTCATCAGTTTAATGTGCCAATTCTCACTTCATGTTTTATTTAATGCTTATAATGTAGCACTTATTTTACATTTGTATTATACTATGAAAATGATACTAGATAAATTGCAAATTCAGGTCGCCTTTTTTTTTTTTTTTTGCCTTCCAGTTCAAAATGAATCCTAAAGCAGCAGCAACCACCTTCAGCACCAAAAGGCACTGGACTGAGTAACTGCCGTCGCAAGTGCCCCGAGGTGGTGGTTCAGGACGTTTGCACTGAACAGGAGAGCCATGAAGGCAAGAAGCATCATGAGCTACCCTCACAAGCTGACAAGAACCAAATGATATTGCTGAAGCTAGATCCCCTTACAACTACACAAGCAGTTGCCATGGAGTTGAATGTGAGCCATTCCATGGTCATTTGGTATTTTGAAGCCAATTGGAAAGGTGAAGTAGCTTGTGATGTGGGCGCCTCATGACCCAACTTTCCCCTTTAAAATTGTCCTTTAGAACTGTTGTCCTCTCTGATGCTACACAACAGCGATGCACTATTTCATGAGGGGACTGTGACATTCTACAGGAAACTAAATGAATTGTGTATAATGAGTGGCTCAGTGACTGACCTGAGAAGACACCCCAAAGTGCTCCCCAAAGCAAAACTTGCACCAAAAGAGGTCATGGTCACAGTTCAGTGATCTGCTGGGGGTCTGGTTCAGCACAGCTTTAGAGCCCGGGAGAAACCAATGTGTATAGACTATGCTCAGCGAATTGATGAGCTATGCCCCAAACTGTAATTCCCACCGCTCACTCTATTCAACAGAGAGAGTTCAGTTCTTCAGGCCAATGCCCAAACATACAACCAATGCTTCAAAATGGAATAAGTTGGCCCATGAATATTTGCCTCATCCGACATGGTCCCCTTTGCCTACCAACTATTATGTCTTCAAGAATCTTGAGAACTTTTAAGTGTTTTTAGAGACAGTACTTCCACAACTTCCAAAGAGTCCATCAAATCTCAGAGCATGGATGTTTATGCTACAGGGATAAAACAAATATTCCTTCTTGACAATAAATGTTGATTGCAGTGGTTCCTATTTTGATTGATAACGATGTACTTGAGCCTAATGATCATGATTTAAAATTCATGATCTAAAACTGTAATTCCTTTTGTACCAATCTAAGTAAAAGATTCAGTAACTTTCACTGCAGGGAGGAGCAAGCAGGTAGTTTGATCTAAGAAATAGGCTTGGATGTTATTACAGAGAGACGGGAAACACAATAAGTTTAATGGAAGGAACTAACACAACTGGATTTGTGTTTTAGATAGGAGGATACGCAAAAGATGAAAGAGTCTACAGAATAAAATGGAGGCAAAGAACCTTGCTAGAGCCCTTCAGTTTCACAGAGAGAGGTCAGATACTTGCATTAGAGAGAAGTAAGAAGACTAGAGAGATGGGGGCAATGCTGAGAAACGTTTAAAAGGCGAAGGAGGAGTAGAAGTTTGCGGTTCCTGGTCTGGGATAAGACGTGGGAAAGGAAGAGAGTCATGGCTGTGACACTTCTCTAAACTGGGTTCTGGGTGGGACTGTAGGCTGCATTTCCGACCACATAAAGTTGCCCTTGGACACTCACACCTTTACTGTTCTACTATTCATTGCAAAGACAGAGGAAAATCCAAGGCTCCTATAAGCTTCTGACAGTTGCTTCTTGGTTTACTGAAAGTTGACATTGCTCGCCGGTTCCTAGTTCACTGGGGCCCTAAGAAGGGGTCAATCACAAACTGGAGCACCTGAGACACTCTAGCAAAGCGGCTTGCTTGACACAGGCTCCAGGATGCATCCCATTAGTAGCACTTAAGTCAGCCCAAAGACAGCCTGGTCTTTTTTTTTTCCCCGTGCCTTTGTGTCTCCCCCATTTCATGTCAATCTCACACCCTAAAGAGCAGCCTTCCAGCAGCTGTCACTGGCTAATCAATCCTAACGAGGATGTACTTTCTCCTTCATTATATACTTGCCATAAATACCTATGAGAGGCAAAAGACAATATAATTCCATGGACTAGCATAGAGCATATACCCCTTTCACAATTAATTTTTGCTTTGCTATTATATACCGGCAATGAATTTTAGAGAGGTGGCAATACAATTTATGCTAGGTTTAAAATTATGCAGTGAATTTGAGAGAACAGTATGATTTTAGATTAAGGGAGGAAAATGGGCAGCCACTTCTGAGAGAGGAGCTGAAATTACAGAATTTCTGTAATGATCAAGGAGTATCAACTGGCTGGGCAATGTTTGGCACCTGCTTTTTGTCTTAACAGAGACCCACGAAAGAGCAGCAAAGCAGCCAAGTCTCAGGCACCGAAGAGTAACTGGTTCCTGTGAGAAGTCTGGGATGTGGATAGTGGGGATACAAAGAGAGATAACAGCATATAGCTTCTTGCGTGCAAGTGGTGCACCCTTCAGGCCTCAGGAGAAACAGGAGAACTGAGTGTCTTTCAGTTCCTATTGTAAGAGAGATGCACAAATATGGGATTAGATTTTCCTAATGGTTTAACTCAGGGAGATAAAAGGTGATTACGTAGGAAATGGCCAGAGTGTGGACGTCAACATTCAGTTCAGCTTCCTGTGACTGATGAGACACAGCGATGGGAACATGATCATTTTGCGGATAGAGTCACAGATTCACTGTGGAAATAAAATTGTGACAGTAATAAGAGCTGCTTTATCTGTGAAGTTGCTAAGAGTGGAAAGATTAATAACGCTATCCAGTTTGCCCTGTTTAAGCAATGAGTAGCTCAAGCCAAAGAATCTTCAATGTTGAGGACATAGTGGGAAATGAGTGAATTGAGAGTTAAATTCTAGGCGGTCTTGCCTGTCTTTCTTTTGTAAAAAGTTCCCTCAAAAGGGAAATGATTTTGAAAGGCTATCTCCATAACTGCCACTAAAGCAAGTAATTTACAAATCTTATAAGGTTTGTTAGAAATCATACATTAAAGAGAAACACTTGTTTTCTCTTGCTGTTTTAAAAAATAGTTTGAAGACGTGCTCATTGTGAGTACCCAAAATTGTCACTTAAACCAAAAGAAATGAATCACGCACATTAAAAATGAAGCCTGGATGGTGACTGAAAGAAAGACAAATAATCTAATTTCACATGAGTATTGTCTAAGAACAACCTCAGGGCCCACCTGAGAAGCAGCCGCTAAACAATGTCATGCATTTCGATTAAGATAGTAAATTAGTATAAAACAAAAGTCTCACCATTCTCAAGCGCCAAAGGGAGGCATAAATTTGAACAGCTTCAGTGACACAGCATTTAAAAGCTTGGCAGAATGCCTCGACACATCTATTTTCTTCTGGTTAGATTTTATGTTTTATAGATATGTCACAACCTATAAAGTTGTTATAAATACTGCAGTAAATATAATTTCCTCTAAAAGATGGGGCTATTATGCAATATTAAGCACTTGCTTGGAAAATAATTCATTCCTACCAAGACAGAACCAGCCAACCTAACACTCGTAAGTGAGACATTAGCGTTCAAACAAAGCGATAGCCTGAGATTGTAGTGAATTGTATCTTTTGTTTAAAAGGTACTAGCTTTGGTTTGGGTTTTTTTAGATTTATAAATTAAATTCTTGAGGAAGCGTGTAGGCGGTCGGTATATATGTCTGTGTGTCTAAGGAAACACGTATGTACAGATGGGAAAATAGAGTTGTAGACAAATACTAAGCATCAACTGAACAATTGCTGATGTAAAGACACAGGAAGTAAATGTTAGATAACCCAGAAGATGTCAGACTCCGGAGTCTCCATAACTAAATTTTCTGAGGAGGAGTGAAGAAGCAGAAACACGATTCCACACAGGGCAGTTTGCTCACTGTAATTAGTCACATTAACAGCATACATAATATTTAAAAATATTTATTTATTTATTATGTATACAATATTCTTTCTGTGTGTATGCCTGCAGGCCAGAAGAGGGCACCAGATCTCATTACAGATGGTTGTGGAGCCACCATGTGGTTGCTGGGAATTGAACTCAGGACCTTTGGAAGAGCAGGCAATGCTCTTAACCACTGAGCCATCTCTTTAGCCCCAGAGCATACCTAATTTAACACAACAAATTTTGTTCTTCCATTGATCAAATTATGGTTCAGCCTTGAGTCACATAACGATAGCGAACTCCAGTGTCATATACACCTTGATATGCAAGTTAAAGAAACTGAGATACGCTTGACATTTGTTGATGAATAAGCTATAGAGGTATGGCAGAATGTATTGCAGACGGCAACTTCCTAATACCGCCGAATTTTACTTCTTTTCCAAGTAAAATGTGGAACATATATAATAAATAATGTTTGGATTTAGTACCCAATTTATTTTGGCTTTAGTGCGAGGCTGCTACACAACTAATGTTTCATGTGAACCTCAGGTGGTGTGGTGTCAGGAGAGCGACCTGAGCAGGCCACCCATGTCTGCAGGGGTCATGAATATTAAGGAGTTAGGGAGTTTGTTCATTCATGAATAATCTCATTAGCGTCTGGATTGTAGAGAAACACTTCAGTCTCACAGGGAGATGGCTAGAGCGCCTGAGAATCTTCACATGCGTAAAGCGATCGACTTTATCAGTTAACAGAGTCGGGGTGAGAGCAAGCCCCTTCTGAGGAATACTCCGAAAATTAATAAGTTGTGGCCCCAAGTGGTCTTAAAACTCAGTAATCCACCCAGTGTCTACTTTATAAAAGCCGGTCATAACTGGAGCTATGGCTTTGAGGGCTATAGCACAATCTTAGCCACTATGTGTGGGACATACATCCTCAAGTTCTGAAAAGTCGAGAAACTTTCCAAGCCTTTTAAGATTTCTGTCCATTCATAGAATATTTCTTTATTCTTTTTAACTTCTTTGTGGAGAAACAAGACAGAGACGATTTTCTGTGCTCCAGTAATGAGCTCCCAAATCAGGTTGAGCATATACATCAAGATACTTACAATTTGGATTTTTGTCTAGTTCTAGATTTTTCTACTTATTTTTTAGTCTGTTTTACTTTATACATTTAAAATATTAAAAAATCCAACATGATGTTATTAAAATATGCAAATAGTACAATGATTGTGCCCTCGCTTGCTTCCAAACACAGACCGCAGACAGAATGAATCACACACCAGAGCTTCTCCAGCTCTGAACCAATGCAGTTGACGGCTGGCAGCGAGGAACAAGTCACCAGGGACTGCTTGGGTTTGTTGGCAGCTAGGATCAAGTTACCAGGACAGTGCCTGGGTTCTCCTCATGATACATCCTTGCTGTTTTCAACCACTCAAGCAGAGGTTAAAATGCATATTCATATTTCAGTTTCAACAAATATTTATGAAAGCACAGTGGAGAATATCTAAGAAGAAAAAAGGCTCAGAAAGTTCTGGGGTCTGGATTTAGTTCCATGGGAGAACAAAGCATAAAGACAATGCCCAGAAACACACACCACACATTCACATATACACACATGCAGGTACACGAACACCCATCACACATTTATCTACACACATGCAGGTACACACACCACACACACACACAAACACTGCTCCACACACAACAGACACATACAAACCACATACCACACATACACAAACACATCA
The DNA here is from genome assembly GCA_028555095.1 of Dicrostonyx torquatus. Lineage (NCBI taxonomy): Eukaryota > Metazoa > Chordata > Mammalia > Rodentia > Cricetidae > Dicrostonyx > Dicrostonyx torquatus. The sequence goes on along the minus strand of JAQHUG010000440.1, from coordinate 928,961 downwards.
CATATTCACACAAATGCAGATACACACATACATACACAATACACAGACACTGCTCCACACACAATACACACATATAACACACACACAAACCATACAACACACATATCACATATTCACATACATATACACACATAAACACACATCACACAAATACACATCACACATTCATGTACATACACACACAGGTACTGTTCCACACACAACACAAGCATACAATGGACACAAACCGCACAACACACACACATATAAACACACACACATTACACGTTCACATACTCACAAATGCAGATACACACACATACACCACACACACACAGACACTGATCTACATACAACACACATATATAACACGCACAAACCACACACCACATACACACACAAACATCACACATAATACATACACAGACACACAAACCACATAGAGGCATTTGTACTCAGAGTACAGACCACACACAAACACAGATACAACAGATACTGCAACAATATCACAATGTGCATACAATATACATATACAATGCAGGCACCACACCACTTACCTTACACCAAAACATATAACAGACATGCACACACACACATACATATACACACAGACACTTACAAATAAAGAAAAGGAAGGAGGAAAGTAGGGAGGAAGGAAGGGAGGGAGAGAAAAGCCTCAGAAAAATCCTACACTTGAGTAAGGACTATCTGAGAGTGTCTAAATAGACAACACCTAAAACAGGGCAGAACTGGGTATAGGGTGTGACTCAGTAGGAAGTGAGATACTGGGTTCAATCACCCACACCACAAAAAGTAAAACGTAAAAAAGAATTCCATTTTCAAAAAAGACAGAGTAGAAAAAAAAAAGAGAAATAATTCTCAAATAAGGGTTCTTTTTAAGATATTGATTGGAATGACAATTCTCTGTATTGGAGGTGAAAATTAAATCACTACCCTTATTTAAGGTGATTTTACTACATTTGTAATACACAGTTTATATGAGGCCATTTTTACTACATTTGTAATACACGGTTTATTTAAGGTGATTTTATAACATTTATACTACACAGTTTATTTAAGGTGATTTTTACTACATTTATAATACGCAGTTAATTTAAGGGGACTTTTACTACATTTGTAAATACACAGTTTATTTAAGGTGATTTTACTTATAATTGTAATACACCATTTTACTACCTGAATTCTGTGAATAAAACACTCACAGGTGGCTAAGTGTAAGAGGATCACTTATGTTTTTTTTGGTTTTGGGGTTTTTCAAGACAGGATTTGTCTATGTAACAGCCCTGGCTTTCCTGTAACTAGCTCTGTTGACCCGGCTGGCCTCAAACTCACAGCAATCCACTTGCCTCTGTCTCCAGAGTGTTGGAACTAAAGGCGTGAGCCAACATCTCTACGCCAAGAAGATCACTTTTAAGTGGAAACTGACTCCACTGTTCCCTCTGTAAAAGGAATCACATAGAAATAATTATTTAAAAAAATACACTGCTAAATTCTTTGTTGTGAATACCTCCTGCTACCAAAGGGATTCAATTTGATTAGTCTCTTTGTAGTAACTAATATTTTTCTATATTCTTCACAAAGAAGAAAAAGACCAAATGTCTCAGGTTTCACGTGAATGCTCTTTAGCTATCTTTGAATCAGAAAGTTGCCTTTCTTCGGTACACTGCTGATTACTCTAACTTGTTAAAGCAACGCAACGTTGATGCTCAGCTACATACTCAATACTGAATGAAGTAACACAGTCTGGGCTACTCACAGATTCTGTCACAACTTTATAGAACGCCGAACGCATGAAATGAGAATGTCTGGATTCAGCTAACAGGTTCTGGATCTGATCATCTGTAACCAGTTTTCACTGAAATCAATTCAGGTTTGGGAGCAAGAATTCTGTATGGAAAACTTAATGCTGGCCTAGCCTTGGAACGGAGTGTAAACTTACAGGAAGAAGCTATATTTTGATTTCAGTGCCCACTAGATATATACAGAACTGAATGAGTGCTGTTTATGTCAGCATCAGTCTACCAAGGCAAAAGGCTTTGAGTCCGCAGTGTGAAGTGAGACACATCTAACTGACTGTGACTATGCCATCACAGTAGCCTAGACACAGGTATGCCTTTTCATGCTTATCCAGCCTGGCCCCTTTTGCTGCCTCTGGAGCGCTTTTGAACTTGGACTTAACATCTCTTGAATTTATGCTTTCTCTAAATGGAAAGTACTGTTCTTTTCACAGTTTAAGCATGAGTAAGAAATCCAAGCCCTACTTAGATTAAGGTAAAGGAAGTGAGGCCTGAGAAATTCAATGTTTGTTTTTGACCTTTTGTTTTTCTTTTGTTTTTATGAGATGGAGCTAAACACCCCAAAGTGGTGGTACATAATGGCTCTAGAGATAGGAAGAAAACACCCCCCTTTTTTTTGTTAATATGAAAAGCCCACAGGTTCTTTTGTAGATATCCAGTATAGAGAAACTCTCTCAAAAGTCACCCTTTTCTTCTTGATAGCTTTAGAAGAGGCAGCATTCAGAAAAGATAACAGCCCTGAGTCAGCCTCAGAAAACACCTAAATGGCCATGTTCTCTGTTTACTACAGACACACACACACACACACTCACACACACACACACACACATACACACACACACACACACATTTGTTGAAATAGGGAATCCTTTACAGCAACCAAATATATTTAAAGGTCATTGCCTCTCAAATTCCACAACAAAGAATTTCTCACTAGGAGAAAATAAAAGTTCTCGGGTGAGAAACAATGAGAAATACTCATTATGACATCATGGAGAAAGTGGGAAAAGGATGACGAGGAACGGAGAAGATGTCTGAACTTCTGAACACAATGGCAAGCAGAGAAACATCCATAAACATCAGTGTGGGACACCAGTGACTTTCAAGGCATTCCTGCCATTCACTTGAGCTCACAGGCTCAATAAGACATCTCCACCAATATTAGCCAAGGAGAAATGGAATTTACTCACTTAAGGGACTCAGATTATCTGTTTTGTCTGAGGCATTTTGGGAATAGAAGAAGACAACATCCCTAGCCTGTGAACAAACACTACATTCTGGGGGTGGGGGATGGGGAGACGAAATGTAGTACAGTTTACACAACTCAGATCTGAAACATGACCTGAACAATGAAAAACTTCTTTTCTTTCTACAACAAAGATTTCATGAAAACAGTTACCATTTAATTAAAAGTTTAAAGTTTAGGACACTGTATTTCAAGATACAGAGATTAAAGCATATTCTCCTTTGAGATCCAACTCACCATAATCCTGAAATTTAATTCAGTTTCTTCCAACAATTTTATGATATATAGACAATATTCTGTTTGGATATTTGACATAATGTATTTAGAGCAATAAAGTCTATATTTATAAAAACTAAGAAATAGTGTATTCTGCAAGTACCAACATTGTATTTCTCATGATAACACACACACACTCATTGCCTACCTTGCACTGTCAGAGTGGCTGATGCTTCAGCTTTCCCAACCATATTTTCTGCAACACAAGTGTATGATCCCATGTCACCAGCCATCACCTTCCGAATTTTCAAAGTATGATCGTCTCGGATTTCATATCTGATGATATAATAAAAGAAAGTCATGGGGTTTTCTTTTTGGATAACATCATTACAGTTATGCACCTATATCTAGGAATCAAGTCACATGCAGCCACCCCTCAAAGCAGTTAGAAACAAAGTGTAAAACATGGCATTCCTGCAAATGAATTCATTTTCTAAAAGAACGACTGTCATTGATTTCCTCTAGCTACTGTGCTCAAATTAAAGCAAAATGGCATGAGACCATTCATTAAATCGCAGATATAAGGGTTTTATACATTTTAACCTCTTAAATTCTAACAAGAAGGTCATGACCCAGTATATACTATTTTGTAGATGGAGAAACTGAGACATTAGAAGATGAGGAGGCCACTTGGCCTTGCTCCTCAAATGCTTAGTGGTAACGCTAGCACTGAAACCAGGGATGCCATCCAATGGATAAGTTCTCTTTCAACTTTTCTCCCTTCAGGAGCCTTAGCTTCATTCGTCTCCTAGGTCAAAAACAAAACTTGCCTCTCCTCTGTTAAGACCACAGCAATAGCGTGCCTCTATCCTCAACAGAGCAGCATTGTTAGAGTCTATTCCTGAATATTAACCCTGTCCATCCTAACCTTTTGGGGCCTGGAGTAGGAGGTTTCATCTGTATTTCTGTGCTTTGATTGGTTAAATAAAGACTCTGCCTGGCTTGTAATATAGGTCAGCCCTTAGGTGGGTGGAGTAGACAGAACGGAAGTTCTGAGAAGAAGAAAGGAAGTGAGTCAGACGCCATGAGCTTCTCCGCCGCAAATGGATGCAGGTTAGACTTTCCCGGTAAGATCACCACCTCGTGGTAACACATAGACTTTTATAATGGGTTAGTTTAGATGTGAGAGCTAGCCAAGAAAAGTCTAGAGATAATGTGCCAGACAGAGTTTAAATGAATATAATTCTCCTGTGGTTATTTCGGGCATATGCAAGCAACCAGCGGCTGAGCGGGCCAGCGGCTGGGGGCTGGGAGCTGGGTGCCGGGAACACAACCCACACCTCTCTGCCATTTACAACAAGGGCCTAGTGACATCATGCATTGTGAGCTCCAACTCTTTACTACATGAATCCCCTCATCATTTGGTCTCAGTATCTCCAGTCTGATATCACATGATTGCTTACCAAACATGAGCTATGCTAAACTTTCCCACCACATCTCTGCCTATGCTGCAATAGTCCTTATCTGCAATATTTTACTCTCCTTTCTTTATCCGTATAATAATATAATATATAATACAATGTAATATAATATATGTGTATATACATATAGGGTTATATGCACATATATATGTACTTGAATATTTCTGTATATATTTAAGCCCTTGCGTATGGTTCGTTTTCCTTTAAGAAATTTCTCCTAGTTTCTACCTATCTACATGACAAAAGAGCTTGATAATGTTGTTGGGTATCTCTTCATGCCTGTATTTCTTTCTTAAGTTCCTTAAACATAGACGGTTCACCCTAAAGCTACAGTGCGACTTTTAGTGAGGACCCAACACACGCTGCTGATTGAATGAGTACCTGACAGACAACAGTGTGGTGACAATACCAGAGTGTTCCACATCACTGTCGCATCAGCAGTGCTCCCTGATTCTTAGATCTCTCTTCCTTTCCTAGTTAAGGATTGGATAGACATCAAGAAATCATGACTTCTCACCATTCCAGGTTATACTCCAGTGAGTAAAAAGGAATTCCAATTTTTAATTGGCTCATAGTTACATGTTTATGGCTGTGCCCATTTTCCTTTCCCACACACTTCTTTGCAACACGTTGGTATTACATTTGGGTGGGCAGAAGAGAAATCTGTTTAAGGAACACCGTAAGTACAAGCTATGGTCACAGAACCATGCTTCTGAAAGCTTCAGAGACAAGATTTTAATGATCTCCAGGGCTCCATCCTAACCTTGGCCACAGACTCTAGCTGTTCTTGTGATATAAATTCATCATGATAAGTGTATTATAAATCAATGATACCATGCATACAAGAGTCATTTGATATACTTGATTTTCCATATCCTAACTTGGCAACACAATAGACTACAGAGTACTATTTTGTTCTTTGTTTGTTTGTTTTATCTCCTCTGATCATGGTAACTGGGGATCCCTGCTGCAGTCCTGAAAGGCTGCATTTCACACTGTATGCCCTGGAAAAGGTTATAATCTGAAGTATGGGTTGTTCACCAGTTTCTTGAAGTAAAAGCTGAAAGTGATGTCATCAGAAGTAAGGACTATGACACCGACTAAGGACACATGTGGCCTGATGTGAAAGGGAAACTTCACACTGATGCATCACACTGTTAAAGCCCCAGATGTACCTGGATTTGGGCAGTTCTCCATCATCTTTCCTCCATCGAACCGTAGGCACAGGGTCTCCTCGGGCCTCACATTTAAATTCTGCACTGTCATCCACAGTTACTGCCAAATTACTGGGTCTCTTCACAAATGACGGTCTCTCTAGAAGATGAATGAATCAAAAACTGCTTAGGATGTTCAGTAAGGACAGATTTCCATTTATTCTGCACAGCTGCCCACTTCTGTAGGCCTTTCACGGAGTTTTGGATTTATGCTAGTCTCCCATCTCTGGCTGTTTTATCTCAAGCTGCTTTGTGGAGTCCTCACCCCTCCTCTTTCCTCCAAATACTGGATCACTGGGCTTTCTTTCTCCCATATGCTTTGATTAAAGTTGATTTTTCTCCTTTTTATAAACAAAATGATAATGATGCATATGTCCGACTGGAATTACATGAAATTAGATAAAAATGCACTCACCTAAAACGGTCAACTCTGCAACTTCACTTTCGCGTTCCCCCACCATATTGGTACCAACACAGACGTACTTGCCAGCATCGCTCTTGCGAGTATAAGTGATCATGAGCTTTCCTCCTCGTATCTTCAAAAAACCAAAACAATCGAAATGGATCTTATTAAAATGTTTTGAACTGACAACTGAGTGGATAACCTCAAAAATAAAGGTTATTTTCGAACCAAAGAAATTAAACCATAATTAAGCAAAACTGCAGGTGTGTACAATTTGCTATATTTATTAGCAGCATCCTTAAACTTAATTTCAAATACATAATATGAAAGAAGAAAAACGTTATTTACATGTACATCTGGCAAAATCTCACTACTCAAGCTGTGTTAATTTATATTTTAAATCAGCTAAAATCTTTTATATTTTATCTAGATATCAATAACAACAGAAACAACAGAAGGCTTACAAATTCATGGAACTGAATAACTGCCTACTGAATGAAAATGGGTTGAGGAAGAAAGTAAAGACTTTCCGATATTGAATGATAATGAATACCAACACAGCAAAGCTTAGGTGACATGTGAAGGTTGTCCTAAGAGGCAAGTTCATAGCATTGAGTGCCTACATAAAAATGAGGAAGAGGGGCTGGAGAGATGGCTAAGAGGTTAAGAGCACTGACTACTCTTCCAGAGGTCCTGAGTTCAATTCCCAGCCATCTGTAATGAGATCTGGTGCCCTCTTCTGGCCTGCAAACATACATGGAAGCTGAACACTGTGTACATAATAAATAAATAAATAAATCTTTTTAAAAAATGAGGGAATGATTTCATAATAGTAATTTAACAGCACATTGCAAAGCTCTACAACAAAAAGGAGAAACCACCCTCAGAAAGACTAGAAGGAAAGAAATAATTAAACTTAGCTGAAATTAAATAAAGAGAAAGAAAAATCAATGAAAGAAAGAGTTGGTTCTTGGAAAAACTCAGTAAGACGAACCCTTATTCAAATTAACAAAAAAGCAGAGAGAGAGAGAGAATACCCAAATTAGCAAAATCAGAAATGAAAATGAGGGTTCCCATGGGCATCCCTAACCCAAGCGATTGCTAAGACTATGGGTTGCTCTCCACAAATTAGATTCAAGGCCCTATTGCTGAAGACAACACCTACCCAACTTATCGAACATGGATAAGTTGAGCTGGTGCCTACACAGATCCTTCACACCTGTGTTCCAGTGTCTTTGGCACTGTAAGATCCTTTGCAAGCCACCAAAGAAGAACTATAAACACAAATCCAGCCACAAGCCTGCCTATCATGATGTCCTGTCTGCAAGTTATGCTAGTCAATAATAGCACACAGTTCACGGGAGTAACCAACATACATAGATACAGATATATGCATAATCACACAATTTCACAAAAGGAGGATCTTTTAACATATGCTCTGCGCCCTGCATTTTTAACTAAATGAGATTGTGTTTTTCCGTTTTAATTGTTTAACAAACCATACACAGACAGATATTCAGTATCAATTTGGTTATATGGCTTTACTACAAAATACTCTCAAATTATTCCCTTGTGGAAAAACATTTCAAAATTTTCATGATTCCCCATAAGAAACAGCTTCCAAATTACCACTCTTGCATTATGGCTCAAAAAAGAAAAAAGAAGAAAAGGAAAAAAAAAGGAAAGAAAAAAGAACAACAACAAACCCTACAAAATTCAACAATAGAACCAAATGAAAGGCAAACCCAACTTTAGTTCCAAATAATGTTTATAGTCCATAATGCTAACTACTTTGTTTTCTTTCAAGTATAGTGTGTATGTGTGGACGTGTACATATATGCAGCATGTTCTTTACTATAATCACACTATGAAAATGATAAGGCCAATTTTGTAATTTCCTTACTTTTCAAGAAAGGGACAGAGGTCCAGAAAAGCATAATCCTTCCTCCCACCTGCTTCTACTTTGCCAGAGTATTCCTTGGTATTTCTTAGCTCTACTTTCAAAAGCAGGTCATCTTGACTGTGTAAAGGAGCCTCTAATTGCTGTTGAGGGCCTTACAACCTGACAAAAATGTCCAAGAAAAAGTAACATTTGTGTGGGATAAAAGGGACTTGTCTAGCAAGCAAGTTGGAACAGGCCTGAGATTTTTGGCAGGGTCTGTGTCTTTGACTTTGTGAGGAGCACTGCGGACAGCAAATATACAATTTTAACTCATTATCATAATTACTATTTAATAAATTTGTATTTAATAAACTTGAGTTCTTGAGAGTGAGAACCAGTAGGACATCATAAAATGACAATCCTCCTAAGAAGATATACTGCCCCTTTATTATGTACTTGTGTTGAAATACTTGCACAAGCAAGGCTAAAGTTGAGGGAGCAGATTCATTTCAACAAGAAGGAGAACAAAACCCTCCCTTGCTGAAATGGAGGCTCTGAGGTGCGTGTCTTGCTGTTGAGTCTGTCGCTGTGGACAACATATGGGGACCTTCCTCTTATGCCCAAGAGTCTAACTTGAACTGACCTTGCATACTTACAAAAGGAGCTCATTTTAGAAGACATAACACAAACAATATTAGATTAATAACAGAAAAACAGAGGAAACTAACAAATGCCTTCAACATTCCTTTTGATCAGAAAGTCAATAAGTCAGTGTGCTTATCTACAACAAATATAAGACCTTGAGACTAACTTTAAAATGCAGATAATGCAGGAAAAAGAGAGCTGAAGGATGATAACATAAGTAATTTCCAAACTCAGAGATTTATTGCCACAGCTTTCATACCATGCAGTGTTTATTTACTTTTATAATTTTTAAATACTTAGGAATGTAGCATCTTAAATCAACTTGAGTTTGTACACATGGGACATCAATTAACGTCATGCATTAGAGCCTGCTGTTATTCTATTTTGAAGGACTACATACAAATGGACAAGGAGGGGAAATTAAGTAACAAAAATTATGAGAGAGATGCTGGGAAAGTCTCTGCCATGGAATAATTCTAACTGTGAGAGAATGGGGGGGGGGACAATCGCTGAGGTGAAACAACACTGGAAGAGAGCTGGAAGAGCCGAGAGAATTTCTGCTATACGCCTTATGTACTTAAGTCCAACCATATAGTAAGTTTGTTTATCCTGGAACATAGCTTACAATTTAGTAAAGCAGGAGACCTGCTTTGTTGTAATATAGTGATGTCTCAGTACTGAGTATTAATAGACAAACCATACCCATCTTATAAACATGTACTTTATAGACTTTTTTTTTAAAAAAAAAAAAAGCATTAAATTAAAGGTAAGTAAATTTAAGCCTTTCTAGGTTGCCATCTCTTCCTCCCAAATGATGGTTTTCGGTGGGGATGATAATCATGCTGGCTCACTGGGGACTGCTGCAGTATCTGGAGACTGACTTGGTTGACAGAACCAGTGGCAAGGAGCCATGTCAGTGGGAACTGGAGGGGACAGGCCAAAGGCATTGCTAAGGCTCCTACAGTACTCAGTCATTCTCCATCTCAGAGAATTCCTCACTCCAAAATGTCAATGTTGCTGAAATTAAGAAGCCTCGCCCTAATTTCCTGGCTGTGAGCAAAAGCTAAATACCAGCTTAAAACAAGAAAAGGAAATAGGACACAAAATGAGGTGATAGCAGAACTATGAATTCCACTTTTTAAAAATCCTGAGATTTCACAGATGGCTATAAAAACCTCTCCAATATATAATAACCGTCAATCCTGGCAACAAAACCCTACTGTTATGACTGCATTAAAAAAATAAATATATCTTCTTGGGTTTTTTTTTTTTTGAGATAAGTTCTCATTATGTAGCCTGGGCCTGGAATTCACTATACAGACCAGAATGGAGATCCGCCTGCCTCTGCCTCCCAAGAGCACCTGGTCAACATGGCATTTTATACTGGCTGGAAGGAAAGTCTAAAGTTCTCAAAACAGACTATGCATAGATGAAAATATTGCTTAGAGTAAAGGCAAAAAGTGTTAACAAAGGGCCAGCAACAAAACGGAACAATGCAAAAGTGAAAAAAAAATGGAAGAACATAAAGACTTCCATTTTCACAAGTTAAGTTGATGTTGATATTACAGCAGTGGCTATATTGAGATGGAGCTATGGGAAAGTCCCAATTCTATTCTCTTTGACCACGTGCATGGAAACTGCAATGTACTGTCGTTTTCAACAGAAAGGGAGACGAATCTGTAGAGTACTGTCACCTTGATCAAATCAACATACTAGAAGTCACTTCTATCATCAGCCTTCATTTTGTGTTGTCACATATTAACAGTTTAAGTGTATACTGAGTTCCTACATGGAACACTATGGTGTCCTTTCCAACATTTTCGAAAAATGACATTTCCTCTCTCTCTAAACAGAGAGGAAAAATATGTCCAACACCCACAAAACGCAATAAATGTGAACAGAGCACGATTTAAAACAAGCTCAGATATGCTTCTTGGCAGGTCTCTTCCTACAGCTGGATTTGAAAGCCAAACTGTAAACCTATCAAAAACTAGTTTGTATAATGAACAGACACAATGTTAAACAGTGAACTGCAGCCCAGAGACTTCAATTAACATAATCCTGGGGAGGGGTGCAGCCGAACTTGCTAAGCTCTCAGACAATATGCTGGCATCCCACCTCTGTCAAAAACCCAAGGCAGGGTCGAACTTCCTCATTACCATGCACCTTAGCAGCCCACAGAAGCAACCACATTAGACATCCCCATTTCCATAAGCCCTAGAAGGTGCTTTGGGGTGGGGGGCTTGGTTATGTACATACTTAATGAAATCAAAGCAAAAAGAGAGGTCCTGGAGGCCCCGTTGTTTCCTTTGCAGGAAGGAGACAGAAGGGGAGAGAAGAGGTGTTAAAATTTTTAAAATCTCAAATCTCTTTAAACTTGATATTTTTCTTTGGAATAGCCTCCAAGTTATAAAAAAAAATGGTGTCTGAGAGATATTAAGGTAAGGAAACCCTCCATGTGGTTGATACATATTATATTAATACACTAGGAGCTTTCTCTAAGAGAAACTAGACATGATTGTTTTCCTTGGGGGAGGGATCGGGCTCCAAGCACTTAATGATTTCTAAGGAACAGGAGGCAATCTCTTTTTCTAACTCCTTCATCTTGGTGCAACTGTCTCTGTTGAGTGACAACATAGACTATGTCACATGTAAGAACTGTTTTCTCTGCCAAAAGCAAAGACAATAGTTTTATACCTTTATGGAAACACAAGCACAGTAAGTGTTTTTATTTCTAGTATAGAGGGGCAAGAAAAGCTAATCATCTCTGCATTCATAGGAACATGCTTCTAAGAACAGAAGGAAGGGAGGGAAAGAGGGAGGGAGGGAGAAAATTAAGGAAGATTTTTGGTCTGTCTATTCTACGGGTAGACAGTTTAACCCGCAGTCAGATTTGTTCCAATCAGAAATAAAGATGAACTCAACATGAACTCCTCGCTACGCCTTCATTTTCTACCCTAAAGCAAGTCAGATGATTTGCAGTGTCTGTTACACAGGATCTTTTTTTTTTTTTTTTAAAGACATCACCTCCTCAACATTCACCATCCACCTCTCAGTTAACTGCCTAAGCCAACTGGGGCTAATTAACTAGTTTGGCTACACAAAATCTTCTCTGCTTTTAATTACATTAACTTAACGTGACTTGAATTCAACAGACCAAAAACTGAAACCACTAATTATATTAAGGACTTCAAAGTTGATTTCAAATTGCTAACCAGCAAACGGTCCTATAATTTATTCCAATTCCTTTAATAGATTTTTGCATCCAAAAACCTGTGTCCTTTAGAAATACCATCTAAGAAATAGATTTGAACAATGGAAGAAAATACTGCTATAGAATGCTAACACAGAAAGGATTTGAAACAATACATATAAGATGCACAGAAATCCCCTGACATCACTGAGAAATTGTGCAGTGCTTCCTTTTCACAGATTTTGAGAAGACCAAAAGCTTGGAAATACTCAATGAATGTCAAAGTCTTGCTAAGTGTGATCAACACAGAAAGGAAAATTCTCTAATGTACCTGGGCTTAGATGTGATTTTTCCTTACAAAAAGTGTCTTTCTCATGGAATTATTTTTAGGTTATAATGAAAAGTAGTTGAGAAGTTTTGGATGTCAGTATCATTCTTCAGTGATGTCCCACTAACTCCCTACAGGATGAACTGTCAATTCTGCTTAGATCCTTGAACCATAGACTTGGAACAAGTTGTTCTAAGCAACAGAGATATCCAACCATGTCACCCATCATGACAATGAGATGCAGGTAACCAAGATGGCCATTTATTCACAGTCCTGAGACACCTTAGAGACATTTATAGGACATTTGTTTGTTTGTTTGTTTTTGTTTTTCAAGACAAAGTTTCTCTGTGAAATAGTCCTGGCTGTCCTGGAACTTGCTCTGTCGACCAGGCTGGTCTCGAACTCACAAAGATCTGCCTGTCTCTGCTTCTCACGTGCTGGTATTAAAGGCGTGTGCCTGGCTTAATAAATATTTTTCAATGTATTTGTTGTTTTCTTTTGTGAGGGTATGAGGCACGTAGATAAACGTGGAAGACAGAGAAAACACATACATAGTTGAAGATGGGTGCTCATCTTGGAGGCAGGTGTTTTAGCCTGCTGAAGCATCTTCCTCCTTTGCAGAAACAGACTCAAAAGACTAACCAAGACTTCTTTCAACAAGAACACATAAAGAAGAGTTACACCCACTGAAACTCCCGCCTCTGCCCCCACCAAGCAGCTCTTCTCTAAAAAATAGCACCAAATCAATCACAGAAACAATAATAAAATATAAATACTTTGTTTTAACATGAAATATAGAAAAGAGGAAAAAAGGATTATATCCTTCAGTGGGTGCATATAAGTAATTTCAAGCGTTAATATTGGCCAGCTCAGAGGAAAGCATTCTTATCGTGTAGCCCAAACTAGCGCATTTGTTAAGGACAATGCTAGGAGCACTCGCTCTATCCAATCACAGTCTGGTAATCAAGCTAGTGAGTGGCAGGGCAGCCTAGGCAACACATGTAGACCTTGCCTGAAAACAACAATAAAAAACACAATAGTAATCTTAGGCCACTGCATACTAAAATAAAAAAGTAATGGTAGCATAATTCTACTGTACAAATGAGAAAGGACTGGATAAGTATTCCAAAATGTTTCATAGAAATAAAACAATTAGAATCAATTGAAGACAATTTAGGCAATTCTGCTCTCATAGAGTATCAAAGAACATAAAAATAGTTCTTTTGCGGCCATTTTTCTTATTCAGATCCTGAGTTGAACTGTTCAAGAAAATCAGTTTAAATGACGATGACAAAATCTCTTTAGAATTATTATTTAATATTATTTATAGGCACTTTATACATCTGAAATTACACAATAATTACTACCTTTCTCTTTGAAGCTTAAATTTAAAAGCTATTATCAAAAATGTATTTTTTCTTGATAATTCAAGGATTATCAATTGTCAACTCAAAAGCATTGAAAGAACTACTGCCACAATTCCACCAATTTCTCTTGAATATAAGATACACTTCAAAAATTAATCCGTATATAGTCTACTTATGTGGGCTGACAAACAAGACTTGAAATGCTATTTGTGCCGATGACAGAAGGATCTCACGAAGATCTCTAATCTCAAGTGTTTAGATTAACAGCAGCAATAAACTGGAGCCAGCCACATCACAGTCCTTGAACTAGCCAAGTTGCCCTTAAGTTAATTAACTTTCTAGTTTTCAAAAAACCATTGACATCAGATTCATGAAAAACAACAAAACCCCTTTCCTTTCTCCCTGTGGCTAGTTCACCTGGGACATAAGAGCCTGACACAGGAAACTGAGTTGGGGGGGGGGCGAGGAGATGAATTGTTTAAAATATTTCCCACTGAGGCTTTTTGATTAAGAGAAACTGCAGTTCCATGGGGCCGAGAAAGGACTCGTAGATAAAGTTGTGGTATTCTCCTGGCCAGGCACAAAAGGGAACAGCTGTGCCCTGAGTAGTATCAGAGGAAGATAATGGATGAACACTAATATCAATCATGTTTTATTTTGCTGTAGGGTATAAAAAAATTAAACCAGCCAGATTTCAACCTCATCATAAAAAAGTATTCAACTTGATGGTGCAAACTGTTCATCTTTATTTTACAAATTCATTGGCATTGTCTATTTCATTTTTCACAGCCTATTTAAAGTGTAAATAGTACTCCTGGGAATTGCACACACATACAAAATAAACTTTCATAACAAAAGGCCTGGCAACAGCATATACATCGCAGAGAAAATATGAGAACAAACTGGAAGCAATCACATCATCTTTCTATATTTAATCTCCTGACATAAGAAGGATAGTGCTCCAAAGGGGGGGAGAAAAAAAAAAGAACATAACGTGTAAGTCTTCAGATTATTCTCTTCAGAGAAGAATTAGAAAAGCAGGCAATTAAGATCTTTTCACTGGTGTCCTATATTTGCCCAAGCTACAGATATACAAGAGCACATGATCCAATTTCATTTGTTTGCTGGTACACTTTACAACGCCGTTTGAAAACCAACATGATTTCAGCCAGGAGTTTAAACACACTTGATCGTCGGAAGAAGCAACAAGAGACTCATGCAGAAAAAGCAATTATCCCAGTGGGAGCACGTGGCTCTCCACACAGCTTGGGGGGCTGCCAGCTGAGAACACAGGCCAGGGAGAATTCTGTCTAGGACTGTGGCAGCTGCGGTGCTAGGCGACTTCCGGCTCCTACTAAACTTCCCGGCTTCCTCCTGGCAATTGGTAGAGGGCTGCTTAGCAGCAGAAGTGCACCTATGATAATTTGATGACAGACTTCAACTAGCCTAGCTAATTGCAGGCAAGGGGGAGGCACCCTGCGGAGACACCATTAAGTAGAGGGGAGAGGATGATTTTCCTTGTGAGGGATAAATTACCTTTCCACATAGTGCAAGTTTACCCCTAGAGAACCTATTCATGAAGCTTTATTTTAACAAGGGGAAAAAAAAAATAGAAACATCAGCTTCTTAATGCCTACCTAGTTTGCTTGCTTAAGTGGGGCCCAAGGCGAAATGAAGACTTGAATTTGGCATTTTCTCTTGCAAACCCATTTTCTTGGGCCACCGTACTATGGAATCCAGAGCAATCAAGGGAGAAAGTCTGCTCTAACTTACAATATTCCAAACTTCAGCCAGCAACTGCGGACTGTGGGCGAAATGGAAAGCGTTTTGACCCAGCATAGGCTTTTAGCTGATTTCCAAGGTGTCTGATTCTCAAACCACTTAGACTAGACCCCCAAAGTGAATCCTGGAAAACGTAAGCAATTTAAAGGGTGGTTTTTGTCATAAAGTAGCCTTTGCAAGCTGTCCCCTAAGAGCAAGGGAGCCGGGAGGCTTTCACCTTCATGAAAATTCTAGGCAGATTATATGGTAGTGTTGGGCTTGGATATGAAAAATTAATTTAGCCCACAGCTATTAAACTTAATGTATTATTTCCTTCGCAGGTCTCATGAAACAATGTCCTGCTGTTTTAAAGGGAAAAACAAAGTCTTATGGGCAATTTTCACTCTCCCACAAAACCAGGTTTGCTGTTTATCACCTCAGCCAGCCATCTGGCTGTAATTCTGAATTTACATGTAGTCACTGCTAAGGCAGCCTGAAATAAAAGTCTACAGAGGAATTATGACCATGCTCTAGAAATAAAGATGACAAATGTTCATAGTATTTGAGGAGAAAAAAAAGCTCATTTGCAAACTCTTGGCTCTTTTGAGTTACAAGGACACCGGCTGAAAATACTTCCCCAACAGTAAATCCGTGTTTTTCTCTCTCTGCCTTCTTAGGGTTCCTTGTTCTCTACACTGCGAGGATTTCCTTCATCGCCAAATACTTTGCTAAGATAATGCTTTTTCCAGAGAGCCGGTGTCATTTGTAACATTACCCTGGAAACTTAAATTCACTTACATTCTGAACACAGAGACCCAGGGCAGAGACAGTCACCATGGAGTACATACAGCAAGAATTCTTGGACATGGAAACATAGCGACCAGATTTTTACTTTACAAAAAGAGAATTTTTTTCATTTGTGAATATAAAAGAGTCCTAGAAGTATCTAATACTACTACCTCAGACTCTTTACAAGTGTAAACACGTTTCTAGAGCTGCAGGTTGAGGTAAAGTCTCATCTATCACTGGTGGCGTTTTTCATCTCAGCATATCAAAGAGGAACAAGAGAAACTTGCAAGTAAGCAGCTTAGCTAACTAATTCATTCATCCGAAGACTGAGCCCATCAGACTACAAGTATAAATTCAAAACCCAAACAGCCAATTTCTCCCTTCTCTTGTCCTGAGCACGATACTATGCTAGAATCTATCTCCTTAATTTGACAGTTCTGCATACCTCAATAACGGAGGCACACATCACTAGAAGACAAATCACTCCTATATCCCTCAATGGTATGTACGTTAACACACACACATCTACATGTATATTCATATGAAGTATGATCGTTTATTTGCCCACGTTGGGGCTGTAATCATTTCGGAACACAGAGATTGCAGGAGAGTTCAAAAGGCAGCATTAAGCTTGAACATTAGCCAAGTTCACCTCTTGAGAAGCACTGATGAACTCACGATTCCTAAGAAGTAACAATATGTGCTTCCCATGAGCTTCTATTTCTATAGCGATCTATGAAGACAAAACAAAAGGCAAAATTACTTATTTAAAAAATACTTTAAAAAAAATCATTCGAGTTTGCATCAAAGGCATATTCTTGCAATCATATGCGGTTCAGTTCCATGGCCAAGACAAAAACACACCAAAGAGAAATGCATTGCAAAACATCAAGGGACGACAGATTGCTATAATGGATCTGATGATTGCGCCTAAGCTCAGCCCAGCCAGTCATCATGGGTGCTACAATTGCTCTTGACCTATACTCCTCAAACTTGGAGTTGGAAATTGGGATTTTGTGAATCCTAGGTTGCTCCCCCCCCCCCAAAAAAAAGGTCACCAGGAGCTTTGGTATTACCAAGCGGTTGTGCCAGGAGTCAATGGGAAGAGAAAGAAGCAAACTAAAATGAGAGGTAAATGCAATTTACCATCATTTTGCTTGTCTTCCACACATGACACACAGTCTGTGATGACTAGGACTTTGTCCTAACTTCAGCATTTAAAAAACACAGCATGTATGTAGAAAAAACATTATCTGCATTTTCTCCCCACAGACTTCTAGTGAAGTCAACGGTCATCTCTTCAGATAATGCTTAATATTCTAGAATGCGGGTTTATAACAGATTCTTTTATCGTGCAAGACAAATTCAAATTCTACTCACTTTGCCACACAAATGCATGTAAATTCTCTGATGTTTGTCTAGGAATTTCAAATGAGTTTAGTGCCCCCCACCCACTGTAAAAAAAAAAATCACAAAACCATGACATTTGCAAAAAACCCACTGTCTTATGTGTAAAATACATTTAATGGTTTTGTAGGCAAGTAAAAACATGAAATTCTCTTCATCAAGTCTGTAGCAAGTTTAATCAATATCGAAAGTGTTTCATATAGGGACCTGTGTGACCCAATGGTCATCAGAATTACAATGTCTTAACACCTGTGGTGTAGCCCACAGGTACATACATTATCTTTAATTTTATAACCTACTTCACCATGAAGACACATTCTACCATTTTTGGATAAAGCAACTAACATTCAGGAAATGTAAAGAATGAGCTTCAAGTCATTCCACAAGTACCCCGGATCTCATTCTACACACAAACCAAGCAAAGTTTCCATAGCGGGCTTTCTTTTGGATAGAGATAATGACCTTATATTTTCTTGGCTTCCCATACAATAAGGTACAAATCTGCAGTCTCGTTCAAAGATATGGATATACCAAGACTGAATGACTAGATGAACAAAGAAATACGGTCGGAGGGCTTTGCCAGTATGGTAGACTCCGTTCCTCCTTTCAGCAGGGCCTGCCCGTGTGGGAAAGCCAGCCCAAGGGCCCCTAACCCATCTAGTTGTCATCAGGATAAATGTGCATGTTTACAGCACATATGCATGTGGATGGCTCTCTTGCTCCCAGGTAAGTATGAGTTTATTATTACAGCATAGTTAGAGTTGGGCAGAATATTGATACCCTGCTGTAATGACGATGGGTTACTCCCGTATGATCTACAGGCAGGTACTGTAGAGTGGTCGGATGTATCTGGCTGAATGAATGAATGACACCAGGAAGGTTAAAAGGAACGTAAGCAATAATGGATTCCTTTATCCACTCAAGGAGATGAAGTTCCATTATTTTCAACCAGCTCTAGATAAATTGAGCTCAACTACTCTTGAGAATTTTCCCATACAAGTGGATTTTGACCTGAGCCTGTGTCTAACACGGTCAGCCTTCTAAGCTTCATAAGCACCTACAGTTTTTAAGATTTAAGAAGAGAAATCCTGTACCATCTGGTAGTAATTCTGGTAATGTACACCAGATTATTTTACAAGTGTATGATTTATCATATTATCAAATTCTTTGGTTTTAAGATAAAAGCTGAAGAGGTCAGACGTTACCAATCGCTATTTACTTTAAGCAAGTGGCCCTTTAAACAGAGAAAAAGCATCAATAGCATTAAGGGACCTCAGCCTCAAAATTGAAATTATTCTTACGAGAGAATCTTTCCATTAAAAGTGGTGGTGTGGACATCCTGGAGAAATAAAGTTAACTTTGGCCAAGCATAAATAATGAAAAGGAAATCCCAGACCCTTTAAAAGGTTCAGATGAAAAGTAATTTAAACCTGAATGGCTTCAAATGTTTCTTTGATTTCTG
Organism: Dicrostonyx torquatus; assembly: GCA_028555095.1. Taxonomy (NCBI): domain Eukaryota; kingdom Metazoa; phylum Chordata; class Mammalia; order Rodentia; family Cricetidae; genus Dicrostonyx; species Dicrostonyx torquatus. The sequence goes on along the minus strand of JAQHUG010000440.1, from coordinate 909,771 downwards.
CATTTGGGACCTCTTTTAAAGAAAGTAAGGCCTTGTACAATCAGTGAACTTTGGAATGTTCTACTTTAAAAGGAAGGTTACAATTCATTTTGTTTGAGGTAAACAGAAAGAAACAAAATGCTGCCTGGCCATCACCAGCAATCACAGATAAGTGACTTGCAAAGCAAACTGCCTGAACACAAAGGCTGTACCCACCCCACGCTGATAGCAATGAACTCTTCCAATTCAAAGATAAGATTTATAGGCAATGCTTTCAAGTAAATACGAAACTACATTTTTCTAAAGAAACATTTCACTGGAGATTAATAGAACATTGAAAACAAAATAAACGGGTCAGAACACCAGCCTTGAACCCACAAAAGATTGTGTCTTTAATTTGGCAAACGACTTCGCCCTATAATTAAACAGCAAAATGCTCCCAGACTCCAGCGAAATTCCACTAGTCCACGGGCATGTGGAGAAACTTCAGGGGCTGATCGGGTGTACGGAAGTGCAGAGTGAGCCTGGAGGAACCGAAGCTGCTGGAGCATGCAAACACTGGGCGCAGAAAACAGGAGGGCAAACTGCTTTGGCGCCTCTGCTTTCTGGATTAGGACAGCAGGCTGACCACAAATTCCTGCTGCACGAACACCCTTGGGCGACCTGCATCCATTCTGTGCAGCTGCCATATTTGGGGTAGATGCAGCTCTCCTCGCTGATCACTTGTAAGTCTCACTTTTGCAGGAAGACTAGAAGACTTTCTGGGAGCCTTTCTCCATTGATCCACTCTGACAGGAGGATTAAGAATGCTAATTCGAGGCACATGGTGACTAGATTGGGGCGGCTCAGCGAGGCCAGCCTAGGCTGTCTAACATTCTGGATACACCATTTGGGTGGGCCTGGCTTTTTGAGAAGAAAAACATAGTAATAATAAAAACTGTTTTAGAGGAGACCAATTCGGAAAAACCAAATAACCAGAAGAGTAGAATGTCCTCAAGAGATTTAATAGAATACTAAAATCAAAACAGGATAAAATATCAATGTATTACCATATCCAAACTGCATGGGATTATATAGGCTGAGCACATGTGTGAGGTCATTTATGCACACGAAGTCTAACACATTACTCAGAGTACCCATGAGAACCACACAACATCATCCAAATTGCTAAAGATTACTTGTTAACCCAGAAACCCACTGTCTGGCAATCTGGGTCTGCCCCTTTACCTCCACACCTGAACACAGTTGTGTGGTCTCTGTGCTGCTTGAGTAAACTCATGCTGATTTGTAGGGATTTTCCAAGGAATGATAACTCGGTGTCTTACAGGATCAGGACAAAAATGGGAAGAGAGACTATACAATATCAAGTCTATGGACGTTATGCGTCATATAAGACTTAAAATTGATTTAACTTATGAGCCGATGGAACAGGATATGCTACGGTTTCACAAATGTTTGTTTCTTTTTTTACTCATCTAAATGTTTTATTCTATAAGTTGTTTTAATTTATCAAGTTAAGCTCTGCCGATCTCTCATCATTCACAAGTTCTCACTCTCTCCGGCTGATCTTAAAGTCACAATTGATGATGGCCTTGAACTGCCAATTTTCCTACCTCGGCTTCCCAGTACTGGGATTACAGGCATGAACCACCATACCTTTCTCAGATGGTACTTGAGATCAAACCCATGGCCACCTAGATGCTAGGGAAGCAATCTATCCTATACGCTACCTGCCACCCCAGCCCCTCACCCCTCATTAGTACAAACTGAACAGGAACTGCAAATCAAGGCAATCTGCCATAGAATAACTCACGAGTGTTATCATCCATCCTAAAGTCTTTCAGCTCCCTTATTCCATCCGCATGCATTCTATACCTTTTTCTTCTTCCTCTGTCCCCCTCCCCTCCTCGTCCCTAGCCTCCCTCTCATTAGACTATCTTACTACCATCTAACCTAAAATGGCTATTCTTGATTGTCAAATTGACTGAATCTGGAATGATCTATAACCCAGAAATGGAGGGCACACTTGTGATCTGAATCTTAAGGCAAGAAGACAACAGGCCTTTGATGTGGCGCTTGAGGCTTGATGACACACGCCTTTAATCCAGACCTTGAGGTTGGAAGGCACACCTTTAATCTGGTTCATACTTTCTGTTGCAAGGCTATATAAGGACAACTGAAGAAGGAAGGGTTTGCTCTTTGCCTCCTTGTCCTTGCCTTGTCAGCGCATCCAGAAGACCAGCTGAGACAGCCGGCCTCGTGGGACTGAGCAGCTACTAGATTCTTGGACTTTCCATTCACAACTAGCCACTGTTGGAGTGCAGCGTGTAAGTCAGTCCAATAAATTCCTCTTTGTGTGTGTGTGTGTGTGTGTGTGTGTGTGTGTGTGTGTATGAGAGAGAGAGAGAGAGAGAGAGAGAGAGAGAGAGGTTCATTCCAAAAGGCTGTTACTCTAGAGAGCCCTGATAAAAGGAACCGAAACAGTTGAGGACACTGATTTTTGATGAAGCACAGATGGTAGCTTAAGAGAACATTTTGAAAAATGGGGCAAACCTATGGAATCTGGGGTAATGAGAGATCCCCAAACAAAATAGTCCAGGGGCTTTGGTTTCTGTGAGCAATTCTTATGCTGAGGAGTTTAGGATTAATTCCATTGGCAAAAGAAATCTCAAAATAGCTTAATATAGACTCTGTCCTATCGTGACTCAATGAAGATTTATAAGAAAAAGGAGTGAACTGAGCTGGGTAAACTTCGAAATGTAAATTTTGTGGAGAAAAAAAAAAGTACCAACAAGTGGAATGGAGCTAAATCCTGTGTTCAAGGAGATAAACAGATTAAGACAGGGAATAAAGGGAGTGGTAACCTCAAGGGCAAGATCCCACCCAGCAAAGTTTCCAACTAGTGAGAAGGAACTAAAGAAAAATTTCCAGCTGGGTGTAGTGGGGCACGCCTTTAATCCCAGCACTGGGAAGGCAGAGGCTGGTGGATCTCTGAGTCTGAGACCAGCATGGTCAACAGATCAATGTTCGGATAGCCAAGCTGAGGCAGGGAAAGACAGAAAGCTGGTGAAGAAGTAACTGAACCCGGGGTCATGTTCTAGCACCAGCAAGTAACAATTTCAGCCATGAGGTTCTGGCTTTAGAATTAAGGATAGAAGAAAGGAATTATCGAATAAAGCCACTGAGGCTGGCATGTAGCAGGGGTGTCACTGAATGGCCTAGTAGACAGACCATTGTGCAAAGCCGTGAAGTTGAAGCCTGCCTCGCCTTGGAGAACCCCAGATGTTACAGATGCCAGAGTCATGGGACACCCGCCGAGAAGAACAGCTAACCAGGACTGGAATCAGCCCAAACGAAAGGAGTGCATTGTAGTCAGCAAAGCTGACTGGAGCTGGAGATGTGGAGAGCATTTTGACATCAGACATAGAGACGCAGTTTGGAGCTTGCCCAGCTGCTTTTCCATCTTGTTTTGGTCCGACATATATATTGTTATGCTCCCTTCCTTGCGTTTTGGAATTGTAATATATCCTGTACCATTATATTTTGGAAGTAAGTGATCTGCTTTTGGATTTTCATTTTTTATAGGGGAATTACAGTTAAGAGATTGCCATGTATCTTAGAAGAGACTTTGGACTTTGAAACAAGTTTGAGATAGGAACTTTTGAAATTGGATTAAATGCACATTTTTCATTATGATGTGGCTATAGGCCTTTGAGGCCAGAAAATCGAATGTGGTGGTTTGAAAGAAAATGGCCCCCAAAGGGAGTGGCACTATTAAGAGATGTAGCCTTGTTGGAGGGTGTGTGTCGCTGTGGGTGCAAGCTTTGATGTCTCCTTTGTTCCAGCTTCTTTCAGTGTGACAGACAGTTGACTTCCTATTGCCTGCAAGATGTAACACTCTCAGCTTCAGCACCACGTCTGTCTGCATGGCGCCAAGTTCCCTGTCACAATGATAATGGACTGAATAAGTGAGCCACCCCAGTTAAGTGTTTTCCTTTATAAGAGTAGCACAGTCATGGAGCTTCTTCATAGCCATAAAATCCTTATGGAATTGTAATATATCCTGTACCATTATATTTTGAATTATATCCTGGAATTGAGAATGTCTCAGTTTCTATCAATCCTTTCGAAAGGTTTGAGCTTACAAGTGGATGAGAAACACGGGTTTTCATTAGTTTTGTATTCATATATGGTGGATCTATGTGTAATTATGCAGATTTGAAAGCTTGTGAAAGGCTCAGAATACTCCTTGGGAACATAAACCATAATTTCTCAACCCCGCTGCTTCTTCTGAATCATAGAATTTCTCAACTCCCCAAAGCATGCAGTCTACCTAGGTGTTCCTGATGCATGGGAAAGAGGTTGATTCACTCTACACAGTGGCTGCCTTAGGCATTTCAGCTTTTCGTCCTGTGAAATTTACAGCTGATGACTGCATTTCGGAACACTGCTGGACAAAGGACTTGCATCAGTTCCCTCATCCCAGGATTAGTCTAAAGTCCTCCCTCATTTGTCATGGTCACACTAAGTTCTTAGAATGATTCTGTAGAGATGAATATTCTCATAGGGGTGAATCTGGTGCAGACATAAATATTGGGAAAGGACATGTAAGACAAGATATCTATTATATGCATTTAAAGTATTACTTTATACATATTCATGAAATTAAAGTTGATACAGTACAAAAATTTCCTCATTTTTCTTTCCCATATAGTTTCGATAAGCATATCTAGAGTCCAGATCTAACAAAGTACTCAAGAATATTCAGAATACTTGAGTGTGTATGTATAGATTATTGCTATTGAGAGTAATGTGTTTTCTAACCATCTAACCATGACACAGTGAACTAATGCAGATTAAACACCTTCCATAAGGTCATGAACGTAACTGTTGAAGCCTGACATTATAATTTGGATTTACAATGTATTATTGATGCAGTGTTTCTATTATAAAATTTGAAAATTAAGCAATTAGATTGATCATAGATTTATTTTTAATTAATTGATATAATCTTATAACCGATATAATTATATTCATTTTACTTATTTATTTTACTCATACCATGAGTCAAAATTTCTTTTCCAAAAGAAATAAAGTACATAATGGAAAACATCTATTTCTGGCTTTCCACCCCAACTTCCTTTGACCATTATGTAAGAACACTACCTATTTGTTTTGCAGGAAGACAAATTCAACTTCTCAGGGAAGTCAGCCTCTACATCATCTGTTGTGGTAAATGCCATGATTTCCTCTAGAAGGGAAGTGGGAGAAAGGAAGCCATGGACATTGAACAATGAAGGAAACTGAAGAACGCAGCAAAGTAACGACTGAAGGAAGGGAGGAGGAGCAGATGGCTCAGAAGGAGACATATGGGAATTGGAGGAGAGGAAGCAATTGGCAAGAAGTTGGCTGCTTGCCAAATCTGCGAAGGCTCTGGAGGACACAGGGGATTTGGATGGGATGTGAGTCAGCTGCATTTTACCCAAATATCACACCAACATGGGAAATCAAAGAAATCCTCAAAGACATGCAGGATGCAGAACAGGCCAAGGAAAAGTTATGACATGTCTCATGTCAGCAATTCTGCCTCCTTAGCATGGGGAAGGTTGTGTTAAATGAGTGTTTGAATGTATAACTGAATTTCTTCATAGCCATATTACTATGTCCAAATCTTAATTTTGCTTGTGAAAGAAATAACACAGATAAAACCTATTTATAATAAATTATTTTTCCTAATCTGGGATGTCACTCAATTCTAATTATGCATAAAATAATTCTCTTCAAATATCTTGGATTAGGGTGACCTGCTATTCTTGTTTTCTCAGATCTGACAGGTTTCCAAGGCTAGAGTTTTCATTGTTAATTACAAGGACAGTCCTGGGAAAATGGTGATGGCTACTCATCATACATAACATAAAGAAAAGTCATAAATATGCTCACGCTAAAATGAATGGATACAGTGGGAATATTTTTACACATTTTTAAAATATGGGTGCTGTCATGGACTTGAGGAGGAAAGCCCTTGAGTCGACTCTCTTTCCTGAGATTATTCAGGAGATAATGGTGGCTAGGAGGGAATGCCTGGGAAGTCACATTCCTCTCTGAATACCAATATACAATGGTCAATGGGGGAGAGAAAGACATTTTTTTATGTGGAGTAGCCACTGGTAAGAAGACCATGTTCCTACAAATAATTATTGCTCTGGAATCTGTTTTTAACCCTAAGAAACAAGATGGGAGACAGAAAGAAAAGGAGGAGAGAGAAAGATAGAGTAAAGAAAGAAATTAGTACAGAAAGAGGAAGGAAGCAAAGCAGACGGAACTAGAAGGAGATGGGAAGAAGAAATAGATCAATAAGGAGAAGCAGAGGGGGACAATGGAGTGAATGTGATGAAAATATGCAGTGCACATGTATGAGATGTCACTTGGAGCTCATGATTATATAACTACTAATAAAATGGTTGCTGTTTGGTCCAGTGCTAATGAAAATAATTAGCATAGAATTATTTGATTATTGTCCGAATTTTCGATCCTGTAGAAAATAGAAAACAGGATATTTGCGATATGCTCTCTGGAGGACGGCCAGAAAAAAGAAAAAAGTTCAAGACAAAAATTATAGGAGTCAGAGGGAATAGAGGACACCAGGAGAATATGGCCTACAAGTAAGCAGGGCTCACATGGGCTCACAGACACTGAAGCAGCAAGCAGAGGGCCTGCAAGTGTCGGACCAGGTCCTCTGCATATATGTTATGGCTGTTACAGTGGTGTTTTCGTGGAATACCTAACAGTGGGAGCAGGTGTATCTCTGACTCTTTTCACTGCTCTTAGGACCCTTTCCTGCCTATGGTGTTGTCTATCTATCCTCGGTATTAGGGCTTTTGCCTTCTCTTATTGTATCCTGTTTTGTCGTGTATGGTTGCGTTTTAGAAACCTGCTCTTTTCTGAAGAGGAAACAAAGAAGTGAATCTGGGGAAGAGTGGAAGTGCTGCAGGAGAGGTGGGAGGCGTCGAGGGAGGGGAAACTGTGGTCAGGTTGTATTTCTGAGAGAAGAATCTATTTTCAATAAAAAGAAAAGAAATTATCTTAGAGACAAGTTTGACACAAAGCTCCAAACTGAGAATTTCAAATATGAAAGCAAATATTCTTAATCTGTTATTTATAAAATATTACAATGAATTAATCAGAATCAATCACAGAGGGCATTATGACAAACTAACTGTGGTTTGATTCCAGGGAGAACGTAGGCTGTATATGATGCTACTGTGTTAGTTTTTGCATATACTATCCACACCCACACAAAACAGCCAGACTGGCACACCAGTGTCTTCTTCCCAACTCAGCTTCCTATTCATCATATAATTTCTCATAACGCCCAAATCTCTCAGCAATATCTTCTGACATGTACAGCAATGGTGAATTTAGAGCCCGGACAGTCTAAATTTTGGATTAAGCACTTAAAGCATATTCAATGATTTTTTTTAATTGGGCACAGAATGAATTTAAGTGACCTTTAAAAATCCTAAACGGTAAATAGTGACCAGTTAATTATCCTCTTCCACAGAGTATCTCCAATATATAAGGCATCTAGTGTTAAAAACAGATAATCTTAGTTTATCAGAGATACAATCGTTGGTTTAACTCAACGGTTCTTAACACATCCTTTGTGAAACGTTTAAGCTTTTCAAATGTTCTCAATCTTAGTTACAGTACAGATATCATTTCTAGAGAATATGTGCTAATTCTTGAATGTAACTAGTCTAGTTAAAAAAAAATCTTGCAAAAAAACGGCTGGGCGTGGCAACATGTGCCTATAATTCCAGCAGCCAGGAGGTAGAGATAGGTAGACCTTGGGACTTTGGTGACTAGTCAGACCAGGCTCTGGTATGGAGTGATGACAGAGGACACATGACTTTTACATCTGGCCACCACGGCCATGTCCACTTGCACATGAATACATACATGAACAAATGCATACAGATACAAATATAAAAAATAAGAAAAATAAAAAACCATTTGTAAATAAAAGGCACTTTTACCATACGCTAGGATATCAGATCATATGTCATAGTAATCTATAAAAAGTTATCAATTAATAAAATATCGGTGCTCGATAGTTGTTCCCTAATGCCACTCTCAGCCAATTTGGAATTGGCCACTGCTTCAGCAAAAATACTTAGTAGTCACTTGAAACTGTTGTTGGTATCATTTAAAAAAATTAACACAGAGTGCTTAGAACACAGCAAGGATGCTAGTAGCTAGAAGATTAAGCTTTTAGCTATCATCATCTTCTTATTCTTCCTCAAGAAACTGAGTTGAGAGATATCTGCTCCTAACTAGAATGAAGAGTTTATGGCAAAATGAGACCATATAAACATGAAGATAGGAAATTCATACTGATTCATCAGCAAAAAATGATAATCTGCATGTATTTATGAAAGAGATTTAATAAGTTACGGCTGCACAATAGTTAAGTTGTTGATGTTTCTACAATATCCATTTCTAAACTTGTAGACATGTTGGAATCTTTCAGAAAACAGTGTGTTTTAAAATTCATTTTCACAGTACTGAAACAGAGGACTGAATATAATTCTTTGGACGCTAACTTTCAACAGTCAATAAGTATTGACTCTGTATTTTTTGATTATTTACCACAATTTTTCCTGTTAACTCATTTACTAGCTTACAAAACTCTTCATTCCTAGCCATAACTTTTTAAATCTCTTTCATAAATACATGCAGAATATCATTTTTTGCTGATGAATCAGTATGAATTTCCTATCTTCATCACATTGTTATCTACCAATTTTCTCCAATTTGGAGAGAAGGTCATCAAGGCACAGAATGTTTTAAAAGATGCAGCACATTCCATCCTGGAGGAAAGTCCATTGCTCTTGGGAAGTAAAATACTCAAAGGTGTCAGGAAGTTCCTGAAACTGACCAGATTCAAAAGGTTCTTCACTCTCCATGCATAGCAAGCAGTAAAAACTGCTGACAGCCATTCTCAGACAAGATAAGCTGCTTAGACATGGCTCGAATCAGGCAAACTGACTGAAAGAGTCTCAGACCAGCTAAGCTATCTGGAAAAGACAATCTCCAACCTGTTGGCACCTGTAGGCTATTCACTAAGCTTCTGAGTTACATCTTTTGTGAGCTGTCACCCTTGCTAGGATGAGTTTTTGGTGAGGAAACTGTATTTGAGTCAGTTCTGTTCCTATAAATAATCCCTCACTCATACTCCTGTGAGGAACTCCAATTAAATTTGTTGGTTCACCACCTTGAACTCTGACAGTATTCTAACTGGTCTTTCATCAGTTCCCCTTCTGGGGTAATAGACATTTCTTCACTTCTATCAAGAGACAGTGTCAAACAACACATGCCTTAACTTAACTTAAAACATATAATTTGTGTTTACAGTGTTCTAGTACATAAGTTCCAGGACCAACTACAGATATCACAATTTACAAATGCTCTTGTTCCATATGTGAGATACCGAATATTAGCACAAAACCCATTTTAATGTCTGACTGATATATGGTTAGTTAAGTTTATGTATGTGGGATTCACAGACATGGAGGGTTGATTACACTTGAAACTATTTAGTTAAGTACTCCATAGGTTCTATACAGTACCTTATTGCTTTTTAATAAATTGGTTCTTTTAATAATCAAGTCAACAAGGAATGAATTATTTTTTTAATCTTTGTGCTTGCGATTCCTACCATGATCGCTAGAATGTCATTTATTTCATTGTGACACAGTAGGTTGGGAAAGAAATGCTCAGGGCACTGTATAATTGTCTGGCACCCTCTACCCACTATAAACAATAAAGAAATAGGATTGAGTTAGGGAAAACTTATAAAGAGAATACAAAAACCAGTAAAGTAGGCAGTCACGCAGTAAGTGCGAATCTTACAAAGAAGCCCGTTACCTTTATAGTGTTTAGCTGTCATCGTCCTTTTCCCTTCACTATCCACTAGTCATACATTTGGAAATCCAAAATTACATCAGAATTTTCTTGGGGGCATTTAAGATATACATGTTATCATTTATTGTAATTTTGTAAGTAAACAGCTTAATGGATTATTGAATTCTTTTTTAATCTAGAACAATATTTGTGATAAGTACTTTAAACTTAATTTTTCCTTATCTCAAAAGTAATGTAGCTGTCTTAATGGAAACAAAATTATAGCTTTAATATTTGGAATTAGTTTGTTTTTCTTTTTCCTTTTTAGCACAATTGCAAAATATCTTTGACTTAAATATAATATTTGCAAAATGTAGTGAAATAAAAAAATATTACTTTTTTACGAGGCTTATTTTAACATTGTTATACACCAAAAATAGAGTTTTAAAGACTCTTGATTCATCACTATGAGAAAACTTCATTTTTAACCATAATGGTTATGCTAACTCTCAAAGACAAGAAGCAAGTCAATTTTATCCAGTCTGGCAGTTAAACTACTTCCACAACTTTCACTTTAAGAACTTATGTTTAGTATTAAAAAAAAAATGAAAAAAAAAAAAAAAAAAAGAGTACTTGAGACAAACACCATGTCATTTGAGGCCTCCTTTATTTTAAGGGATCCATGCCAAAAGAGTTTGAAAAGATTCTCCTGTCATGCAGAAGAGTAAGGAAATGTAACTTACATACCCCTGGTTTATGAGCATCATGGATCTAAACTTTGGCTTGGAATCTAGGTCATTGTGAGAAGAAATGGCTAAAGAACATCAAAAATACAGGTGCAGCTCCAATTCAATTACACACTTTCCCTTTGAGCAGGGTGTGTCTTTGTTCTCACAGCTGGAAGATGTGTACTTTAATGTTCAACAAAGGAACACCACCACATTAAAGAACTCTAGGAATTCTGGTGACATGAACTGTAGCAATAACCATGCACTCTTCAATGGCCTTGCATAAGAATATTGAGTACTTTCATCTCCCGCTTGTCAGTCCTCAACACAGTTGGCAAAACGAATTAATGAGAGAAATGAAAACAATCATTTGAATACAAAGTTTAGGAAAAGAAACCACATAAAATATCGGATAACCAGCATCTCCTGAGAAATGTCTTTTCAGAGTTAGAAAAAAAGAATCAGAAATACAGTCATGCATTCTACTGATAATCAATTTTTTGCTTTCATCATTCAATTTAACTTTGCCTATAGGAAGACAACAAAACAAAAACAAGTATGATCTAAATAAGAACAGAGGTTTCGAAACCCAACTACTGATTTTTAACGACTCATTTCTCTACATGTAAAAATATGATTCTTACTTCTAGTCTTTTAAGAGTTCAATGGTCATAATGTAGACAAAATGCACAGATGGGCTTGGGAGTAGTAAAATTTCAGATGTTAATACTTCTTGGCATATGGAACACTACTGTGGATCAGCATTTTGGCAGCCTTTAAGTGATTTTAGAATTATTTATACATTAATATCTTGGCATCATTTCACAGCCATAGGTTATTGCATCCTTAAATTGTCTGACTCCTGATTAGAAGTGTTTTTTATGTTGATTCTAAACTGCTGAAGGGATTGAGTGGCTGCTGCTTTTGAATTAGAAGGTAGCATCCCCTTGGGCATCAAAAAATAAATATGATTCTCTAATAAATTAAAGACCGGCAGAAATCATAAAATCGTCTAATACAATATATGATGCAGGAGGAGTTTCCAAGATTTTGCTTTAAAAAAAAAGGCAAGTTGACAACAGCAAGTTTAAATTACGAGTGTTATAAAAATGAACACACGTATTGACACGCATAAGATAAAACCTTAAAAATTAAGTGGCAGGTTTTATTTCTTTATCTACCATATCTAGATACAACCTATAAAGATTTCTGTCTAGTCTGTACCCATTTTGGGTATTTTAACAACCTACTCCACACACGCCTCCCCTGGAATGTCCCTTGTCATCTTTGACTGACACCAAGTCCTTACATCTCGTGGTCAACCCTTAGTCCTCAGGTGACTTGATCTGCCTGCTGCAGTTGATTCCTCCCATACCCTTGGGCAGCCCACATGGTTTATTTTCTTCTTCACTTAAGGTTGCTGCTGCTCTTTCATTCGCCTTTCTCCTTGATAGCTAAGCCCCACATCTCTTCCTTTCTGCCTCGATTCATCCCCTAAGTGATGTCAGTTTTTAACACTGAAATCCCAGGTAAACCCTTGTGACTCTCATATTGCATCAAAATAGACTGCTTCACCTTAGGAAAACAATAGGACTTCTCTCAGCAACAATACAATCTATATCCATCCTACTGCTCATAATATAACATCCTCCATGCTCTGTGGCTCATAATTCAGTTCTCGGGCCAGGAGCTGTGTTTTATGGAATAAGTTGGCCCATACAGAGGTTGCTTCTTGGTGGTAAAGATAGCGTAGCTGAGGCTCACTGGTATTTAATAACGATTTGGTGTTTTTACTCCAAATACATGCCGCTGAAGTTGAAGTTGAAGTGAGAATCTGGATCAGTTTTCCCTCCGCTCAAAGGGAGGGGAGGACTGCACAGTAATGAGTACTTGTATGCTTACCACACTTAACTTATTCTCCAGCCTCAACCTCAAGTCGCAATTTCTGACTCATACACCCAACTGCCTATTTCATATACTTAGATCTTTTATGAGCATTTGGAAATTACTATGTCTAAACCTCTGCTCCTGACATATCCCACCCTAATCGTCTACATTCAATGCACTATCGTTAATGGCACCCACACATTCTGACTTTCTCAGGCCAACCTATAAAGGTATGCCTTGACTCTTCACACATTACGAGCCATATCCAACATGTCTGAAACTTTTGGGTATAGTACTTTACAATATATTCAGGATCTAATTACTTTTCACCACTTCGGTTCCTAATGGAATGGTTCAACATACCCATTCCTGCCCCACTTTTGAGAAGGCTGCTGTGTATAACCCCTCTGTATGCTGTGACTATATGTTGCTCCCATTGGTTGATAATAAAAGCCGCTTTGGCCTATAGCATGCAGAATATAGCGAGGTGGGAAAGCCAAACAGAATACATGAAGAAAGAAGGGTAGAGTCAGGGAAGATGCGATCCAGTAGCCCTGGAAGTGAGGTGTCAGTCAGCTGCTGGAAGAGCAAGATGTTTTAGAGCACAGGTACAGCAACGAGACACGTGGCAAAATATAGATTAAAAGAAACGAGTTTATTTAAAGGTAAGAGCCAGTTAGTAATAAGCCTGAGTAACAGGCCAAATCATTTTAATTAATTAATATTAACTCTCTGAGTGATTATTTAGAAGCGGCTACAGGACAGGGTGAGACAGAAAAACTTCCATTTACAGAAGGTCACCATTCACACTTTCTGATCTCATAGTGACAAATGTCTCCTAACTTTACTTAGAGAAAAACATAAAATATTTGCAATATCTGTCAGATCCCATATAACGAGGCCATTTGCTGTCTCCAGACATTATCTTCTGTGACTCTCCTTTGCTTGCTCTAGTCAACACACACTGATTCTTTGCTCCTTAGTGAAAATGTCATTTGTTTACCAACATAGGGTCCAGTGTCAGATCAAAATACACGTTTCCTGAATATCTGCCCATTGCCCCACTAACTTCCCTCCATATTTTTATTGAGACATTTTCTGATCTTTTTTTAACATCACAGACATATCTAATCTCTAATAGGTCCTTCTCTAGCTTTATCTATTTTGTTTTAAAATAACACTGTATAATTTGCAAACTAGTTATTTAGTTGTTTTTTCCAGAGTACTCACTCAGCACAAATTAGTTAATTTTCTGTGTTGAGAATTTTGCCTTTAATTTGTATTAAATACAAATATGTGATCAGGGGAAACTTGAGAAAGTCAGATATAATAACCATTTAAATGTGTCTGAATTATTAAGGTATGGAAAGGCGAGGTATAGAGAGCATGCCCTAATGTGATCTGGAGTATGATATGAAGGTAAAATGTTTTTATGATGATGGTACGCAGAACTCAAAATAATTGTCACTAATGAGAAAAATATTTATTTTCATTGTCTATTTCCCTGTGCTCTTGACTTCATTTCCCCAAGGAAACTTGTCACACAGAATTTTGTTGTGGAAAATTATTTTAAGGAATGTTATATTTGTCTATGGTGTGGAACATTTATTTGAAAGATGCAAAGTTGTGTTGCATTTTTTTATGTTGTGTTTGTTTAACTCTCTGAAGCTGTCTTACTTTATCTGTCTATAACACATCATGATCTAATAAAGACAAGAATGGCCAATAGCAAGGGAGGAGAAAGGATAGGTGGAGCTGGCAGGCAGGGAGAATAAACAGGAGGAGAAATCTGGGAAGAGGGAGGAGCAGGATAGAACAAAGAGAGGAGGCCATCAGGGGCCAGGCACCCAGCTACACAGCAAGCCACAGAGGAAGAGTGAAAGTAAGAACAGAAGTAAGAGAAAGAAAAAACCCAGATGCAAAATGTAGACAGGATAATTTAAGAAAAACTGACTAGAAATAAGCTAAACCAAGGCAGGGCATTTCTAAGTAGAGTGTGATTTATTTAGGAACTAGGTAGCTGTCCCCCACAAGAGCTATCCCCCAAAGAGAAAAAAAAAAGAGTAAAACAACCAACAGAAGAATTTTTACTCTGCTCATGACTTTCAGTGTCTCTTAAAAGTAGACAAAGTCTAATCTACTCCCAGTTTCTTGACTTAACAGAAAACTGGAGATATTCATTGAAGTCAGATCAGTGCTGAGAAAAAAAAAGTAAGCAAGCAAACAAACCAAAAATCCCACATTTTATTTCCTTGTCTAAACATGCATCCAGCAGGTCCTTTTCTAGCTCCCTCCCAGCTGAATTATCATGCTACTTGGTTAAATTGTTGTTCAAGACTAGTGCAAGCATTTGTTAGTTGCACGTGATGGGTACTATAACTTCTTTGATAAATTAGCAGAAGTCTTTGTCACACATACATACTCTCCTGGGCCAATATATTCACAGCAGAAGATATCAACATACGTGGAACAAAGCAAATAAAAAGAGGACATACCCCACAATCATAGAATTGATGAGAGCGTGCTTGTTCACTGAACAACTTGTAGGACAAAATACGAGAAAAAAAGCCACGTGGAACCATAAATTCAAAATGATTATGTGTCATATAATTTTCTACTTAAATCAGGGATTTAAAATCTAATCTATAAGCACAGGATTTTTTTTTTCCTAATAGAGCCAAGTCATCATTTACTTAGTAAGAGTGAGATTTTATTTTTTTGAGAAGCAATACTAAAATATATAGGAGAGAAAAGCAAATAAGAAAGGAGAGTGGGCTAAAGCAAACCTTACAGTAAACAAGGGGATCTTGCAAAGATGCCTTCTGTAAATGACTTTTGTAATAATGGTAAGTGTAGTATGTGGAAATGGTCTAAGTCTCAAGTCATCGTAATTAAGCCTACATAAAAGTGTGAACTCTTACACTTCAGAATTGGAAGTACATTTCCTGCCTTTTATTAACCTTTAAATATCATAAATTTTCATGTCTACACAAGCAAAATTGAAATATAGTTCTTTTAAAAGAACTCCAGAGGAGAGCTAATGCAAGGCTTTATCGCCAAAAACTGATTTGTATGTGCTCTTTTGCTTGGGTTACAGAAGCGTGCAGTTATCTGCTGGGTGTTCCCTGCCACTGGACTCAGTACTCACAGTGATTCTTTCATCTTTATCATCCAGGGGTGAGCCGTCCTTCTTCCAGGAGATGGTGGGTTCTGGATGGCCCCGAGGAGGCTGGCACTCCATTACTGCAGGCTCACCTACAGCCACCATGACATCGGAAGGGTTTTGTCTGAAGTCATCCCGTAGTACTGTAGGGACAAGATTAAATCATCACACTCAATGATGAAATATGCAGTCCTTATCTCTGAGCTGCAGCAAAAGTGACATTTATGAGAATATACTTCCACTAAGAGCTATCTCAATGCCTCTTGAAGAATTCGTACCTATTACAGGCAGTTGCCGATTAGAAAAGGGTTGGAGAGATGGCTCAGAGGTTAAGAGGACCGCCTGCTCTTCCAAAGGTCCTGAGTTCAATTCCCAGCAACCACATGGTGGCTCACAACCATCTGTAATGAGATCTGGTGCCCTCTTCTGGACAGAATACTGAGAATACTGTATACATAATAAATAAATCTTTAAAAAAAAAAGGTACTTGTCCCTTAAGCATACTCAGAACGGATTATTTCATATTCTTCACAGGCCAACAAGCAGGTGCACTCTGCTGCTTCTTGCCCTCACAGTTAGCATTTCATTTGAATTGCATGTCTTTTCTGCCCACTGCCTACATTTCTCTTGTCCATACACTAATAACTATAAATGAATCCTCCTTTAATTACAAGAAACATCAGGACAAGGACTTCTATCTATTACTACATCAATTACACACACACACAAGCAAAAATATGAATAAGGACACTTAAAAGCCCACATTTAACTGATTTTTATAGGTATTTAAATTATTGTAGATAACCATATTATCAATGTAATTTAAATATAGGCACTGTAAAAATGTCACACGCATTTGACAATGACTGAAATCCGAGCATTTTTCTATTGTCAGTGGGTTAGAAGGATTTAGACCACATGTTATAATTAGCAATGGCAGCAAAATTTATGTCCAAAGTTATTTTTGCTAGGCAGTATTTTATTAAATCCATAAACTTATTTAGAATGAAGTATACTATTCATCTCTTATTCTATGAGTTCTAAATGTTAATGGAACAAACATCTATTCATGTCATTGCAACTGGACAGGAATGCACATTATCATACTATAAAATGAGCAGCATTATTTACTTAGTGATGGTAAGGAGGAAGTGTGGGAAATTAAGCAAATAATGTGCTCTAAAAACAGTTCATACAGGAAAGCTGTCCTCAATAACTTGACAGTATCAAGAGGTCATGAATTAAATCCTTTGCTAAATAATCCTGAGCACACTGCTTCTATTCTGCATTTTAAAATACAAAGCAAGTAAGAAGACACATGCATCAACACAATGTCTAATAAATGGTTAACTGGCCTATAGTTATTTCCCTTCATCCATCCTGTGTGGAAGAAGATACAAACCATCTTGTAGAGTAATTGAAGGGAACACTTAAAATGCTTGTCTGTAAGCGAAGTACATACATCTGCAGTGAATAGTGTTTATCTTTAAAAACTACTGAATTGAATTTTAAAACTACAGTTGTGTAATGAAAGGAATATATTTTCATCCAATGCTTTAATAGATGAAGCACTGTGATACTGAAACTCAGCAGTCAAGGTAAAACCATCCCTAAATTTAGCTCTCCTAGCCTCAGACAAACTTACTGGCTCCCAGGAGTTTGTATGTTTTTCCTTTCATTTCTTTCCCTTCCCTTCCTTTGTGCTAACCATGCTCATGTAACTCAGAAAGCCATGATAACCTTGGAAAACTGGTTTTCTTCTGCAGCCTGAAGCAACTTTGGCACAGTAACAGCAGGTCAGCCTGTGGAAACTGCTGCTTCCAGGAAGAATCCTGCTTCCTATCTTTGGAAAGAATAGTGAAACAGAAAAGAAGAGGAAGTATTGCTGGACCAACTATCCCAACAGTAACTTCTATACTAGATGTTCTTTAATCAACCCAGACACACAGTGCATCTTGTTGAGTTGAGATGTCTTCATTACCTCATTAACAAAATAAACAGAGCATGAAGGCTTTCATCAATTAGAAGCTACATTGCTATTAGGTGTTAAGAATGAATAACAAACAAAATGTAATGATGTGGGAGTGTTCTCCTGTATTTTGTATTACTCTTATTGGTTGAATAAAGAGCTGCCTGGCTTATAA
>JAQHUG010000440.1:824804-890530 GCA_028555095.1 Dicrostonyx torquatus | reverse complement strand
ATTAAAAATTCCTCTATTCAGAACCTAACAATGAGCACTCCAAAGTTCTTATTTTAGAAATTAACGAATTACGGGTTGGGGAGATGGCTCAGTGGGTAAAGTTGCTGATTACGTGAGTTTCAATCTTTACAATCCAGGTGGTGAAGCAAAAGAAGCAACTCTCACAAGTCGTCCCCTGACTTCAACACAGGTCCAAGAACACACACACACACACACACACACACACACACACACAAACACACGCTCACGCATGCACATACACATGGGAAGAGCTGGATGGTTGGAATAGGAGAGCACCCTTGCTGCTCTTGCAGAGGACCCAGGTTAAGTTCCCTGAACCCACATCCATCTGTAAATCTAGTTCAGGGGGATCTGAAGCCTTCCTCAGAAGTAATTACACAGGTTGTCCATGGACACACATGCAGGCAAAGCACCCACAGACATAATAAAAGGAATATCACATTAAATCAAAGTGTAAAATGAGAATCTGACAAGTCAGAGCTTCTCAAGGGAGAGGAGTGTGACACAAAACCAATGAAAATAATAGTGGTAGTCTTAGTAATGCTGGACACTTAGTAAGTGTCCACTGCTCAGCATCTGCTCTTTTATCATTTACTCCTCAGCACAGACTAAGGATGGAGAGAGATTACAGCTTTCTAACCCAAATGGAGAATGAGCACAGAACCAGGGCCAAGCTTCAATCAGATCTCCAGCCACCAAGGAAGCTTCCCCACCAAGCTGCGTGTCTACCAGTCTTGTCCTGACACTATGTGCAGAGACAAACACGTAAGTGTCATAAGGCAACTAATACGTTAGCCTCCTTCCAACGGAACAGAAGTTGGCGGAGAAATTTCCCTCCCGACAGTCATATGGCTATCCTCCTAACATTCTGTATTCGACTTTCTCAGATCGTCCCATGTTTGGAAGGGACCCCTTCACATTTTGAGCAGCACACTGCGAGTCAGAATTCATTATCCAGAATACATATGATGTGTTACTTCTCATCAACAGTTTATTTCAACCGCAACCCAACTGAACAGGCTGGATAATAAGAAGGCTTTTAATTAAACATAGGCATTTTAATTAGAACTTGGTGTCTTGGGGAAAACAAAAGAAGATAGTATTCAGTCTCGAGACCTATTTTCCTGCACAAAAGGCAATATTATCAATGAAACTTGGCAAGTGGTAAAGTTGTGTTTCTGAGAAGAGAAAAAACAAAGTCCTTAAAAAGCAAAGGGTACTGGAAAAGAAAATAAGTTAGAAAGTATGTACTTAATTACAAAAGTGTAGTTCCTAAGTATTACATGCCTATGTAAAGTACATCATTCTGCATTAATTAACTTCTGAATTATTAAACAATGTTCAACTGCAGGTAGAGTATAAACGACCTGTTTTTACAATACATACGTCATGACCCCTGTCTGAATGTCAACTTACAGGTTTGGCTAAAAGTGGTTATTCAACTTCAAAATTAACTCTTTGATATAAGACATCTGTACTGATTACAAATGTTGTGCCTAAATGTGTTAAATATGTTATAAAGCTTTTCTATTTTCCTAATAAAAGATAAAAAATATATTGAAACAGGCTTGAGTTAGGGAGTTGGCTCAGTTAATAAGACACTTACTGTAAAAGCATTAGGACCTGAATTTGATCTCCAGTATCCACATATAAACGTGTGGCAGTATATATTCATAATCTCATCATTGGCAGGGAGAGATGGGCAGCTTCCTGAGAGTCACTGGCTAGCTAGCCATCCTAACATAATGAGTGAGTTCCAGGCCAATGAGTAACTCCAAAAGCAAGGTGAATGGCTCCTGAAGAATAACACTAGGGATGCCCTTTGACTTTCAGAAGCATAGGCAGCCAACCACACACAGCCTCTCACAAGTGAAACAGACACACACACGCACACACACACACACACACACACACAAGAAATCCTTGTCAGAAATAGCAACTGAATAGGGTTGCAGGTTATTTTGAGCCAACAGACATATTTTGGGAGCTGTACAGGAATGTACAGGAATATCTAAACAATTTATCTTCTAAACTTTTAGTTAGGAAGTGATATTTATAGGACAAAGAGGTTTAAATATCCCCAAATATTCTGAAATAGATTATCAGATTTTAGCTTTATATAGTCCATATGCATAAGAAGAGAGCAAATTAAGTATGCAAACTAAAATGACAGAATGTAAAATAATATTCCACCAAGTATTGCTCATTTTAAGCCACCATCATGTAATACCATTAATGAAGCTATCATTTTCAAAGATCAGGTCTGTATAGAACTTTGAATTCATAGGCATAGTTTCTAAAACACTTTACTTTTTAACGTTGACACCAAATCAACCTTCCATACTTATGTCATCTTCTACAAGGGCTGTTAATGCAAGCCACTTTAATTTTGACTGTAAAGTTATGCTTTGGTTAAGACTCTGGGGGGAAAACATGTGGGAAGAAGCACTGACTTCTTAGCTTCTGAGATTTTTACAAACTGTTGAATCTCCATCATAGGAAAGAAGTACACTTTTTAGTCATCTGGTGATGACAGATGCCACGTCTCACTTAATCTTAGAGAACAGTTATGTGCAAACCACTGCAAACAGGAAGAGATGTTAATACCAGAATAAAAGCAATCCATGGTCCTCTGTTTCTTTATATAAAATAGACAGAAGGAGCAAGGTAAGTTAACACATATGCATGCCCCGGTGCTCTGGCTCTGTTGGGTTACAGCCTTGGGAGCATACTGTTCTTGACATCCTTTTTTTTTTTTTTTTTTTTTTCCTGTCATGGTGCAGAAGAAACAAAAAAAATCCAAAACCTTTTACATGCTAGGCAAGAGTCAACTTCCAGACTGGACCTAATTTGGATCTATATTTCCATTTTGCAGAAGCACGGACGGCATTGGGATGCTTCCTGCTCTGCGGGGCAGGAGGCTCGCCAGCACTTATTACAATGACACCAATTCATGGAGGCAAATGAAAGGTAAGTTTGGCATGGTAGGCTGGAGTGAACATCTGTAACGCATTCCAGAGAAAAGTGAACATTCACAAGAAACGATGTTTAAAGAGCTAAAACTTAGAAGATTTGAAAGTCTGAGACAACAGAACAATATGTTTTACCAAAGGAGGGAAAAATCAAGTGGCTAACTCGTGTCCACTATATTAAAAACATAATATACATTAAAGATGTGTGTACATTAAAGACTTGTATACTTGTATATAGGGCTGGAGAGATAGCTCAGTGGTTAAGAGCATTGCCTGCTCTTCCAAAGGTCCTGAGTTCAATTCCCAGCAACCACATGGTGGCTCACAACCACCTGTAATGAGGTCTGGTGCCCTCTTCTGGCCTGCAGACATACACACAGACAGAATATTGTATACATAATAAATAAATAAAGATTAAAAAAGACTTGTATATAAAGTATTAGTGAAATTAATTGAAAAAAATGCTTCATTCATGGAGCAGAATTTTATTGGCCCATGACAATGTGAGTTAGAAAACGGAAGTCACAATTTTCAGAATTACCAGTGATTCTTGCAGGACTTCATGGCTGTGATAAGTGTACGCACAATGACTCAGTTATTTCCACACAAAATACAGTTTTACACTCTATCTTGGTAGGGTTATTATGAAAACTAATTATTTAATGTTTATACAGGACTTGCCATTTTTATGGGGCATTACATCTACAAAGAAGTATTGCTATTAGTCACTATGTAAGGAATTGCCAAATTTCTCAGCTGCCAGTGCAAATGGGAAAGGAGGACAAAGAATGCCATTGACGAGGGCCTCTATGCGCCAGAATAAAAGTCACACTCAGGAATACCCTGGCAGGGTTAAAATAACACAGACAAAATGAGGATATCTGAGCTTTGGGACCCTGATTAGAACAAGACAGGCAGGCATTCTTTCTTTCATAAAATCAACTTTATATTTAGTATCCTGCACTCAGAGAGTCCTTAAGTGAAAGAATATTCTTCAGTATTTACTGCCTGCCCATATCTGAAGGTCAACTCCATGAGAACGAGGAATCTGTCGTCGTCCCCTCTATATCACTGCTCAGAACAGTGCAGAGGATACGGCATGCACCAGTCAGGGTTTACAGTGCACATTTTGTGCATTAAATATCAGAAATGGTGAAGCCATACTGCCTTAGTCCTATTCTCATGAGGCTTGAGATAAAGGAAGATGGGCAGACAATATGTAAGTAAATGCTACACATGTAGAAAGAGGGGGAAATATATTGTGGTAAATAGACAATAATCATTGTACATTATTATAAATAAATGTATGTGCATATGCAAATATGCATGAATACAATTAATAGGGTATATTGTTATTCATTATTATATATCTTATATAATATATTCCGTATAAGCTATTATTGTGATACACTTAGGAAGGAAAGGGTAGGGAACTATGTGAAAGGTGCTCTGAAGAAGGAAAAGAGGGCTGAAGACTAAGGAATGAGCAAGAACTATCCTGCATGCTGCAGGAAGAGGAAATAATCTGTGTGGAAGAGGAAATCTGGTACGGTAAAGGAATTCCAGAGACTCAGTCAAGTTAATAGCAACATGACTTGAGTTTGATAGGGGAAGCAGGAGCAGCTGTGCTGTGTGCACAGCGCCCTACATAGGAAGCTAGTGTCCACTTCATGTCCCAGCAGGGCTCTCAAGACCCTATCAAAGATGCTTTGGGATGCATCTAGCATAATGGAATACTCATTATGGCTGCTCTATGAGTGAACATGAGATGGAAATAAGAAAGGAAGTGGACACAAACAATGAAAAGGCTGCTGTATTAACTAAGAGGGAAAAGGCAGTGGTTTGTGTTCTGATGTTACGATCAGGTTTGGAGCAAGGAGGGGCAAATTAGAAGCTCATCTGTAGGTAAAAATGAAATTGCCTTTATGTGGGTGAAAGTGGACAGAAATATATCAGAATCGATACCCACATTTCTTGTGTGGCAGAACATGCCTTTTTAACATTCAGGGGAATACACAGACAATGCACAGGTAAATTCTTCATGGGGAAGAACAAGAATGCGAAGTGTTTACTTTTAGATAAAGAAAACATAGGGATAATATAAAATCATTAAAATATTACAGTTTCAAATTCTTCTCCTTACTCTTTAACAGAGATTGAGTTTTACTGATTGTGTTACAATACTCCATATCTCGGTTGCTAAGTGACAATATACCTCAATCAAATTAAACAATATTGTGATTTTTGAATGATTTTCATTTAAATTGAAGCATATAATATATTTTATCTGACTTAAATACTTAAAACTCACTTGAGAGTTGCCATTAACAAAACAATTACAACTTAACAGGAATATCAACTTACATACATGGCCTACATAAGAAGTGCTAACACTCTTCAAGGGACTTTGCAAGTGGCCACAGTAAACTAGTAGGAGGGGTTTTGATCATGGAGGGCTGATAGGACTTAAAGGAGATTCGTTTTCTCTAGCTCCCATACATGGCCAGTATGTATAACAAATTTGAGATTTTTGTTAGTTACCACAAATTTAACATTTAGCAATCATCTTGACTGGCCTTCGAGGAAATCTCCAGAGTTGAGAATGGCCCCTTATTGGTTGACAAGAGAATTTTACTTCTGTGTCAGTTTGAAATAAACTCAGCTGAGGAAGTACTGCCACTTGAAAATACTACGTGAAGACGCACCTTTGCGTAGTTCTGGACAACCGTACCTTATATACTCATAAAGTCATGGAATCCAAGCATGAAGTCCCCAGCTTCTATTCCCACCCGACATCACAAACAAGGATACAAAGTCAGACAGTGAAGGGCTCAAGATTTTTCCACAGGTCACTAGACATGCACAGCATTAGACCCCAGCAATAACTACTTCCATCCTGATTGTTGCAAGGGCTTATGTATTTTACAAATTGCCTGTAAAAGACCAGCATGCTTTCTAAGCAGAATTTCTGATGGAAAATAAAGCATTGGAGAGAGAGAGAGAGAGAGAGAGAGAGAGAGAGAGAGAGAGAGAGAGAATAATATATGCATAGTGTTTCGTTATTTCTGAAGCCTAGGAGAAGAACTACAAGGACATTTCAAATGTTGCCAGTGAGTAAGGGGCGGGAATGCCTAGCAATGGTAACAGTCTCAAGGGAGAAAAATCCTCACAGTTTAAAATGATCTTGTTAAAAACGCCCTGGCAATTGTGAAGCACCAGAGAAAACAGCAATTGGATTTGGGAAAAAAAAAAAAAAAAAACCTTCTCACCAGTGTATCTTTGTGTAGCATAATTAAGGTTGCCAATTATAACATTTCTCCCCAAACCCAAAGGAATATTTTCAATGATAGGAAAAACCCAAGTCTAAACAGCACACAGAGGGACACCATCTAAACAAAAAGGTCTTTAATTGGTGACAATCTGCCCTAAATCACCATTACCATTGTCGAGCATAATGACTCTCAGATCTGCTCATTCCTTGGATCTTCCCTATCCAGGCTGTCCAGGGCGTCAGAATAATAATGGTGGGCACCTAACGGGGCTTTCAATCTCCAAGGACTGTAACAAGTGTGCAATTGTGTAGCTGTGCGAGCTGCCTTTCCCTAAGAATGCAGATCCCTTGGGAGAGAAACTCAGCCTCCAGCTCTCTGGCCAACAGGGTTTCAGACATTTAGCTTTTGCTGAGAGCTGCAAACTCACTAACAAGCTCTGACTAAAGGAAAAAGGAACTAAATTAGCTGAAAAGCATCATATTATAAATCATCTTAATGATGCTAATTTTATCAATAATTCTACTTTAGGCAATATGCAACTTGGTCTCCCTCAAGAAGTATTAGATGCAAAAGAAAAAATATCAAACATGATAAGAAAATAACTACTGCTAAGATTGTCAAAACATCTCATGTTATGAACCACTCTTAAATGGGACTGTGTGTATCTAATTTTTTTATCACATATTGGGAGGGAAACTTCTACAATCCAGGGAAATTCCAATCTGCAAAATGTGTTATTTGCAACAACTCCCCACAAGAACCTTCATGTTAGTCTTCGTTGAGTTTACTGAAGGTAAATCATTCTTAGCCAACAATCAGGAGGTCAATGCATGCCTTGGAGTCCTGCTCAGCCTGTGAGGCAAAGACAGCATGTGGTGCCTCTTTCCCAAAGGCACCTGGCTCACACAGAAAGAGAGTCACAGTTTGGCAGAGTAAGGTATGATCAATATCTAGGCTGCTTGACAAAAGGTACTGATGATGCTCATCTTCTTGGACAGCCTGGCATATGGATTTCTTGATGCTTCCAAAGCCTTAATGAGTACCATATCCACGGATGTCAATTTTAGTTCAGTTCCTCACTAAGCAGACTTGTTTTGGGGGGCACTGTAAAACTTACCCAGGGAAAAGTGAGATAGGGCTGAAAAGATGCTTCAGCTGTGAGGAGCACTTGGAGATCTCCTGGAGGACTTGAGGTCACAATAGCCTCTTAATCCACTTCCAGGGAACCTGACATCTTCTGGCCTTAGTAGACAGTTGACCACATGACAACAACACAGGTACACACCCCCACCACCTCCCCCAAACATACTGTAAATAATTCTGCCAAGGGTTTGAATTACCAAAGTTTATGTGATAAAGACTAATATAAATAGCTCAAACCTAGAACTTCACAAAAGACGGTTGCAACAAAGGAACAAATCAAAAATGTGGCTCACAAGAAAGAGAGAGAGAGAGAGAGAGAGAGAGAGAGAGAGAGAGAGAGAAACAGTAGACAAAAATCTAGTCAAAATTGTCCTTCATAAGATCTAGTCTATAACATAAGCATTGACCTAAAAATAAGTTTTACAAAGTTAAAGAGATGACTCAGTTTGTAAAGTGTTTGTTTTGCAAGCATGAGGACCCGAGTTCAGATCCCCTAAACAGAGTACAGCAGTGTAGATCTGTAACCCCGGGCTGTGGAAGACAAAACAGGCAGATGTGCACCCCTTCCCAGACAGGCAATTTAAGCAAACAAGTGAGTTCTAGGTTCAGAGAGAAAGAGAGGAGAGAGAGAGAGAGAGAGAGAGAGAGAGAGAGAGAGAGAGAGAGAGAGAGAGAGAGACCCCGATGCAAAGAGTAAGCTGGAGAACAACTGAAGAAAATACCCTGCATAGACCTCTAACCTCCAAGCATACGTACACACCCACTCTCATATGAACACGCCCACTCACCCCACAGAGTTCTGTGATTGGAACAGTTCGTATGAACCTCTGTGATTCACAATTTACCCTACCATTTAGCTATTTACTTTTGCCTGTTTATCTCTGGGTTTACCCCCAAATATTTAACCAACTGCATAGTGGAAATATTTTTAAATTGCATTTGTACTAATGTGTGTGTGTGTGTGTGTGTGTGTGTGTGTGTTCATGTTATTCATATCACAGGGTATAAACAATTTACATAGCATCACAATAGCACAATAGGTAATAAAAGTAAACTAGAGATAATTTAAAGCATACTGCGGGCATGCGTAGGTTATATGTAAACATTCCGCCATGTTGCACAAGGCACTTGAGCATCGTTGGATGCTAGGGTGTGTGTGGGTGTGTCTGAAACCAACATTTCTGGCAGACATTGAGAGCCAGCTGTAAGCCTATGAACAGTTTAAGCTGTAGACTTGCTCTTTACTTCTTCACCTTGAGGTCCTGTTCTCTAGTCCGCCACCGCTATTCCCCTGTACTACATATATACAAGGAAAGGTTTGTAGTGTCTATTGATCCTGCTTGGTCAGTTTTCTGGAATGAATACCAAAAAACCGTGGAACTCGTCCTATGTTTGTTGTCTTGAAGCTTTGTATACCTCTGAAAGTGAACCACAGAAAGATCTAGAAGTTTTATGGGGCAAAAGAAGTAGAAACACAAAAGTCACAACAGAAGGAGTAATTTCATGCTAAAGACGTTATCAGGAGGCTACATGAACGATATAAAGGAACGTTAGAATCTAGAACATGTAAAACCACCACGAGGGCTCCCCTTTGATATCTATGGGGATCAGACCAGTGCCCTAAACAAGACTTTCCTTGCTGGGTGGTGGTGGCACATGCCTTTAATCCCAGCACTCCTACTCAGAGGCAGAGGCAGGCAGATCTCTGAGTTGGAGGCCAGCCTGGTCTACAGAGTGAGTTGCAGGACAGCCAGAGCTACACTAAGAAACCCTGTCTAGGAAAGCAACCAAGAGAAATAAAACCAACAAGACTCTCCTCCCTCTCCTCTAGTCACAAGCTTTCCGAGTAGCCTCCCCAGTATAAAGGAAAGAACAACCTCAAAGCCCGCTGGCTTTTGCAAATGAGCCACTTAAAGAATGACAAAAACCATTAGCCTCTCCTTTAACAGACCCCAGTTGGAGTAGTAACATCTTTTGTAATTTTAACAACTGTAGATGGTTTTAGCTTTCAAATAGCACCTGTGACTTTCTTGACAACTAAAAAAAAAATTCTTTTGATTTTTTCTAAGCATTGAAAGACAGTTGTGTTTTTATTGTATTGTACTACAATGTTCATCATATAATTGTGCCTATATTTTAAATATGTTGATACACATGCTTTATGTGTAGTTCACTGGCTCTTTTGACACACATGCAGTAAGTTCCCTCTCTACAACAGTAAATCTTGCATTAGACAATAAAAACAAAAAACAATAATTCTAGAGATCACTTTGTGAACTGTTAGAACAAAATCTAGAGCAACTGGCTTTCGATTGGATCCAATTTTTTTTAGCTGTAATTGTTAATAATTAGACAAGGAAGCATGTTGGTAACACCATATTTGAGATATTTATTAAGGACACACTTTTCAAATTGTATAATTCAAGATCTTTGAAAATGTGTGATGTCAAAGTGAATTTGATGCATCTATCCTTCAGAATATAAACTGAATTGTAACAAACCCAACCACCTTAAAAAAAAAATCAGTATAACTAAAATCATGTTTACTTTTGAAACATGACAATTTCTATTATTATAAATAACAAGACAATAAACTACTTTATGGTAAAGTAATTATGAAACAATTTTTCAACATCTAAAGAGGTTTTTTTCATCATTTAATAGATCTGTTAGGAAACTAAATAACTGCCTTAACTTAAATGCCTGGATAGAGTCAGGGGTGGTGTTAAAGGCCTTTAATCCCAGCACAAGGAGGCAGATCCAAGCAGAACTCTTGAGTTTGACTGAAGCCAGAGCTTCAAAGAGAACCACATCTTGAACAACCAAAATATATATGAATGGATGAATGAATGAGTGAATGAATATGTGACTACTTTTAGTGAAAACTGGCAAATGATGATGAGTAGATAGTCCTGCCGACTTACAGGCATCATGGAGACATTCTATGGCCTTAATGAGCAAAATGAAAGATTGTAAGTTTAAAAACAAAAAAGCATGGTTAAAACACAAAATGTTTTTTTTAACCTAAATACCAAAAGCCAAGAAATAATAAAATTAAAAACACATTGTTGCTCCCACTTTCAATTGCATTTCAATCTTCTACGTGTGCATTGATTGGTGTGGATTGTCCGTAAAGGGAAGCTAATGTGAACATACAATGAGGAGGGATGTACATCCATGAACATAACAAGGCCTCCAGACAAAGAAGATCCCAGCATTTCTCAACTCAGTATCTTCTTTTCCTTTTCTGTTCACAGGACATAGGGAAATAAGCTTACTTGAGTCATGTATATTTGAGCCATGAATTCCTCTTAAATCCCCAAAATAATACACGCTAATGACTTACTTCCTATAAGAAAATTTGATAATGCTAAATTTTAATGATGAGAAGTTTAACAAATTTAAGATAGACAGTTTTATGGTCACTTCTGACCACATAAGGTCTGCAGGGTCTTCACTAAGATGCTCCAAATGACACCATTTCTCTTTCTTCAGAGAAGCATCATATAACTTAACGCCACATTGAAATATCTTGAGCTTTACACTGTTAAAGTTTTGTTGATAGAATCAAAAGGAAGGCCTATGAAAGCATCATGAATAATACACTGAAGACCTCTACCAACATTTATACATGATCCTAGGATGTCACAAAAGGTAATAAATGCGGAGGACACGAGTTGAGCACCACCCCGCATGTGATTAAAGGGCACGCGAGGCATACATGCATTTTACTTCAAATCCTATAAATAATTGAAAGGCTCTACAACTATGATGGAGTGACCTAAGCAGTACTTGGAGAAGCGTATTGCTGTCACTACAGGAATAATGGCAGGCCACTGGAAAGAGTGGCATTCAAGCATTCCCCCTGACAACCCCCCCCAGGCTGCAGACAAACCAGCACTTCAGCAAAATTGGAGACGTAAGAAAACCTAAATTACTATCTAGCTCCCCTTTGCTTCTCTAATGGCTTGCAAATGAACTAGTGAACACAGCTACACCAGTTGTAGAAGGCTGGGGCACTGAACAGTGCCTCCGACTGACTCAGGAAGGCATGTGGCACTTCAACAGCTGCATCATTAAATTCACATCCTGACCTTCCCGATTATACGCGATGTTGAAGGACGTTTTGAAGTGATTGTGAATTTTAGCTAAGCTATGTTTAATGTGCTCCAACCCAAGGCTCCACAGTACATGTGCATAAGACTTAACATGAAACTGATCTTCTCCCTAACACAGAAACCTCACCATTTGCTATTATTGATTCATTGTTGATCTTAATCCAACACGCAGACGTGCAGACTCTTATTATAAAAAAACATAAAACACAGCCTCCATCTTTTATTCCTCTTATCATGACACTGTATTCGTTCCACAAGAATTCAGCTAACCCTTCACCTCACTTCACCTGCATCCATTGCGTTTTCTGCCCTGATCCTCACTTCCAACCCTAGCCTTAAAGCCAGGCAGTCTGCATATAAGAAAATTTAAGTCCCGATGGAGAATGTGAGCCCTAAAGTTGGGCAGGGTTATTATGACAAAATCCAGAGTCGGAGGAAATGTGATGTCTTACAGGATGCTAATTTAGTTAAAAGAAAATGGAAGATGCTTATGGTATGATTTTTTTTCAAGAGATAAGGGTGCCTCTTTAAGCAACATATACATATATATATATATACACACACACTCACATATATACATATATATGTTCAAGAGTGGCAGCTTTTCAGGGAAGGATGACCGACCCACTCTAACAGCTGAGAGGTTCAAAAACAACTTGATGGTATATGACTCATGTATATGCATAGGTGTGGAAACACATGTGTGTGTCCTGGCACTGCTGTAGAAGTCAGAGATCAATTCACAGCATTGGGTTCCATCATTCTATCCTGTGGGTTCTGGAGACTGGAATGTGGTTATCACGCTTGACAGCAAGTGCATTTATCCACTCAGACATTTCTCGGGACCCGTAACTGTTTTTTTTCAGATAAAGATATACATTAGTTCAATTAACATTGAAGGACTTTTTGATACGTTGTAAAGTGAAAAAGTTTAGGGATGGAGTAAAACATGAATAAATAAATCTATAACTTGTGACCTTATTTTATATATTTATTATTGCGAATGACTCAATAAAAAGTGCTTAAATGTGTTTCATTCTTTTTAGTATAACCATTCATTTTACAGATGGAAAAACTAAGTTTCATAAATTAAAGCCATGGGGTTTAACCGAAGTTGTTTAGAAGTTCACTGACCTCCAATTGGACTATCTTTGCTCTGTGACAGCTTGAACAGATTCCAAAGATAACTAAAAGCTTTAAACTTTAAAAGGGTCTAACAAATCTCTGAGAAGCATTTAAAAGTGTTTGCAAACAGCGGGAGGAAGGGGCCTCATGGAAAGCCCCTGGCAGATGTGAGTGGATCAAGGTGGTTCACTGGGGAAGGATCGCGTAGTTTCCCCATTAGATCAGCCTCAGAAAGTTCAGACTTAGAAGACAATTATATTAATACAGTGAGTGATCCTACAGTTGGAGGCAGCAATCGCAGGAGGAAATTAGCTAAACCAGCCCCTGAGAGCGACTTCCATGTGCTGCAGCATCTGTTGGTTTACATTCCTGCTGAACATCCTTCCACCTTAGGAATCCCACTCCAGGGCTCATGAATTTAGGTTGAAGACAATGTCATCCTAATCTCTAGCTGTCACAGAGCTATAAGGACTGTGATGATCAAATAATGGTTCATTCTGTCAGCATGGCAGCTTTAAAAATGACAGCCCCTGTAGAACTGACTACTTACTTCAAAAGGAAAAGCTGGAAAAGTTAATTGGATGGTTATGTGACTTTTTTTTTTTAAAGTAAAAGACGTACTTATGGGGAAGGTACACCTGTAACGTTAATTTAAATTCAAGCACCTCAATGAATTAGTGTACATCTTCTATTTTATTTCTGAGACAGGGTCTCTATGAGAGGCTGGTCTCGAACGCTTTCTGTAACTGAGGTATGTAGCATCACATCTGGTTTATGTGATGCTGAAGATTGGACCCAGGTTTTCATGGATGCTAGCAACAGGACTACATTTTTGCTCATATTTCATTTATCTTTCAAATGTTTACTTTGAGAATATAAAGACTCACAGCTTCCTATTATAAGCTAGTTTCTGTAATCAATAGCTGGGAATGTGTGCTTGCAGGAAGTACAAGGCATGGAGTTCAATAGCATGGTAGTGTGCTCGCAGAAGGGACAAGGCATTGCGTTCAATCTCCAGCACTGGTTTTATATATATATACATGCATATATATATAAACTTAAGAAATATATATATATATATATTATGTTTAAAGAGAAGCCCTTCTTTTAATTTTTATAAGATACAGACATTACTTCAAGATTTACTTATACAGACCACAAGGAGACTTTGATGTGTACCCTAAGTCTTACAGAAACTTGACCATTACTTGGGACTTAATCAAATAGCTTAAAACTATATGTGGGTGAAACAGCAGACTATGTAACTCAAAGTTCACAAGAAGACAAAAGGCGATTCTAGGTTTTTTTTTTAAATGTACGTTAAAATTTATTAGTAAAAGAAAATCTGATTTTTCTAAAACATTTCATTCCTCTAATTACAACAAAATCACTTTTCACTAAGAAATCATCTTTAAACTATGCCTGTCAAACAGAAAAAGATAATTCCTTATGATGTTTATAAAGGGAAAGAGTAAGGAAATTGTCTAACATCGAATAGGAAAATGTACTTTTAGATTATTGTACTAAGTACTAATAGCAGCACAATAGCACACTGATAGGGCAGTCATTCAAAAATGTGAGACGGATGTTTGAGGGAGACTGGGAGCAGCTTATTTTATCAGAGAGGGCAAAGCTTGAAGAGCAGATGGTACCCAGGATTTCTCAATGAGCCCAGCATCTGTGTGTACAAGTTGCATAAATGCCAATTAAAATGTGTCCGAGTAAATTTACATCCCTTGCTGATAGAAAGCAAGCCAATCTTGCTGGCTCAGGATCAAGGTTAAACTTAACCATCTGCTGAACTCACAGCAAGTTGCTCTCAGATTGTGTAGAAATTCCCCGGGAAATAATAAAAGCAGGACTCCTATTGATTTGTATTTATTTACATTCATAAGTCATTTCTAAAGCACTGGGCTAGAGCTCAAAGGGGGGGAAAAGTTACTATTTGTATGACTTGGCCAAGTATATTTTGGGCCCCATTTCTAACAAATACCTCTTTGATTAAAGTGCCTGCTTGAATAAATTTTCCTAACCTCCTCGCAACTTCGTAGTTGAGGTAATTTTGTTTAAAATTTATCCTTTTAAAATGATCTTGAACAAAAGAAAAAGGCATGCAACAGCAAGTCTGTCGCTTCCCCAGGAAGGAAGGGCTATGCACCTCAGATGGACAGGCGACCATGAAATCACTGGCAGCAATTTTTTTTTCTTGAACTGCAATAAATGATGTTCACTAGAATTTCTCTTCCTAGATAGTTTTTCACCATCCGCCTCCTAGTCCCAGTTCATTTGTGCCTACAGGAAAATCTGTTGGGTCAGTGTAGGCTTGGGATTTTTAATTTCCAACTTCCTATAAGTATTCTGAAGTCAAAATCTTACCTTGTGAGTAAAATACTATATTGCAAAGGAACATAATATAGGCATAAATTTTAAAAATCAAAGGAATAAAATACTCGAGACAAAATTTTAATTGACAAAAAAAAAAAAAAAGAATATAAAATTGATGCTAGATGCCGGCTGCCAGAGGTTAAGGGCAACCTCTCTCTCTGCAAAGACCTGAGGGCTTTATATTTATATGATAGCCACTGTTGGGAATCTCTGTTCTGGTCTCACTCCCCCATTCCAAACCCACCCAGAAGTTTGACTGAGAATCAGGCCCCACTCCTCCCATTCCAGACCCTGTCCCTCAGGTCCCTCAGAAATCCCACCATGGGTAGGCTCCTCCCCAAGAGCTACTCAAGACAGCAGCTACAGGGTACTTAAGACCCAACTAGACCTGCAGTATGATTTCTTTACCGCTTTCTTTCCCCTGGAATTACCCAGGGTGCTTTGCTCATCAAACCTGAACTGGTAATTCAGCCTGATCTGACTTATTGTATGGGTGGAGAGAATTAATATCCCAGTACAGAAAGCTTTCACCCATATTAGTCACATCACAAACGTGGATTATACCACAAATCTGCCCCACCTGTACCTGCAGAACAGCTGCATTGTCTGCATCGGTAGGCAGTTGAGTTTTGGTCACAGATGGTTCAGAAGGATTAGGACAACTTCAACATTTCATGTTGAAACTCAGAGCCTCCCCTACGAGAAAAGTTTCACTTGGACCCAAGGGCTTTCACAGTCTGACAAAAATCTTTCTCTGCTTTGAATATCAGCAGCAATAATATTGATGACATAAAAGATTTCGAGAACCTTGGTCACCTTATCGCAGTTGACAGCCAGCTGGTGCACGTAAAGGTAATGCAGCAGAAGTCAAACTAACACCGTTAGTTTTGATTGGTGATTGGTTTTTATGCCTTTCCTTATAAAGACAAGGAAATCCAGCATCCGGTCCCGAGGCTTTTCATTTTTTCAAAAACTCAACCCCATTTCATGCTTTCAAAAACTGGTGAAGGGTTTCCACTATTGTACAAGTGTAGAAACTGGGGCTTGGGATGTGGTGAGTTGCTTTCTGGAATCAGGGTTCCACCCTAGGTCTAGGTGACATCAAATTTGGTTTTATCAGCAGAATTCTGCGACCTTAGGAGCAAGGACTGTGTATTATATCAGATTTTCCCAAAGGCCACCATCATAGAACTACACAGGAATTCCAAAATAAAACTGGTAATTTCTGGGCGGCAGCGGCTTAGGCCTTTTATCCCAGCATCAGGAGGCAGAGGCAGGCTCGTTGGACTCAAGATAAGCCTGGTCTACGGAGTGAGTTTCAGGGCAGGCTCCAAAAGCTACACAAAGAAATCCTGACTCAAAAAAACAAACAAACAAACAAAAACCTGATAGTTAATATTTAATAATCAGTGCTTATATGTCTAGCACATGTGTTTCAAAACCTAACACTTGGTATCGACATTGTGTTGGGAACGAGGTTAACCACCTGGCAACTATCCTCACCAGAGCCATATGAGCTTTAGTAGGAGGAAAGCAGAGACCTACTGAGCCTTGAAAACCAAGATGCTCTCAATGTTCCTGTTCATTATATCTGAGTAACACCATGTAGAGGGTACACTGTACAATATATACACACAAAACAGTCCTTTCTCAAAGTAATTCTTACAAGATGTATTTGGTTAAAGCTGTTATCTGAAAGTTTATGAGAAAAATTAACACTATGAATCATTTCACATTTTGACATTAAAAAAACAAAAACAAAAACATTTCATCCAAGTACCATATGTTTCCAGGACAAAGTGGTCAAAAGTTACCTCAAATATTAATAGCCTTTAAAAATTTTTGATTGATGGTTTTGGATAGAAAAGAAAAGAGCATTAGGAAAGGTGGTCTTCCTCTAGAATGAATGTGGTGTGCTAGACAGTCCTTAATAGTTGTTATCCCCTCTTAATTGTGTCTCCCTCCTTCTATTTACCCGTAACAAACTCTCTCTGGCACAGAGTATGTACAAAGGAGACTCTTGTCTTCATTCATGTTTGCCAGTGTGAGTGCTGGAGTACTTTGATATTGTGTGACCCTTCCTCTACTCACCTCTCGTCAACACCAATGTTCTCTTCTTGTCTGAGTACCTTAGTCAGGATAGTACTTTCTCACAGAAGGAATGCAGTACCGACCTCTCAAGGAATAAGATAATCTCATTTAGATTTTCAAGCTATTCTGGGAGGTACGCTCATTTCTTGGTCATTTGCAGCCATGAGAATTTTCCCTAGGAATAGCAGCCAGTATACAAGAAACAAGGACAACACGACATACAACCAACTCCCTAGTGTAGGCTTTGGCAGTTGTCCATTCCCTTGTTGGGCTCTAATGCTCTACGTGCCTGGAACTGTGACAACCTGAAATCATTAGTTAATTTAAGTATCCCCACAGTCTTCAATGTTTACATGCATTATGAATCTATCAGCAAGGCTCATGTGGGAAATACCTTTAAATGCTGTATTCTTTATTACAACAAAAATATTTGTTAAGACTTCTTTTACTAAAAATTAAATTAGCCCTTTGGAAGCTTAGATAAAACTCACTTCCATAGGTTGGGAGGCACTTTGTAAAACAACCAAGAAGGAATACTTCAAATTACATTTTTGGTTCAACGAGCATTTTAGAACAACATTTATTAATGTCAATAATTGTTAAGAAGACATTATTTATTCTCTGTAAATAAAAAAAAAACAACCAGAAATTGCCTTCTATTTTCCTTACTATGAAATTCTTGAAAAGATATTGAGTATTTTCTACTTGATGCATATCTGTTAGATATACATTAAGACAAGAAAGACTGGCAACCGAAAAACACTCACAGTATTTCACAAAATTTTAAATGTTACTTGTAAAGAAATGGATTTGTTCCATTTCCCACGGAATCTTATCCTCAACAAATTACAAACTTCTGATAATAAATGTTATATACTTTGAAGGAGTGCAATATTTGTATATATTCCTTGGGATAAATAGCTGGTAAATTTGTACCCATCACAAGACAAAGCTGATTAGCTGGTAAACCATCCCCCGAAATTATGGCCAGCTTATCTAACAGAAGGTTTTCCACTAAATTACCCAGATGAGCACAGGCCTGGGACAATTACATTATAAGTAGCTCACGTAGCAATTCCTGGGGGTGAGGGTGGGGGAACTGAAGCATTTAACAAGAACAGAGATGCGATTTTTCAGACCAGCAAACAAGACTGCGGAGGGTGACTTTCTGTTCCACGCTGAATTCTACTCTAATGTATCATGTGCACTTAATAGAAACAGCGGTGAAATGAAAGGAAGCGAGGCTGGGCAGACTCCCAGGCACCTAAGGAAAGACTGCAGGCACACACAGCAACAGTGCTTCCTTCCCTCAACAGCCAATAATTTAGTCACTCCTCTGTAGCGAGAGGCGGAGTTCCAGGAAAAGAACCAAAGGCACATGGCTCCAAATAGGTGCCATTTTGTCTTGAGCTGGCCGAGAAGAAATAATTACGAAGGACCCCACTTTCAAGCATTCAGGACCATTCTCTCTAACAGGCTCGCCTTGTTACTTGTACTCTGATACAGTTTCAGGCCCTTCATTTTACTTTTTTCTTTGGCCCAAGTTCTGCTCTGTTGTTGCGAGCACAATTTTTGTCTGGGAACTATTTCTGGCCTTCAATTAAAACTTTTATTTTCCCTGGATCTCTAGGTTTTTGACCTAAACAGTTCATGTGATTGTCTCAGGCTGCTCCTTCAAGCTCAAGGCCACCCGAGATGGAGGAAACAGAAAAGAGAATTACGCTGCAATTCTTTAAACTCCCCACCTAGGTCCTTGCCTACCAAGAATTTAAAGAACTCTCTAGGATTCACAATTTTCTTATGCTGATTATAGCATTTTTTCCTTACATGCTTTATCTTTTGTTTTCCTTCATTGATTCTTTCCCCTATCTAGCAATAGCATCCAAGAAACCCTGTCTCAGAAAAAAAAAAAAAAGCTTTTGTGTGTAGCAGAGAAAATAGGGCAAAGCTAGACTCAGTGAGTGCTGTTTGAAGAATGATGGCATGAGTGAGCCTTGAATTCCTAGTCAGATACTCCCTTGTGTAAAAATTCTCTAAAAGGGTTTTCAAAAATAATTGGTCTTTGGTGGATTTTTAATATGAGCTTATAACCATCAAGCAAAGCTGTGGCAATTAAAGTGTGTGTGTGTGTGTGTGTGTATTCACATGTGCTCGGGAGGATAAGGGTATGCACATATGTGTGTGCTTGTAGTAAGAATAGAGGTCAAACACAGGTGTTCATCCGCAGGAAACCACACTTTTTTTTTTTTTAAAGACTACAGTCCAATTCACTAGCCTATAACTCGAATGCAAAAATTTGGCTAGGCTGGCTTGCCAGCAGCTCTAGGGATCTGTCACTCTAGTGTTGGGACTACAAGGAAATTCAACCAAACCTGGCCATTTTCTTGAGAGGTAAGTTATTTACCCATGGACTATCCTCAGTCCAATCACCATGATTCTACTCTATTGCCTGCTAACCTTGATTACAATATTATATTATATTGTATTCATACATGTTATTTCTTTCTGTTAAGTAATTATGAATGAACATAAAATGGTGGTGTGTTAGTAATGTGTTACTAACAAAATACTGATGCCCAACAGAGAGCTCCCATGGGTGGCTGAGATAGCAACACTTTTAGTTTATAACATTTAGTGTGTAAAAACTTGCTCATGCATAAAAATCACTAAACTAACTGAATTATCTTCACTTTATTTGTATAATGTATTAACAATACATAAATCAATTTCTTGTTTATACTTGAGTCTCATCCCTAACACACACACATGCATACACACACATGCATGCACGCACACACTTGAAATTTTTGAAATCACTGGGAGCATATGAAATCTTTAAAAAAAAAAACCGAACCAGTAATAATAATAATTGTTTTCCATGTGCTTCTAATATAACAAATTGCTTTTCTCTCCTGTTTTCTTTGTACTCGGTATAGAAGTCACTCTTCTAATCCCTTTAAGTGGTTCTTATCCTGGGCTGCACACAGAAATCCCCTGGGGACACAGAAAAATTTAGATGTCTGAGTCTTCTGGGAGAGATTTAGAAATAATTGTTCTTGGATGTAGCATAGTGATTCCAGTATACAGTTATGGTTGAGAGCTACCATTCTAACAATAATTTCTGAAGTCAGGGAGCAATACTTGAGAATTACAGGAAACAATCCATCAGTAAAAGAGATGGATATTTTATTGGTATGAATTTCTTTATAAATTTTAACTATTGTTTTATCTTATTACATGTGTATATGTGTTCTTATGTGAACATGTATATAAGGATCCAGGTAAGGTACATTTTTCATATTAATAGTTTGTTTGTATGTGTGTATGTGTGTGTTACACATGTACACATGTGCATATCCATGTTACCCTGTTGTCTTTCCTTTTTTCCTGAGAATAAAACATTCTGTCTTGGAGGGAAACTTGGAGAGATGAAATGATTGGGTGTTCTATGGGAAGATAAAATAATGCAGGGCAGTTCCTTAAAACAGGAAGTAAACTAACGTTCAGGAAGTCCCTGAAACTGACAAGATTTATGGTCATTTCCTCCTTAAAAGTATACAAACAGTAAAGACAGCTGATAGGAGACTCTCAGACAATTACAGCCACAGGAAGAAGGAGAGAACAACTAAGCAGCCAGAGGAAGAGGCCAGTGAGCTGCCTAGAATGAAGAAAGAAATTAATAAAAACTAGTTGAACTTCCTGAAAGGGCTTAAAATGTGACTGTGCTGTCTACATAGCAAGAGTCTTTAGTCACAAAGAATAAAAGAGTAAGATATCTTGTATGATGGTTTTGGAGAGCCTGTAAGAAAGGCAATAGCACAGCCATCCTGCAGGAACACACTAAAGGACTTAAGACTGTAAAGTTCCTGAAGGCTATGTTGTAATGAGGACCTCAAAATGTCAGAAATGCCACAGTCATAGGATGTCCTCTCAAGAAAGTTCAGTGCATGCCATGGAACTGGCCTAAAGGTGGGGGCCATGTGCTGGGAATGAAAGAGTTGGAGAGGGGCAGCTTATCAAGACCTTTGAAGGCCAAATGATTTCAGCACGTGTCCTAGATACCAGGGATTTTATGCTTCCTCTGCTGGGTTTCAGTCTTGTTCTGTTCTGGTATTTTCTGGCTATATTTACATTTATTTCTTTGAGAGTGGTAATTGGTGCCATTGCTATTTTGGAAATTTGGAAGTATGTTACTCAGAAGAAACTATGTACTTAATTAATCAGGGTGAAAAACTGATGAAGAAGGTGGGATTTCTGAAGCTTTTTCTGAATGCATTTTGCACCGTGAGAAGGCAATGAGCCTTGAGGGTGACATTTGGGAGGTTATGGTCCTATGTCATGTGTCAAGTTGACAGAGGAAGTAGTTGTGGTAGTTAATATTGATCATTAACTTAACAAGATTTGTAATCACTAGGAAAATAAACCGCTGGGCATAGCTTTCTTGACTGGGTTAAATGAGGTGGGAAGATCTACCATAAGTATTGGCCTTAGTCCTTACCATTTTTTTATTATAATATTATTATCTTATAATTTATCATTATCATTTTATAAATGTATATATAAGTCTTTGAAACCCCAGTAATCCAGTCAACACCCCATAGTTAAGAAGTGAAAGAGCTGCACCTAACTTCAAGCTGGTCACTCCTAAAGGAGTGATTCTCTTCCATTGTTCATTTGCTTTTAATTAACATATAAAATTGGTGTAGGAGGGTTCTTCTGTATTTCTTTGCTTTCATTGGTTAATAAAGAAAACTGCTTGGCCTGTAAGATAGGACACAGCCCTTAGGTGGGCGGAGTAGACAGAACTGGAAGGCGGTGAGAAAGAAGGCACTGCCAGAGACGCCATACTGCTCGGCCTGAGATGGACACTGATTAGACTCATGCCGGTAAGCCACAACACATGGTGATACACGGATTACTAATTATGGGTTAAAGCAAGATGTAAGAGTTAGCCACGCAAAGGCTAGAGATAATGGGACAGGCAGTAATTTAATTAATACAATTTTCGTGTGGTTATTTCAGGCATAAGCTAGCTGGCGGCCGAGAGCCAGGCGGGAAGGAACAAAAGGGCCTGCGCTTCTCTCAGATGCTTGGGAACACAGCCTGCACCTATTACATCATGAAATAGGTTTTATTAGGTGACCTGCAAATGTCCTTTTCATTTGTTGTCCATCTCCATCCCTCTCCACTCACCTGTGTCCCTCTTCCCCTCCTTACTTCTCCTAGCACTTTCATGCAGTGTGAATTCTGCTACTCTCTTTTCCCCTCCTTATTCTCTTGATGCTTATTTTCCTCTACGAACAACCCTTTTCTCCTGTGGATCTTGAATTGCTGTCTGTATTTGAATCATCCAGAAGGTTCTCATGAAAAGATGATTTTGGAGATTGTCCTCCGATTGTTTTTCTTCACTTATTCTGGCAGAGGACCTGAGAATCTGACTCCTTAGAAGTCTCCAGGTAAGAACCACTGGCAAAAAAATTAAATATACTGATTTCACAGATTTATTTTAGGGAAGCATCAGAAATTGAATTAGTCAACATGCATGAATAAGTAACCATCACAAGATTATTGTGATATGGCCACTCATGTTGTCACACTCTTCATGTGATTGACAAATTAGAACTCAGTGTCTCTCACAGTCAAATCGTAGTATGCTTGTTTAGTTGAAAACAGAAAATTTTCTTTCTTTCTTTTTTCCTTTCTGCTCCAATGCTGATTTTTGGAAGCAACATGATATTATTTGCTAAAGGGAATGAGTTCACCCAAGGTACATTCTTACCATAACTTCTTTCACTGTGATGGAGTTTATTCTGTTTTTGTTTAACTTCATTGTCTTAAGGAAAATACACACATACACACACAAACGCACACACCTAAGATGGCAAATTATCAGCTATGTACAATTTAATTAATAGACTCATATTCACTAATCCTAGAAAAATCGAAAGAATCTGAATGAAAAGAAAATCACTCAGAGAGCTTGCAGTAATCTATGTTGCCAAGAAAACAGCATGCGGACATCAAAGTTCATCCTTTTACTTTGTATCCAATTGTTCTTTCTAGTTTTTTTTGAGGTATTTAATACATTTAATGTAACATATTTCTTATGAAGACAGAATTTTTACTGATTCAAATGGAAATAATTTCAAACTATTTCATCATTGACCATATCTTAGTGGCGTTTCCTCATCAACTTAAAAAGAAAATGATTGAATTCCCTAGACATTTGCTTTTATAGTTATAATATATCAGGCTCTTTGCTTAAATTGATAACACTGGCATAGCCATGACCAAATACTAAATTTATAACATGATAAACTAACTGAGAGATAAGAGAAAGATATGGGCAAAGCACTCTACAATTTCATAATTTCTAAATGTTTGACTGTGAGACCGACAAGACTGCACACTATATAAAAGTTAATAATACCACAACATACATACAGTATCGAGGCAGGTAAATGCCACTGGAAAGAATTGTGAATGGAGCCATTTCAGTAATCCAGTGTAGGCTGGGCCTAACAGTAAGACATAAAGATCAGTATTGTCATCCAAAATAATAAAACCCTCTTGGTAAGTTTGAATAAAGTGCTGAAAACTATTTCTAATAAGTGTTGAGTGATCTTGGCAAATCTGGAGCAATAGACCACACGTAACGAAAAATCCAACAAGTCATCACTGGTTTTGTGTCTCAGGGGAACAGGACTAATAAAAGTAAGATTATCAGTTTTAATGAGAAAATACGACAAAAAGGAAGGTCGGGTATTGATATTGATAATAGTGGTCACATTTCAAAAGCATTCATTTGAACCTGACTTCAGCTTTTTGGCTCAAATTGACAAATGACATTTGAGTTCAAATATGGAGCAATCTTTTAATGAGTAAGAATGCAGACTTTGCCATAGTCTCTCAGCACCTTGGAATAAAGAAGTAATGGGTTCGCAGCAATGATTTGTGACGGACATTTAGAGCAGCAGTGATTGTATTTCACATACCAATAAAAATAAACCACATCTTTAAAATAGAAATGATGGCTCTTGCAGTGCTCTCAGAATTCCCTATCTTCTATTTTTACTGTATACTTTGAAAAGTCATAAATGAGAGGCTCTTTATTTCCCTCATTTCCTTGCAAGCTTTGCGCACACTCTCTCTCTCCTTGTTTTCTTAAGTAAAACCTCTTAACCTGAGGAAATGCTGTGGCTCCTCTCCCTTCCTCAGTTTTCCAGAACAAAAGAATACTAATATTTCTATCTCTCTCTCTCTTTTTTTTTTTTGAGCTCATTGAAACATTCAGTCCACTAGACAATGTGCTCGAGAAAAAAATTCCCCCATTTCAAGGAAGTTGAACTCTTCATGCAGCCAGGCTGTCAATCTCACCTCAGGCCCCATACTTATGAATCCAGATCTGGCAAGTTCAACCCCATAAACTCTTCCCATTCCACGTCAGATACTACTTAATATTTTGGACTAGTTCAGTATCCACAAAGAGTACATACTCTGAGAAAATCCCACCTTTCTTAAAATGTTTATATCAAATTTAAGCTGGGCTTTATTGAGTCCTGTCTACCACCATAAACCGTTATGAAGACCGGAAGGCTGTAGGAAGACTAAATGATAAACTTCCAAATCTCCCTGACATGGCACAGACTATTTTTTCTAGTTTCTTTTCTTTTCCTTCCTTTTCCTTGTCTCTCTCTCTTTTTCCCTCTTTCATTCCCTCCCCCTCTCTTTTTTCCCTCTTCCCCCCTCCCCGTTTCCCCCTCTGATGTCCAGAGAACAAAGCTTACCAAAACATTGAGGTATTAGACCCCATCCTACCTTTCTCTTTTTATAATTCTTCTCCTAGGTTAGCAGTTTCTCCCTTGTAGTTTGGAACCTGGGTGCATTGCCTTAAATATTTCTACCAGAAGAAGCCACAGATCAAAATTCCATGCTTGATTAAGAAGAATTATCTCACAAACCAGAATATTCAATTGCAAGGAAGCCATAGGAACAAAGTCTCACAGGTGTGGTTTAAGCCTTTATACTGACATTTCTCTGTCTTTCAGACTGATACCAGTTTCAGTAGCCAATTTCCAGACCTGGACAGATATCCTGAGTCTAATAAGGTTCAAA
Source organism: Dicrostonyx torquatus (assembly GCA_028555095.1). Taxonomy (NCBI): domain Eukaryota; kingdom Metazoa; phylum Chordata; class Mammalia; order Rodentia; family Cricetidae; genus Dicrostonyx; species Dicrostonyx torquatus. Next base: position 865,288 of record JAQHUG010000440.1, on the reverse strand, counting down.
ACTTAAGACTTCAATGACACATCACATCTGGTTGCACGTCCTAGCACTGTATTGTCTTTCTTTAAATATTCTGTAATTTTTATCAACTTCAATCCCATGAAAATCTGCATTTTCTAACCGTGTGCTACCTACATGTTTTAGAACGTGTCTCTTGCCTCTTTATCTGCCCATTTCCTTTTCCTCTAAATGGGTTTAATAGAAGGCACCCTACGATTCTTGCAAACCTGTGATGGAGATCAGAAATCCATACATCAAAGTGCTATGTAGCCATGTTCTCTGCAATTATTCTAATCATCGACGTATGCTGTTCTCTTGTGGCCGCCACTTCCTAGCAAGAGGCTGCCATTGCATCTGCTCCTGCCAGTTTGTCTCCGGGATCTGACAAGAGTAAAACTCTAAATGAGCTGAGCCATCCCTGATTGCTGCCCAGAATACCTATTCAGCTGCAGGTGTTTGCCAGCTATCTGCTGTGATGTTACATCGCTTCAGGCTGTGCTACAGGGAACCCTCATAAGGCTTCATCTGCCTGCCATGTGCTCAGCTCTCCTCCAGCCCTGGGGAGTTGACTTTCATGTGAGAAGGGTTTCAACTTCTCAGGATTGCATGAATCCTGAGACCTCGTTGTGGGAAACTATGCCCTACCATCTGGCGTGAAGTGTGCCACTAAGAGATGCTGATAGACTGTGTCCCATAATTGAATGTGCCCCTGGTAGATGTCATTTCCATAAACAAGACTGGGCAGCACAATCGCCTGGTAGATTTTCATTTTGGTCTGGAATGTTTTTCTTTGTTGTCATCATCCTGTCATTCTTGTAAATGTTATGAGTTTTAAAATATGATTTATTGCTTTACCTGTTAATGTGCCTTTATTAGGGAGTCAGCTGCTGAAGTAGCAGAATTCGGTAACAAGCAATTTCACAAGGAATTATGCAGCCACATGGTTGAGAGCATCCAAGTGCTGCAGGAGTTGAACGGACTTAACAAGTAGAGAGGTATAAGGGGAAAGTCAGAGGAAAAAACTGAGCAGGTGAAAGTTAGGAATATATATATATATTATAAATATAAATATATATATATAAATATATATATATTTGTATCCATGTAACAATAATTAATGAAAAAAAGAGGTCACGCATTTAAAAGAGCAAGGAAAAGTATAGGAGATTGGAGGGAGACAAGTTAAGGGATAAATGATGTAATTATACTCTAATTTCAAAAATTAAAAAAAATGTTTTAACAAAGAGAAAGGAATACTGCTGTAGCAGTCACTGTAGCTCTAAAGAGAACATCAAAGTAGGGGCTCCACCCACAACAGACCCCCCCCATTTGCCCACCTTCCCTGGCCTTCACGTTTCATACTGCTCCACACAAATGATCACGAATGCCAACTGTGATCACTATTTCTCAGGGACAATCTGCTCCTCTGTAAGAGAGCCCCATACTTAATCCTCATAACAAATTTATGGCCCCGACATTTTCAATAGAAGTCTTAGAGTTGGTATGTTCTTGAATTAGTTAATCATCACAAGGAGCTCATGGAATTGCAATGCAAATGAGAGACAACGAGTTAATCCGTTGTTTTTGAGTGGGGAATGCATAATTGAATGGAAGTGAAGAACTGAGGTTTTGTTTTGTTTTTTTTTCTAGAAAGTTACCGTTACACTCAATAATGTTGTCCTCAGAACCTGAGCTCTGAGGACAGAGCTTCACAATCCTGATACCTGTGATTCTGACTTGTGTTTTTCAATGGGATTCTTTGATAATTCTTAGCCTTAAAATCTGGACTCTAAGCACAGGTGCAGGACCAAACAGTGTTCGCTCTTGCTTTCCTGTCAATATAAAGCCAGATAGGAGTCTTTCCTGGGCAACCACCCATCCACAGTGTGTGGGGTTTTTGCTCAACTCCAGAGTGTGATAACAGAATACAAAGTGAAAATGCTAGCAATAGGTTACACTTTAGACTTAAAGGTTGAGGGCAAGGAAAATCTGAAAAAAGAAAGATAGCACTTTAAAAAGTCGCCAGATGCGGGGTGGGGGTTGTGCGCCCCTTTCATCCTAGAGCTTGGGAGGCAGAGACAGGGGGATCTCTGTAAATTATAGGCCAGACAAGTCTACAGAGAGAGAGAGAAAGTTCCAGGACAGTCAGAACTACACAGAAAACCTGTGTTTCTAAAAATCACAAGGTACTCAGTCATCCATATGAATATACCAAATAGTGTTGAAATTCTTTTTCATAAGCATCAGAAATTCTCTGTGGCCAAATAAAATTTTAAAAAAATTACCAGAATATTCTTTTCCTCAAGGAATTATTTCAATATACATATATATATGTACGTATATTGCAGAATCACTTTTTCACTGAACTGTAAACCAAGTGTTCTGTATTGATTACATTTGTGACTTTAAATTGTAATACTTGCATAAATTTCTTTTTTTTTTTTTGGTTTTTCGAGACAGGGTTTCTCTGTGGCTTTGGAGCCTGCACTGGAACTAGCTCTTGTAGACCAGGCTGGTCTCGAACTCACAAAGATCCGCCTGCCCCTGCCTCCTGAGTGCTGGGATTAAAGGCATGCGCCACCACCGCCAGGCTCTTGCATAAATTTCTATGTATAGCCCAAGGTCAGTACTCCACTGTTAACCCTAAATTCCCCAAAACCCAACAAACAAAATTACAGTGGGAGGTACTGATGTGCTGGCGAAGGAGCAGGGTTGGAGGAACAGAGCTGTGGGATCTGAGCCCTGCTCTCTATCCTGAGCCAGCTGGATCTGGGACAGGTCACCTAACCTCCCCAACTTGCACTGTTCACCAAGAAAATGCAATAATAATCAGTATGCTTATTTTACTACATTATTATGATAATCAAAACAATGAAAATGCATAATGAAATCGTTCTGAATATTATTAGTGTGCTTGATAAAGGTTTCTAACAACATTGTTGCCATAAAGATTTGAACGTGATGTAGAACTGTGGCTTTGGAAAGTGCCCCTCATTTTACATGCAGGGGCTGCACAGGAAAGGCAGACAAAGGGCAGGGTTACAGAAGACTCCCCCATCGAGGGCAGAGCAAGGCAGTAGCTCCACTATACTGCATTCTTTACCAGTGAGGCCATTACTGGACTTCTAAGCACGGATAATTTCAAATGACTCACTTTAAATACTCTTCCCAAATTTTGTTTATAAACAGCCCATTACAGCTCTGGTAACGAGATTTAAGAGAAGGCAACCTCTATTGAAAATTACTCAACTGCAATTGTGCCGTGCGTTCAAAGGACTGATGCATTATTTATGTTTTCTTTGCAGGAAATAAACTTTGACTGCATAGAAACATAACATTTCCATCTAATGCTGCTACGGGTCGGAGTGTTTCTCAGAGGCCCAGATACGAATGAGCTAGTGACCTGCCTGTAGAGCCCTGGGAAGTCGGTGGAGTTTGTAAGAGGAAAGACCCAGTGGAGGGATGTTGGCTGGGTCAATGGAGGTGTGCACTAAAGGAGCCATAGGGATGACAGCTTCTTTCCCCTCCCCCTCTACCACATTCCCTCCCTCCCTCCCCAGCCCTCTCTCAATTAACTGGCCAACACAGAGTAAACAGATGGTCTGCTGCCACTCCCACCATGATGTACTATAACACTGCAGAGGCCCCAAGTAACAAGGCCAAGTGACTGTGCATTGAAACCTCTACATTTATGAGCCAAAATAAACTTTCTTCCTTTTAGTTGTTTATCTTAGGTAGTCTGTCACAGTGACATAAAACCGGGTAACGTAAATACTTACCCTAGATAATAATATTCTGATTTAACTGTATTCCCCAACTACAAAGGAGATCAATTACACAAGATAAATAATGAAATATGATAAAAGTCAGAGCTCTGACTCATTCCTTCAAGCATCCATTGAACTAACCCCATCTGTATACATGAAATTTCTCAACAGAATAAGAGAGCTTTTTCTTAAAATCAATTCAAGGTCAGAAATTACAGCCCCATCCCATTACAGAAATATACTAATTTATGCATCCTTGCATATGACAGGGATCTTCAAAAAACTTTACAGTTTTTGGAAGAGGCTTGCCATATATAGAAGAAACTAAGACAGAAAATGGCCCCCAAAGGGAGTGACACCATTAGGAGGTAAGTCTTTTGTTGGAGTAGGTGTGGCAATGTTAGAGGAATCGTGTCACTGTGGTAGTAGGTTTGAGGTCTCATTTGTTCAAGCTCACTCAGTGTGACACTCAGACCACTTCCTGTTGCCGACAAGTCAAGATGTAGGAATCTCGGCTCCATTTTTAGCACCATGTCTTCCAGCATGCCACCATGTCACACCATGATGATAATGGACTAATCCTCTGAAAATGTAAACTACATCAATTAAACGTTTTTCCTTTATAAGAGTTGCCATGGTCATGCTGTCTCTTCACAACAATAGAAACCTAACTAAAACAAACAAAGGCCACAAATATTCCACGACCAATTAGGCACAAGTCAGATAAATATCCTCAGCTTCAATATCACCTAGAAAAGCTGAACTACTTTTTTTTTTTTTTTACCAGTCTCTACTTTGAGTCTCCTAATTCTGTTGTATTATTTCTAGTCCTGTCTTCTCTACCTATTGGAGTCCACAATCCTTTGGTCTAACACAAAGCCCTATCATGGTCAATTCTAATGCAGCTTTAACTGTCCATTTGTCATTTTTACATCATATTATTTAAATTTTCTTTTCTCTAACCTTTCAGCTTTTTCAATTTTTCTCATCTTTGTGAAACAAGAATATGGTGTCCAAATAAATATTTGAAAATTTTCACTGACTTGGTTAATATTCCAATAGTTTATAATTTTCTTCAGAAAGAAGTCTAAAGCTTTTTATCACAGTTTAAAATTCATAATTTAATCCTTTTGAACCTGCCTTAGCTCTCATCTTTCCACTCCTTACACTGCTCCGAGAACCAAGGTTCTAGGTAGTTTAGTGATGCTGCAATTGCTCATTAGTGTCTTCTTCATTGCTACCCCATTTGTCAGTCCAACTGTACAAAGGCCTCTCCCAGGGAAGGTTTGGGTTTCTAAAGCCTGTTCCCTATAGAAGACACTACTCTGAAAATAGTCAATGGAAAATTTCAGAGCTAAAGGCTTCATAGCCTTTAAATTCTGTGTCATTCTGAATCCTGTGGGGGACACGAGTATCTCTTTGCCCAGTGTTTCCACACTGTATACGGAACCTTCAGTTTTGTCACTCAATGGCCATTTTAGGACTAGTCTTACTGGTGAGCTGTCCCCATCTTCACGTTCTAGAAATTTTATTTTGATAATTCATGGCCCTATATTACATCTGTACTGGTGCTAGCAATTTGGATGACTGCATGACAGAGAAATTGTAAAGTACTTCCTTTAAGTAAAAAGATTTAAAAAAATAGCATTTTTGGAGAGACCATAATTATAGATAATTATAGAATATTAATCATTCTTATTATCAATTACTGTTATTAATCCCTTGACTAATAAATTAAACTTCATCAAAGATGTAGATCTATAAGAAAACCATGTATGCTTTGGCATCCTCTGTGGTTTCAGGAATGAAATGGGGGATCCTAGAACCTCCTTGAATACTCTAAATACGCATCAGTAGGGATGAATTATAGACAGTTTGAGTCCTATGGGATCAATTCAATACTTTCAGAATATTCCTATTTCTTTTTAAACTCCATAGTGTTCTAAACATATGTGGTGCATAAGAAGGCCCTGCCTTCGAGTAGAAGCAGGTATTGACGCCCAAAGTGGTACAACACGATAGTGTTTTTGTCGTCTTCCAGTGGGCTTCTTCTCCGGTTATTCTAGTGCACAGTGGAGTCCAAAGAGAATAGCTAACTAACAAGAAATAACAAGAAAGGTTTCACAGACTAGCGGAGGGGTTACTGGAAGATTGCAACAGTTGAGTAACCTATAAAATAACTAAATATTCGATCATATACAAAAAAATAGAACCATTCCTAATTTTCAGTCTTTCTCAGTGGCAACATTTTCCTACGGAAAAATGGTAATAAATTAACCTAAAAATTTTTCAGTTTTTTAACCAAACCATACTTAAAATGAGATTACAAAAGCCAACAAAGCAGAAAGTGACTCTGCATGTTTATATTACGAGGATTCTGGGAAGGTGAGATGGTGCAGTGGGTAAAGATGCCTGAGCCAAGCCTGGTGCCCTAAGTCCTAACCTCAGAACCCATAAATGACTGGGAGTGTGACAAGCCCCAAACTTTCCCTCTGACTTCCACACAGGTGCCCCGACTCTGGTACCCACATACACATACACTCAAAGAAGTATCTGTAAAAACCAACAATCTAATGAGAGTTTGGGTGTTCTTCAGAATATAAGGAAATAGAAGAATAATGCAATGTGCTATCAAATACTTGGTTTTTAATTTTCTTTTTTTCTAAAAAAAAAAAAAAGAAAGAAAGAAAGAAAAAAAGCTTTAAACACACTTGAAATAATTAAACCACTGAGAAATGCATCAAATTTTCCTCACATATGGGATTCAGGATAAAGAGGGAATCTTTTATTTAGAAAACGTTCTCTAAAATTCAGGTGGGTGTAAAGACTGTGGTTTATTTTTTCTTCCCCGAAGTAAGGCATATTGTGTATTATCGCTTGGGGGAACTTCTTTTACTTAAAATGACTTTCATTAGCAAATCATACTGTTGTTAGAACAGGTTCCCCTCCCCATTCAGGTTGCTCACAGGTGCTAAACATGTTATTTTCACCAAGGTACCAAATAAACATGTTAGAGCAGATGCTCAAAATACATAAAATTACAAAGTACCAGGCACAGATACTATCAAAAATTTTGATTGACTCAGACTTTGTTTACTTTGCATTGACTTACCGAAGCCACGGGCTTAATAGCCCTGTTTATAAAAACAAAGTTAGGCAAGCTCGGCACAGAGAACAAACAAATGTGAACTCATTTTTAACTTGTGGATGCATGCATGCACATACATCTTTTTATTATCAGCATGCTCCCAAATTAAAATTGTTACCACATGCTAAGTAAACTTTTTCAGATGTTCAACAGAGAAGATCAAAAGAGATTTCATCATATATTTTTAGGTCTCCAACTGGGCAAACATATAGAAACACGGACATGTCAAAACATCAAGTCACCCAGAGGTAGAGCCATTTGGAAATTTTCAGTTCACTGAAATGTCCATGCAGAGTAGCTTGGTGGACTTTCATGCTGTCCTAAGGGACAGCTCACAGGTGAGATTATTCATGGGGATTTGCTTAGCACTTGTCTGGAGGGAAGACAGTAATGGGTACCACAGAACATCAGTAACCAGGGAAGAGAGACTCCAGCTATCTTTACACACAGATAACAATGAAACAACATGTGCTAGTGACAAGGAATGCTGGGTGATGAGAACCCATCTGGGATGGTTTATCAACTGAGTTCTAGGGGTGATGATGTGATAGATTAGTGTCATGTCCTGAGGTTTAAAGACATTCTGGGAATTCTCTTTGCCAGCTACAAATCTCACAGCTTTCCTTAACCCTACTTGTAGGAAAGGGAAATAAAACATTTGTAGAATCTGTTCTATTATGGGTAAAACCCAACTGAATCTATAATTTGTTCCAATGAAATGTAATTTGGTTACCATCATCCTTTGCAAGTTTCTACCTTTCTCCCCAGCACCCCATACTTTCTTCACCAGCACCCCATACCTTCCTCACCAACACCCCATACCTTCCTCACCAGCACCCCATACCTTCCTCACCAGCACCCCATACCTTCCTCACCAGTCAGAAAGTACATAGGTGTATTACCATCAAAAGGATTCCGGCTAGGACGAGTGAGTGCCTAACATTTCAGTTTTCTGACTGAAAGTTTGTTCAGCCAATTTTTGATTTTGAAATTGCCTCCTAATACTCCAAGGTTAAAATATAGGATCTACAGTTCATCTTTTTTATCATAAACCCTTACAGGATCAGATGCATTCAGTATTCCAATATGAATGAGAACATTATGTTAAAAAAAATAATCTCAGGCCTAGACACTTGGCTCAGCAGCCAAGAGTGCTTGCTGCTCTTCCAGAGGGCATGAGCTCTGTTCCCAATACTCATGTCTCATGGCTAGCACGCACATATTAACTCCAGCTCCTTTCTCTGACCTCCATGGTCATGGGCATTCACATGCACAAACCCACACACCGACACACATGCATACACATAATTAAAGTTAAAAAAATCCTTAGAGAATATTGGCATCAAAACCTAAAATTACAATGCTATTTTTCATTAGTTGTTTATAAAATTCTATTGTAACTCAATCACTAACAAACCATAATTATGCAAAATTTAAAAAATATGGGTTATAAATATCCAAACAGGAAAATGGTACAAAATGCTATATAAAACACAAATGTAAATATAGTGACTAGTTGTAACTAAGTAGATGTATCAAAGGGAAATTTAAGAGTCATAAATATGCTGTGTTATCTACATACTACTCTTTTAATAAATCATTATTTTAAACATGTTTATTATTGTTCAAAAAATAAAAATAAAATTGGTTTGTAAATGAAACGCTTTTAAGTAATTTAAGTCCTGGAGCGTTCTAGAAACATCTGGAGGTACGTCTGCAGATGTGAGGCACATGGCATGACGACAACAAGAAAGGGAAATACTTCCTCTGCGTTCACGATGATCCACTTCCCGGCTGCATGCCACTGTGTGACATTCAACAGATATTTCCTCTCATACCTATCTGATTCCATCAAAAGGATGAAAACTGTTACATCCTTCCATGGTAGTCACTCTTTCCAGGCCTTCGCCATGAAGATCAGATGATCCAAGAGGCCGACCAGTGGAGGAAGCAGAACAGCTCGACAGCCAGAATGCTACTAGAAGAATTCCAAAGACCGCCCCGGCCGTCTAGTTCATTCTCTGCGAGAAGCATGTTCTCCTGTGCTAGCTCAGTTCTACCGTCGCTTTACGAAGACTGACAGTTTGCGAAGAAAATGGCCAGAGTGATCCAGCGCACTGCCATCCCCGCTACTCCCACGAAGAGTGTAACAAAGAGCTTCTCGAGATAAAACCTTTGGCTTCTTTGAAAGCACACTTTGGGCAGGAAGATCGTTAGGCTGAGAAGGAACACACTGCGGAGTTCCTAATCACTGGAAGGCGGCAGAGGTCTCAAATCTCTCTTCCCCATGTGAGAGCAACAATATTTCAAATATGCAACCAAGCACTTTAAAGAGTTGGATAAACTCACTATTGAGCACAAAACAAAACAAAAAAAATATGGTTTGAAGATGCCCTTATTTTGTTTATGGAGCCCACCGTTTATTTTAAGCTCAACGAAGAGATTTAAATCTCACAGAAGACTTTCATGTCACGGACGCCAGGGAAAGCACCTAGACGCAGTTCAGCACAAGCAGCGGCAGCCACGCTACCATCGTTGTCCTCCCCTTTTAAGTATAATATGTGAGATATAATAATAGTGACGAGTGTGTATAATACATAAGAACTCGTCTTTGTCATATTTTCTTATGTTAGCTTTTGTGTTCCTCTCTGGAGAAGACCGCTTCACCTGCTCCCAGCTCTCCCGAGTTGTCTACAGTTCTTTGTGTAGGGCTGAGGCCTCATGTGCATATCCTGTTCCCTTGACTATGTACATTCAACTTCGGAAGTACCGTGAGGCATTATATGTAGACTTCCGTCTATTTACTTTCAGTGTTTCTAGTATTAACTCTATCAGAAACCTAAACATTTAAATAAATCCAACATGAAAAAAAGCTCTGAAGATTCCCCTCCCCCCCAAACACACATGCAAAAATTATTTCACATTAAAATCAAGTTCAGCAAGCCTTGTTTTTCAAGCATTTCAGCCTAGGCTTCTTTCTTTCCCTCAAACATCTTTTGTGTATATAACATAATTAAGGAAACCACAACAGTTATTCCGCGTTTTGCCAGTGGGAATGTTTTAAAGCTAAGACTTCAAAGTCACTTCTCCCTCACACCCTTCCCCACTTTGGAAAAGAATCTTTATTATACCCACTGCCCCTCACGGTCATGCCTACCCTGTACCCTTACACATACTGAAACAATGGTGCCAAGAGCAGGAAAGAATGAAAAAAAAAAACAAAGACAAGCTCTCAGGGAAAACATCAGCGTTCATGAGTAAACGATCTCAACAGAAAGCTTAGTACCCATTCCTTCATCCAACTAAACTGGACCGAAAGTGAAAACGGGAAGACAAAGGAAAGGAAGTAAGGAGACAGGAAACAGGAACTGTTCAAGGGACCTCTGCACTGACTCCTCTGGTCTGAGACAGTATCTTGGTTAGGAGTCCCAACACCTAGTGCTTTCACCTGTTGGCATTTCCTTCCTGCACTGGGCACCTTTTGGATTTGTAACACCATCCTCAAAGGCTCACTTTCGAACCTTCCTTTGGTCACTAGAGTTCCTTCTGTTTTGTCTTTTGCAGAGCATCCCAAGAATGTGATGTAATATACAACAGCACCGTGGTCCACATAAAACGTCTTGTGTTGTTCAGAGATCTCAGCTTTTGGTCTGGTATCTAGGAGGAACACTACATTTCTTTCCTAATACCTAAAAAGCATACAACAGGAATGAGAATTCTGATAACTCGGGCTGATATCTTGGCATTTCCGTGTGATGCTCGTAGTCCTCTAAGACTACAGCTGGAGGGTCACCACCAAGACAGAGACGAACCTGTACCATAGAGGGAGACCCGGTTTCATGCAATATCAGCAATAAAAGAACTTCAAAATATTAACGGGGACAAAAAGAAAATTGAACTCAATTTGATTATTAATTTTCTCTGCAAATGTGTATTTAAAGGTTTACAGGAGTTTATATAGAAATCATGTGTAGTCTCCCCATCTGCAGTCCTTTGGTCCTTTTTGTAACCTAATGTAAAAAGGTATCTCTCCAAAATGAAAAAGCTACGGGCGATGACAAATAGCACAGGAAACTGGCTTTCTAAGCAAAAGGAATTTTCTTCCCATAGGGAAAATGAGACTTTGTGGAATTTCTGGTCCCTCCATTCTTGATTTGAGAAGATGTTGCCATGTTTCACTAAACATAAAATGCAGCTGCAAACATTGCCCTGATTTCAGAGCCACTAAACATGAAGAAAAAACAACTTTTTCCAAGTGCTCCAAAAATTGCAAAAGCTACAGAGTTAAGCTATCAGGCAACTTTCTCACATTTTTTAGGACCAAAGGGAAAATGAAGTTTGCTGTATACAAACAAAAAGCTCATAGGAACAGAAGGTTGTGTCCTCTGAAGTTTAATTTAAACATTTAAATGCATGCATTCAGTATATGCATGTACATTTTCTCATATGTACATGTTGATGTATCTCTGTGTATGTGTGTGTATGTATATAAAGACAAATATAGGGGGGTGGCCAATACCAGAAACCAGAGGGACAGAAGGATAGGACACTGATCTATTTAGTACTGCACACAGTAAAATAAAAATGAACTAACGCAGTCCCAACAATATAGGTAGCCAAAGACTGACGGGTAGACCCCTGCTAGAAACGTTAGCAACATTCATCTTTAAAGCTCACATCTCGCAATGACACAACAGCAATAAATGTGTTTTTTGATACTGAAACTAAATTTGTCCACTTTTCCTCATGTGGGTTGAGTTAAAAGTAAAATTAGCTAAACATCTAGGTGAAGTACTTGTACAAAATCATTTAGTTCATAGGCTATTATATGGTTTTCATCTCCATAAAAAACCAGAAGCTTTTCCTGGATCATAATTAGGTTTTAAAAAAAACATCAAAAGTTAATGTTATTATGTCTATTTAAGTGCTACACTGAGCCGCAGCCAGAATCACTGATATAATGATGAATATAGACTACAACGATTTGTAAATTAAATTGTAGTAATAGCCAAGGAAGGGAGACGCAAATACCATCGTTTCAATGACTTAAAAATACACTGTTAAACAAAACAAAACAAAAAACACCCCAGATTTTAAAAATGGGTTTCATAACTCAGCACTCATGTTTCAAGCAACTGTCCCAGGTTGGAGTAAGATGCAGGGAAATTTGGACCTAAAAATGTAAGACATATGGTCTTGATTGCCTTTTGCAGCAACGTTAAGAGTTCAGCGTAAAGAAAAGCGTTCCAAACGCCAGCTTGCAAACTAGATTTTTATGTGAAACTCTAATAAAACAGCAGCAGATGTTTCTATGCTATTAATTTGCTTGGGACATTTTCGGCTGGTTCATTCCAAATCAACTGCCAGCCCTTGTCCAACAACTGCAGCACTCTTTTTTTTTTTTTTTTCCCTCCCTACAGTGGGGAGTAGGAAGGAAAGTTTTGCTCGGAAATAGCTATTGCACCAATTGGCCGTAGTCTGCAGCAAGCGAATGGCTGCAGTTTTGAACAATTTACCTGAATTTGCTCAAGAACTGGCTTAAAAAAAATATTCTTCACTATTGGTAGGATAAAATCATTCTACCAAACAAAGACTAAAGCCAAAAATAAAAAGTTATACAGGTAGCGGGTAAACATCTATTGCGTAAAAAACAGAATTTCTTAAGAATAAAAAAAACTAGAATTTCTTAAAAGGACTAAGGACATAAGCCTTGACTTACATGAGTTCTAAGTGTTCTCATGCTGGTTAAAAGACTGCTTTATTCTCGCTCTGATTTACATATGAAAATGGCTACTACTGTGTAAACTTTGCCAGACCGCAGAGCCAATCCACTTCCGTTCCTCCTATCTTACACTTATAAGGCATTCTTTTTGCTTCTCTTCCCATTTTCCACATGTGTATGTGGGGTATACATGTATATTTGCATGGTCTTGAATGTGTGGAGATACACGTGTGTATTTCTGTGTGCACATGTGTGTGTTACATGAGGCCCTGATGCCAAGAATCATTCTCAGTAACTCGTCCATCATGTTTACCGTGACGAACAAGATGGCTCAACTGAACCCAGAGTTTAGAGAGGCAGTCACTAGTCTTACTATTCAGTTTGTTCTTGGGGTCCACTGTCTTTGACTTCCAGGACTGATGTAAAAGTTGCGCTCGCATACCCACACAGCATTTAAGTGGGCTTTTGGATTTCTGACCTCAGGACCTCTTGCTTTACTAACTAACTTGTTTTCCCCGGCCCCTTTTAACAATAATTTTCTAAAGAATATTTATTTTTAGGATTTCTTTATTTTTAATTATGTGGATGTATGTGTGTCTATGTATGGGCATATGCACATGAGTGGAGCTGTCCAGAGGTTCTGCAGTTACAGACAATTGAGCCGTGCTAGACACAGATGCTGGAAAACAAACCTGGATCCTTTTCAAAGCAGTATGTGCTATTAACCACTGGACCATCTCCCCAGCCCTTTATAATTCATTATTGATGCTTCAAAGATCTGAAGCTATCCATTCTGTTATATATTTTTGATATTTGTTAAAACAACATGCTTCACCTTCAAAGAAAAAGAAGCAATATTTAAGAAGAAAAACACGTTAGCCCTGCCTAAAATCAGTGCTTTTCCTGCCCAGTCAACATCCCAAGAAGAAGGAAAAGCAAATAGGAAAGGAGTCGGTTGATGCTTTCCGGCAAGGCCAGGTCTGTCCACTCCTTACCTGTTTCCCTAAGGAACTGGGCTTTTCACTTTCCATGAAATTTGCTCTGGCGGCTAACACTTGAGAATTCATTTCGAAAGATCATTCTCAGCCCATAGAGCTTTATGGTATTTTTTTCAAGATTACACAGAAATCCTTAATGAGATTTAAATGGTAGCCCCAAAGCCTATTACTCTATGAAATTACTCAGCCTTCTAGCTAAAGTGCCAAAATAATTTGGATCTTAGTTTTGTTTCTCAAACAAATGTAATAAAGTATCATTAACAAATTCAACTAAAGTAGGTTCAAGTTCAAAACGGCTGCACATTCTAGTGTAATTAGAGACAAGAAGTTTTAAAGCCCTAATGGAATTTTCTATAATTTTCTCTTTAATTGGAAACGGTTTACCACTTGGAAGTGTTCTGTGAGGTAAGAGCCAACTAACAGCAAGGCACCTTACAGGGCTCTTTTTCTATACGCATGGACTCCGATCCTTTGACGCTTGATCTTTCAGGCTGGTGGAAACAGTTAAATCTTTTAGCACCTTTCCATCTGCCAGAAATGGGATACCCATGTTCATCTGAAGAGCACTTTTGCAATACAGCTTCAGCCCGGGTCGCCTGTCCACACGTCTCTTAGCCTCACATGGCGTAGGGCCTTCTCCTGAATTTGCTATCTGTCTAGCCTCAGAGTAAATGCTAGAACACTCCCCAAAGTCTTAACTAATTAACTCCCATTTGTTCTCCCAGTCGCAAATTAGATCTTTTATTCACTGAAAAGTTTTTAACTCCCTTCTCCTAACAACATCTATCTTGTCAAGCTATTTTTTGTATGTTCAAGTAGAACGAAAGTCTATGGCTCTACACTTACTTTTCAAACTGCCCAGATTCCTTTCCAGCAGGAGATACTTAAATATTACTTTGAAACACACTAGCAATGTCCTGAATATAAAAAAATTAATAAAGTATAATTACTTGATTTCCCCTCTTGTCCTTCCTTTCTCAAACCCCAACCATGGTCCTCTCTTTACAGTTCCTTCAAAATCAAAGGCTTCTTTCTTTGTCTTTGACTATTATATACATGGTCACATGCATGAATACATGAACACAATTTGAATTTTAAAATTCATTGAACAGTGAGATTATAAATGAACATACCTTAATATTGTTTCAAGAGCAGGTTTGGTAATATAGAGACCATGAACCTAAACTAAGACCAAGCTTTTAAAACTCAAATTGTCTCAAAGTCTTCCCTGAGCCCTTCTCAACCTCCTACCCAAATCACCTATCTCTTGATCATTCTAGACTCAAAATCTCACTCCTATTTGGCTATCTTAGAATAACGGATCCACAAGTGTAACTGCATTGTTTACCCATCCTCCTGCCTTTCTCAAGATCGTTTCATCTTATTCACTGAACTCCAGTGAGGCTGGTCTCATTTCATCTTATTCATTGAACTCCAGTGAGGCTGGGCTCCTTTCCTGAATGTGCCATTCATCCTTCGCACAGTGCTACTGCAGGTTCCGAGAGTGCTCTGACTGGGTGATGGAGACCGCAAGACTCTCTTTGCACCTTCAGATGGACCCTCAAATGTCATGTACTCTAAGGTCATAGTGGAATTTCCTGACACTTATAATGACCTAGTGTCTCTTCTTACCCCCAGTTTTCATTATCTAACAAATACTTTACTTCCACATACTTATATTATCTACTCTCTGGTCCCTCTAGCATACCAGACTCCCCAAAGAAAGATTTCACTCTGCTGATTTGCTGTGTTTGTTAGTCATCCTAGCACTGTGAGCAATGTCTGCTTTCAAGGTAAAGCTATCAAACTGACAAATTTGCATGTGATAAATACAATTTGGTTATATGTCTATTGATCAGCGGGTCATAAAGGCAGGCGGATGATCTCAGTCAGATCAAGACAAGCCTGGTCTACAGAGTGAGTTCCAGGACAGCCCAGGCTACACAGAAAAACCCTGTCCCTCCCAAAAAACACAAACAAACAAACAAACAAATAAATTTTAAAATAATTCCTAACCTGACCTATTTTTTACTTATATTAATAGAGCTTTTAAAATGACAGGAATAAAACATCCAGAGCTAAGCTACGAAGGGTTCTAGAAATAAAAAAGGATATGCTAACATTTTGACATTATATAATCTGAACATCAGAAAAAGTAAATCACAATTTAACTCATTGAAATATAGTGACAGAACATTTTAATACAAAATATTTCTCTCCTAGAAGCATTAGATGCACACATGTCACTTTTACATCAAAATAGATACTGAAGTCATTAAAGCAATACAGCTTAAAATTTATATCATGTCTTATTTTAAAGCTTATGTTTTCAAAATGTTTGGATGAAAATTATTTCTTACATCTATTAAGTTTTACTGAAAATATAGTTATGTAAAAAGATACAAATGTACTGTCATTTACCTGGCCAAAATTGAATATTGAATATAAACTGTCCCAAGATACAAATGTATTATAATTTACATGGCCAAAATGAATATACACCATCTCAAGATACAAACATATTGTGATTTATGTGGCCAAAAATGAATAAACACTGTTATATTATTCCAAGAAAAAAATGTCATCTATCATATAAAAAGAAGCATATTTTATGCCTGACACATTTCTGACTTCTGTCTCAATATAATAATAATTGGTGGATAAAATATTTCACGTCTCACAATGAGACTCAAGTCCATTAACTATCACTACATACTGCTGGTGCGGGACAATTCTGTCAATCATGTTTTAAATAAACGCTGATTGGCCAGGCAGGAAGTATAGGCGGGAAAACCAGACAGGAAGTAGGTGTGGCACAAGGAGAACAGGAGAAATTGGGAAGCAGGAAGCTTCCCTGGCATTCCTGCGCAGTCCATCTACGAAGCAGGATGTAAGCTGCTCATTGAGAAAAGGTATCGGCCATGTGTCTTGCATGGGAACAATGGGTTAATATAAGTTACGGGAGCTGGTAGGAAGACTGAGCTAATGGGCCAATCAGTGTATAACCTAATATAGACTCTCTGTGTGACTTTCTTTGGGGCTCGCCGGCTGTGGGGTACTGGGTGGGACAGAAACCCCAACGAGCAGGAACCTCATGTTACATACTGCTTTCCTCTCTACATCATGGGCTAAGGTTAGTGATATTCATCACGAACTCTCTGTATGTAATAATAGCCATCCTTTACTGAAAGTGCCCAACAGGCAGAAGCTACTGGAGTCCCACCTCTAGGCAGAAACAACATGTAATTACACGGGAGTAATTCCTATTAGGGCTGGGTTCAGATTAGAGCTATTCATGAACTCATTCAAGTGAAGATTCCACTCCACGCACATCTTGGGCAAAGCAGCTGATACATCCGGCTTGCATATATGCCAGGTTTCGTCTTGGTAAATTGCAAGCATGTGTCTCTGAGACTTATCTTTAAAAGGTGCAAGGTCTTTTAAGGGTAGCCATTGCATTCCTGACTGATCTCTTCGTTTTACTCTTTACCGGCTGCTCAAAAGCGTACCTTTAATGACAGCTTTACCCTTGATTCTCAAGAGAGAACTTGTCTATTTTCTGAACCAATATTCTCTAATAATGACAAAATGGTAATTACATATGCAAATTCAAAATGTTTCTAGTTACCACATGAAAATAAAGAAATTTATTTTTATACGTTTTATTCAACTTGGTGTATAAATATTATTTCAATGTATAAGGTTAACACTTTTAAAATATACTGAAATGACTTTCCACGCATGACTCCTCTGTGGTTAGGGACTTACCCTATTTGAAATTAAAATTACACAATACTAATAAGAAAAGAAAACTGAAGATAAAAATTAAGAAATGTATAAACCAACCCAATAGTGAACTTTTAAAAATTATTATGCAAAATCTGGGCAACTGAATTCATAGAGTGCACATAAAAATGTGAGCAGTCATGTTAAATTGTGGTTGATTTAAGGCTTTAAAAATTAAATATGGATTCAGTACTCTTCTTTTAAAAAAAGCTAGAAACCAGTGGATAGTTACTAAGGTATTAACATGCTATACTGAAAGTGGAAATGTTACAAGTAGTTCTTTGTGAGTAAGTACTCAGTGAAAACAGCTCTCAGCACATCAGTGCATTGCACATAGTTCCCAAAATACAAAACTGGCAAAAGTCATCCCCAGGAATTCCAGTGTCACAGGAACTACCACTCTCAGACCTATGAATCCCTAAAGGTCATGTCTAAGTGTCTTCCCAAACGACATCCTCCAAGACCAAACTGGCCAGTGGCACTAGGTGAAGGCCCTGTTCCTGAATTCATTCCTTCAGACTAGTTCACTTATTGACAGGGATCTGTCGTTATGGGCAGGGGGCCCCATTGCCGAGTTTCTATGACTAATGAGGTTGATCAAGGCTTTGGCAGGTCAGGTAGCAAAACAAAACACAGCTGCAGGCATCTAACCTAGGAATCTGTTGCCTATAAGCTGCAAGTACTGATGAAAATATGGCAGCCGGAACTAAGGGAGAATGAATTTCCCACTTGTCACCATCCCAGTTTTTGCTATAAGGCTATATGTGAGACTATGGTTGTTCAGTGGGAACACAGAGATATATTCCAGCAACAAATCCTCCTGCATAAATGTCAGTATCTGTACCAGGCTTTTGCTTTCAGGCCACCAACCAACTCCCAAATATTGACACAGAGACTTCTTAGGTATAAATGTTTGACCTAGTTTGGGCTTGTTTCTGGCTTGCTCTTTGAAGTTAAATTGACTTGTTTCTTGTTATCTACCTTTTGCCTCAGGACTTTTTGTTTCTTTCTTGCTTTGTCTGCTTCTCCAGTTTGGCTGGTGGCTGCTTGGCTTCTTGCCCCCACCCCAAATATCTCCTTCTCTCTTCCCCTTTCTTCTTTCATTCCTCTCTTTCCTAAATTTCTCCTCTTGTTTATTCTCTCTGCCTGGCAGACCCACCTATCCTTTCTCTGCCTCTCTACTGGGCATTCAGCTCTTTATTAGACCAATCAGGTGTCTTAGGTAGGCAAGGTGAAACAAACACATCTTTACATAATTAAACACACATTCTTACATTGTTAAACAAACGCAGAATAAACAAATGTAACACATCTTTGCTAGGTAAAATAATGTTCTTCATCAAGTGTCTCCATTCTTAATGTACATTCCCCTCTATCAGGTCTTCTGCTAGACTGAAGATGTTAAATAAATCTTAGATTTAGTTAGCTTTTTCTTATTAGCTAATGCTTTTTGAATCATGTTAAGTGCTGAGTTGCTTTATTTCTGTTAACTGCTAGGAGTTTTGTGTGATTTTGTTGTTGTTGCTCTTTTTATTTTTCAAGACAGAGTTTGCTGTATAGCCCTGGCTATCTGGAACTACATCTGTAGACCCAGCTGGCCTTGAACTCAGAAATCTGCCTTCCTTCACCTCCTGAGTGCTGGGATTATTAAAGGCATGTAGCACCACCATTGACATGTTCTGTATCCTTTCTTGGTATTTATGGGCTTATATTCTGCCTCTCTCTATAGTTTATGGCCTAAGTGTTCACTTTTCTATTTCTATTTCTCATGTATAATAGCTATTTTCCAGGGAATTTTTCCTGACAAGCTCATATTTTCAAACAGCCTATAATAAGTGTCAGTTTTATTCTAAATCAATTTTCACAATCTATGAGAGTCCAAGACCCAAAACCTATCTGTAATCCTATTCCAATATTAACTATTGTTATCATTTTATATAGGAAACTTTCTGATTTGATAAGGCAAAGGACTTCCAAATAACTCTGATAGTTCTTTTAAAAGAAATATATATATATAAATTTATTGAATCTTCTGCTCTCCTTTCTCTCACATAGGCCTATTGAGTATTTTATTGGAATTGAAAGAAAAATAAAATCCGCATTTTCAATTAATAGGGGAAAATGACTTCCAATTAGGAGCCTCCAGAGCTTTTGGCTGCCTAACATCATGAGAGGTTTCAAACTTTTGATTCAGGCAGTAATTCCATCTCTATAAACTAGCCTTTATAATTGACCCAGCTTTATGGAGCAGAATCGAAAGACCATAATCTAAAGAAAACATAAAGTGCTCCAATTTGAAAGCCCTGGGATTTTATATTCAGCCTACCCTCCACAATTCCGCTAGGATGTATCTATGCCGGCATTAGTTTAGTGTATGTACTGTGTTTCTCATTAGAGGCAAATTCCTGCAACACAGAGAACAATTGCCTCCCTCCAGCAACTCTCTTCCTACTTATATTTTGCACTGCTGCATTTAATGTTTTCTAATTTCTTGAGTATGTAGGAAATTCCCAGCAATAAAGTCATTTATTCCTACAAATAATCCTATGGAGAGCTTATTCACAATCGTCTCTGTTTTATGAGTTTAAAAACTGAATGTAGCAGAGGTTAAGCTGTTTTCCAGGACAAATAGTTACAAAACTGCAGCTTGAGCAGATATGCTCCTTAGAGACTGGGGGATGGTTCAGTGCTTGCCATAGAAACACAAGAACAGAATCTGGATTCCCTGAACGTGTGTAATAACTGGACAGGCTGGCCCACGACCCTGGTCCTTGGAAGGTACACCCATGGTTCCAGGAGCAAGCCAGGTAGTTAGACAGTCATATTGGCAAAGCTCTGGCTTCATGTGAGAGACTCTGCCTCATTGAATAATGTGGAGAGTGAACAAAGGAGAAATCTCCCAATCCAGTCCAGACTGCACGGGTACAGTGTGTGCGCGCACACACACACACACACACACACACACACACACACACACACACACACACATACACACACACAAATAAAAAAAGATGTTTTCTAAAAGTATAAGATAAAAGAATGGCACCAGAACTCAGATTTGGGAAGGAGACTGATGTAGATACAGTGTGAGTGATTAAGGTACACTGCATAAATTGAGTTCTCCTTTGATTAAATCATTCTTTTTTGATAGGCCAAATCTACACTAGGATTTGAGCTTCCCATTCTGGAATGGTTCCATTCAGTTGTGGCTAGATCCATGCGAAGTCTCTCTGCCAAGATCCTCACCGCATCAGGGAGTCTCACAAACTGATCTGTAACTCTATTAAAACTGCTACAAATAACTTCTGAACAGATCGACGCTTACATCATTCAAACCAGAAGTTTGGTGGCAATACGCCATCACAGTTTCGCTCTCAGCTGGGGTCTAAAATGTGCTGTCGGAGCCTTCTGTTTGAAGAGGTAAGTGTTACCTCCCGCTCCCTCCACATCAGACTTCTCCACATGTGCATACACTGCGATATGGAGAGATATCATCTAAACTGCTTTGTGATATTTATTAAATTAAAACACGACTCAGGACAGTGTAACTTGACATGGCCCCCAAGGAAAACAATTCAAGCCAATTAGTTACCTCCTCTCCAGCTTTTTTAAAAAACAAAATATATGAAGAAAAATTCAACTTTTATATAAATGTTTGCATATCATATATGAATTAATATAGTATAAACTTCCAGTTGCACAGAAGTAGAGAGCTGCTCCTATGTATGTTCCATGGCCCTGATATTTATTCTGTCATTCACTTCTATGGTCACTGTGATAAAGTTGAACCTTTGTGAATCTGCCTGCTTTTAATCATCCACATTTTCCTCTGAATTGGTAGCCTTTCATATGCTACAGGTTTTAGGTATGAGATTACAGACTTGTTAAAATTGCTTTTAAATTGTCAACAGATTGAAAATAAAAACACACACCACCTCTTCCTCCCCAGCTCCCATAACATCATATAATGAATGCTTGGAACGGGCCCAAAAAGGGCAAGGTTGCAGCATAATTCAATTCAATTCAATTCAATTGAATTCTACATAATTCAATTCTTTTCAACAAACTTTCACAAACATCTATGGCTGTTCCCATTCACCATGAACCTATGTCCCTTTCCCTTGTTATAGAAGCCAATCTTCAGGGGCAGTTTCGGCACCATCGCCTCTGCAGAGAGAAGGGAGATCAGATAGAAAAGGAAAACTCAAAAGCATGAGTTCCTGATGAGCAAGTAGAGTTCACTGTGCACAATATGTTGACACCGTGGTAGTTCTTCAAGAGACTACATGGGACTCCTTCAGAGTTGTGTATATGAGAAGACATATAAACAGAACCACACATCCAACTGTCTGAGGCAACAACAACAACAACAACAACAACAACAACAACAACACACACACACACACACACACACACACACACTTGACTTGTTAAGGACTAGCTGGGGAAATGCTATTAGCATAGTCTACCCACACTTCCAGCTTGATCAGTTTACCTACATTCCCAGCTTGATTCCAGGGTCCCGAATCACATTAAAGGTGGAAGGTAGCCCAGCAAGTGTACAGCATTCCTAAGCTATACTCAAAGAACATTCATAGCTTTTCTTGCTAGAAAAGGATTCTCCGAGGCAGCCAAACACTTTGCAACACTATCCATAGAACACATTCCCATTAGGCAGTCTGGGAAGCATGAAGGTGATGGCAAGGGAAAGAAACAGTTCCCAAACACCTCACAGACTAGATAATAAGTTCCCATTAGTCCATAATCGGGTGGATAAATTTTGTATGGACTGACTAAACTGACGAAAGCTAGAATTTAGGCGATGCACAAGGATCGTGTGCAGATTGCGGGATGCATAGGCCATGGTACACATCACGACTTTCACTGCCCCTGAAGAACCAGTATCTCATGAGTCAAATATCACCTGCCTCTATCATTCTGGTTCAGTTGAGAGACTACCGAAAACCAAAATGGAAAAGTTAATAAAGGAAGAGATTTCTGTTTATACTCTACCATGCAGACTAATATCTTCCAATGATTGAAAATTAATATTTACAAAATTGAGCGGAATATGCTTTGTTCATGCACAATGGTGCATTTGTTACCAGTGACATATTTATCTGCCCCTTTCCTAGTCCGAGGAAAAAATTATGTCAATTTTCCCTCAGACTGCCTTCCTATTCTGTCACACAAATTATTTCATGAAACATGAATCCAAATGTTCTGTTCTTTTTCAATATCCTTTCACCACAAACTCCAGAGTTCTGAACTTCATGGCTCTTCAGTAACAATCCAGTCCTTTTATTCAAAAAGGCAAAAATGCCATACTGCTGTTTTTACTCAGGCTACTTTTGCCTCGTCTTCAATAGTGAAGATTTAGCCTTTTATGTCACAGGGAAACATTTTAAAATAATAACAATAATTTCAGATGGCTTTCTTCTCTCATATAATTTCAGGTCTTAGGATATTCATGTCTACGCATCTCCATTTGTTTCTACAATGCTTTTGTTTAGTGAGTGTATAAACTGTTACTAGAAATACAGAAAAATGTCATTTTGATGACATGTCACTAAACAAGTAAAAATTTACAACATATATAAAGTATCTAGATATGAGACAACTCACTTTCCCATTTAAAAAATATGTGTGTGTATCAACTCTAAGATCTAAAGAAAAAAATGAGAAAATGGGCTAATATATTCTGAAATATAACAAACATGTGAGCTCCAATAGTTGAGGACATTGTAAAGATCATCCACTAGAAATTAAGTCACAGAAATACCGCTATTCCTTTACTTTATCATCCAAGGCATGCAAATACACATTTTCAAGACTGGTCTTTGAGGTTTAGCTTGTCCTCATTTCCAGAAACAGCCAATATTATTCTCTGCTTTTTTCTCTTCTCTCTCTCTCTCTCTCTCTCTCTCTCTCTCTCTCTCTCTCTCTCTCTCTCTTTCTCTCCTTCCTTCCTTCCTTCCTTCTTCTGTTTCTTTTTCTGTGTGGCCAAAGGGGTTGGAGGATAGTATCTCATGTAACCTAGGCTGAACGAACTCACTACATGTTGAGGATCCCTTTGAACCTCTTCCTTCTTTCACCACTCCTGTGCTAGTGTTACAAATTTGCACTCTCAAGCCTGGTTATGTGATATGGAGCACTGAACCTATGGCCTTCTGCTTACTGATTGTATTCTGCCAGCTAAGCTCCCTCCCCGGGCTTCTCTCATCATGTCTAAGTTTGCAAGCGGCTCCCAACCTCTACCCAGCTCATCTTTTCCTTCCGCTATTCACTGGCTCTTTACTATTATTTTTTACATTGCTCTGGCAAAGTGCCTGATGACACATTAGGAGGACTGAGGTTTATTTCCACTCATGGTTTGTGTTGTCCATTATGGCAGAGTAGGCAGGACAGCCTGCAGCTCTGTGGTACCTGCTTGTTCACATCACAGGAAGGAAGACCAGGACAGAAACTGGAATCACACTCCAAGACTCATGCCCAGAATACGATATCCACTTCCTCTACCTAGGCCCCTTTGAAAGCAAAGTTTTCACAAACTTCCAGTATAGAGCTACCAGCTGGAGCACAAGGGTCATCACATGAGCCAGCACGAGCCACATCACATTCAAGCTATGATAATTGCCTACTTCGCATCCATCTTTGTTGTTGCTTCTCAAGATGTATCACTTCCTTAGATATTATTTCACCCGGAACCCAACTGAAAGTAGACACCTACAAGTACTCTAGCTTAAACTATTTATTTATCTCCCCATAAACTTTATCACAGTATAAAGTGAGTGTATCCATGCACACAGATGATCAAAACAGGTGTCACATGGCGATATGAGTAAGAAACAAGAAATGTGATGTGCCGAGCTCATGGAGACGAGACGACATCAGAACTGCAAGAGCAGGAACTGGAGATTTTTATGTTTTCATTGCTATTTCTAGAATGGCATCTGGGCTGTTGGAGGAACAAAGGGGTTTATTGATTAAGGAAAATCAATAAAGATACAAGAATTTAACACTGGACATTACTGGAAAAGAATAGGTTTACGAGGTGATATATCTATTAGAAATGATCTTAAAGTGATACTACTTGCTCATTAGATGACTTTTCCTCAACAAAAAGCTAGTTATAAAGGATCAACTCTTGTCGATCTTCACAGGACAGAAAGCTGATTGTAAGATGGTTTTGAACAAATCATCCTAGTAATCTTAAATGGCAAATGTCTTTTTACAATTCTGTTTTGCACTTCAGAATACAATGATGTAACTGAGAATGCGTCAAAAGCAATGAGGCAATTTGATTGACAAAACACAAGGCATGCAATCAAAAAAACCTAGAGTGGAGTCCTGATCTTCCTGTGCACAATATTGATAATTTTGGGTAAATTACTTAGACTGTGAAAAATTATTTGTATCCACTGCATAGGAATTATAAAGGTTCTCCTGATTGGGGTAAGGTTGAAAGAGCCTAATCCAAGAAGGCAATGTGTTTCCATGCAGCTGTGGCAATAACTATAGTGATAATTGTTTTTATTGTCATTAAACAACATATTTAAATTCCCTAATGGGTTGTCTTCTCTTTACCCCTATTGCTGCTTCTACTTCTTGGTACTTGACGCTTCCATCACAGCTAAGAGATGAGCCATTTTTATTTCTTTCACATAAATGTTGGACTCTGCTTTTCACCCTCTCATATTTATTTTCTTTCCTTAAAATAACCATTCCACCTCCCCTGGAATACTCAACTTAAACTCCATTTAAATCTTCCATTTCCACAAATATTTCACAAATATATACAGTATGAACCAGTTACAAATGATTGTTTTAAAATAGGCATACACTATATAGGCTTCACAAATTGGCCTCATAGGGCTCCCATTCTGAAATACAGAGGAATTTCTGAAAGCTAAAAATGGCTATCCGAATAGCAAGAACAAGAATATGCAAAGAAAGCCTGACCCATCCAGTGTTAGCAGAAAATGTGCCCGGAAGCATAATGGTCTCCAGCCAGATGATATTATTTATCAAACAGCCCTTGATTTAGACTAGTGGGACTCTTAACGGAAAAGAAAGCATCCCGAAGCAAAACACATGAAGAGGGGTTAGAAATACTTTATCTCCCACAGAAGTCTGCTCGAAGAGAGCCAAATGGGTCTTTCATGAACCCGACAGCATTTAGAAAAGCTGGAAAGAGAAAAGCAAAAACACATTTTGTACCATTGATTTTCCTGCTTCTTGAACCACACCATTAGGAAGATAGAGAGTGGGTACATGGGTCCATAGGTGTCATTCTTCATATAAGATGTTTAGCAGAGACCCTACCTAACAAACTGAATTACCTACATGTCATCTCTGCTTCAAAGTTCAAGCTTTGTGGAAATCCAATGTGGATGCCAAAAGTGCAAAAGCGATATTCTCACAGGGACAGTCACTTCATATAAAATGTGCTGACACTGCTCAGTCTCATTGAGACACTTGACTCTGCAACATCCTCAGGACATGTATTAAATAAAAGGAAGGATGACTTCTGCTGACTGTGAAAAAGTGGAAGTATCCACCAAGACCACTTTCCAGTGGTTCGTATTGGGAAAAGGCATCCAAATAATAACACCTACTAACTCATGCACCAAACATCACCAAATCAGCACAGCCTACTCACAACCCAGTTTAGAGAGTAGCTGCAGAACTGTCTGTCACATTTGTTCCTTCCTGGTAAGTCAGAAGTCAGCTGTAACTCATTAAGGAAGTTGTCTGAGCAAAATTAAATTTTCCAGAAACACATCATTTGACATAAAAGACCTCCGCTTCAGTAACAGCCTCTAAAAGGACTAGCCTGGGTCTGCACACCAGTTCTTTCATCTCGTGTCATCCCATAGTGAATGCACAACAACGCACAATACGTTTTGTGGAATAATTAGGAAGAAGTAGCATATTATTGCTAAAAAGAACTTTCTGTTGATTGAATCATAACAGAAACATCTTTCTCAAAAAGAGTTTTAACTTTCTATTGTGCTTCATTCTGAAGTCATAGAATACCATGTATTTGAATTTTCAAACTAGTAGTTAATAGAAAAAGTAATAACTCCTTGTACATTTTAAGAACTCTGGGAGTCAGGCAGTGGTGGCATATGCCTTTGATCCCAGAACTGCGGAGGTAGAGGCAGGCAGATCTCTGCGAATTCAAGGCTAGTCAGGTCTACAGAGTGAGTTTTAGCTTCATCAAGGCTGCATATTGAAAACTGTCTTGAAAACAAAATAAAGAAACAAAAAGGAACCCTGGGAAAGACTAAAGCGTCTAGAGATCAACTAGAGAGGCATAAGTATGCATTAGCCCACTAAGTGTGACATAGATTATAACTACGTCCATCATTGACATCACTGTTGGCAACTGTGTGAGAGTTGAACTTGGTCATCAGGGTTGTTTTGAAACACATTCTTCAGAGACAAAACTATCCACTGAATGAATTCAGGAGTTGCTATGGAGGATGGAGGGAAAGGGTTATAAACTGAGCAATCTTTAGTATCCAAATATTCCAACCCTTGTTTAGACATAGAAGTTCATCATAATTATCAATGTTTCAAAGCAATACACTCACCTCTTTTTTTTGTTTGTTTGTTTTCGTTTGATTTTTTGACACAAGGTTTCTCTGTAGCTTTGGTACCTGTCCTGGAACTAGCTCTTGTAGACCAGGTTGGCCTCGAACTCACAGAGATCTGCCTGCCTCTGCCTCCCAAATGCTGGGATTAAAGGTCACCACCGCCCAGCTTACACTGACCTCTTATAAAGCCTGCATGTTCACACTGTGTATGTGGACACGAGATGTCTCTTTGTAACATGAATCAGCTAAGGCAATTATATAGCTATTAGCATGGCACCTGCCATTTTAAATTTGGCCAAGTTCCTGTTCCCTGGGCAGCAATGTTTCTGTAGCTACTTTAAAACAGGACTGTGAAGATATAATATGCATATGTACTTAAATTTCATTTCAGTCATGTGAAAATAGAAGGAGAAAAGCAAAACGAAATCTTGACACGAGCCATGCATATCATTCTCAAGTATAATTCTAAATGTGAACTAGCATAGGGAGAAGTTCACATTAATTTCTCATGAGAGTTCCAATTTAAGACATATAAAAACATAAAACTGGGAGAAAAATACCAAATTCTGTGTTTCAACAGTACGATGAAATAAGAACCTTGCTCCTGTTGTAGTTTTCGTGGATGGTATACACTGCTACATATGAATCTATTAAGATTTCTCTTCAAGTGGAGTGAAGGCTGTCTTTGGAGCCATCCATACCATATTGATTTGTATCATATGGTAAACAAAGTTAAAAGGAACAGATGTGTGATCTCTTCAATAAGAAAAAAGAAAAAACCCAGAGCCTCAATGTAGAGACAAATCTCAGTCCAAACAATAGTAGGTGTTTGTACCCCTTCTGTAATAGTCATCCTACTATTGGCATCTACGGTGCACTCACTCTAGGACTGCACCAGCAGACAGCAAATTATTTACATGCTAAAGTCCCATAAAAAATGACAGTATTTTTGCCTGTGATGAACCTACATCCTCCCATATATTTTAAATGCTTTCAAGATTACTCATAATCCCTAGTACTATCTAAATGTTACAGCAATAGTTACTGAATTGTTGGGGGAACAGTGATGAAAATGGGATGTTTGTACATTTTCCATGAAAATGTAATTTTCCTACAAAACATTTTTCCCATTCATAATTACCTGAATGTCATGATACAGAATTTGGAAATATGGAGGGATGGCTACTTCACAAATTTTATTTTTCTTTCATTTCTTTCTGGTGTACACTACAGTGGCATCAGGTCAGGGGGAATGATGTGTGTGTGTGTGTGTGTGTGTGTGGAGAGAGAGAGAGAGAGAGAGAGAGAGAGAGAGAGAGAGAGAGAGAGAGAGAGACAGATGACAAACCCCGTTGAAGGAATCGGCTCATGTCATTAAGGTGGGATGGCACTCTAGTTTGCACAGTATGGTCCTGTGCACTAGCAAGTTGGAGATCCCAGAAGAACTAGTATATAATTAATACCCAGAAGAACGTTTTCTCTTCTTAGAAGAATTCCAGTCCTCTGAAATATTTGCCTTTTAACTTAAATATACTGATTTCAACACTCATCTAGTTCAAAGAAAATACTTTCACAGCAATAAGACATTCAGGTTCACTAAATTTCTTCATGCAGCCGCATCCTCAAGTGGACACAGAGTATCAACCCTCAGATGCAACTCAAAGTCTTATTGTTTTAGAGCAATCATCTAAACGTCTAAGTTAAACCCACCTTCGTAGCCAGGACCGCTTGCTTCTGTACAAGCAATGAAGGTTCAGGATGGGAATCTGGAAGACAAGTTAGCGTATCCAAGTACTAAAATAATGCCTGACTACAACATTCACTTTGCTTATTTTTCACAATGTACAGTTCATGTCAGCACACTGGTCCTCCAGAATGCAGTTCAGTCTTGTCTGAAGAATGATTCTTAAACCAGCTCCAGAGCATTTCCAGTAGGGCAAAGCTGGCGAGGGGAACAGACTGTGCTGTTGAGAACACATCCATTTACCACTACAGTCTTCATCTCAACGTGTGTGCTTAATGACCTAGGGAAGTGTTTCCTGCCACTGCTCTGCAAGCTTCCTGCTATCAGACCCTGAAACAAAAGGTTCCATCATGGAAAAGAAAAAATAATGACAACATATGAACCTAAGAATGAGGGAAAAAATGGTATTCCACAGCGATCCCTTGTGAATTTCCATACTTGTATACAGAATACATGGTGTAACTTCTGAGGAACTAAGAATATTTCTAATCTATGTTCCTCACTCCTCAGATGAGCAAAGGGGTTGCCTTTGATCTGACAAAGGTGATAGAGCTTGTTCAGCAGAGAACACCGGACACCACGGAGAGATTTTGTCTTTTCTTTCTCTCCTATGGCGGTTGCCTTGTCAGTGAGAAACTTCTTGATCAAAGACTGCACTGAGCCAAAAATATAAATATTCTGTGGTATAAGTCAAGCCCTCTGCCGGCTTCATACCTAGATAGTACACAGAGTGAACTTTTATATCTTCCCACAGTAAGCCTTTTATGATGAAAATAATGTAGAATGTGTCTCCAGGAGCCACTCAGCTGATCACAGAATAACAGTAAGCAAAACTCAACCACATAAAAGCTCAGTGGTTTGCCACCACGGCAAGCAGAAGAGATTGCTCACTGGACAGACGCTAAGATTTGAGTGTCTGAGCAGTGTCAAGACTTGGGATGTCATAGCTACTTTCCATCAGAAGCATTATTTGATCCAGTAGCCTATTTACAGATGTGGAATTACACTGTAGGATTCACTTTCTAAATGAAGCAGGCCCAATGTCTGAAACCGGAGCTGGTCCCTCATAAGAAGGCGATAAAACCGAAAGAAACTGTTCTTTTTTCACTTACTTAAAAAAAATATTGCAATCATGACAGTGACTGTCAATAAACAGATACACTTCTAATATTTCTGGATACCCAAGAATATTAGAGCTACACTTATTAAATTTCATTGATTTTTTTCCCCCATCTCTATTCGTGGAATCATGAACCATATGAGAGTACATGTCAAAATTAGCTCTGTAGCTTTGAGCTTATAACTCTGTGTGTGTGAATGTGTGTGTGTGTGTGTGTTTTGTACACATGTGTAAATGTGAATCTTCTGTGTAAGAGACAGGGCATGCATGCCCATGAACGGGCCTCCCTACAGGTCAATGCTGGGCATCTTTCTTAACCTCTTGCCACTCTGTGTTTGGAGAAAGAATCACTGCACTCTGCATGTAGATGTAGCTTGTTATTTTTGGCTGGGCTGGCTGGCCAGCAAGCTTCAGGAATCCTTCTGTCTCCCTGCGCCTGCACTGAGGTTAAAGATGCAGGGGGCCACATCTGACTTTTTATGTGGACTGAACTGAAGTCCTTGGGCTCTCATGACAATCAGTTTACTTACTAAGCCATGTTTCTAATCCTTCATCCCGATGTGTCAGAAGTGAAAACATCTGTTTGCTACAGAATAAGAGCTTTACCGCATATACAGTTCATCTCTCCCGGAGAACATGAGGCATGAATGTGGACATTTCATCAAGAGCTAATGACTTTTGTCTCTCATGTTTTTCCCAAGGGTGGCGCTTGCTAAAAGTGTGCCAGTTTCTACTCCTGAAGACTATGGAGCTCCTTCTTGAGAGAAAGGTATTGTTAGGTAAGAGTCCCAACCTCCCTCTAAGAAGTGATATGCTTGAGAAATTGTCTATGTCTTTGGACTTGCACACATGCACACACAGTAATAAGAATAGATAATAATTCTTTCATAAATATACAAAGTTACAGAGGAATCAAAACATCCTCCAATAAAATTGTGTCAGTCTTCCAGTATCGTAATCAGTAAATGAGGTAATTACATCGTGGTTTGCCTTGGATCATGCTTGGGAGATTCCAGCCCATCACCAGCCTTGTTCGATGGGTCTGTGAAGGGAGCAAATTCCAACAGGGTGTATGGAGCAGAACAAAGATGTCACTTTGGAGCCACGAACAACAGGAGAAAGAGGAATGGGCTACCTATAATTGTCTCTGGGCCAGGACCCAGTTGCCTAAAGCCACTTGAAAGACCACACCTCTTGTACATTTCCACCATCTTCTACTACTGGCCAATGAAAGAGCCAAGCTGCCAGAAACATGGGCCTCGGGAGGCATCCAAGATCCAAAGGACAGCTTTGCTTCGTGCTTAATTTGACTATAGACTGCATCATAAAGCCAGATGACGGAAATGTATCTGAGTGGTGCTAGGCCTGAGTTTGGCTGCTGTGCTTGTAAAGCCACCAGTGAAACCCATAGCATAGTTGCTCATTGCTGCAGCATGGCAGAGAAGAGGGAGCACCCTGCCCGCCCTACAATGCTGAGGGCGTATCCACCATGTGACTCGCTATTTGAAATCATTCATTAAAAATGAATGCTCTATGCAAAAGTGTGCAGTTAAAGGAGACAGTAAACAAATGTTGGTAAAATATAGGGAAGACATACTGGGAGAGTTTAGTTATAGGTCCCTGGGGATTAACATTCCCACTGTGTTTCCATCTGGGAGACTGTTTTAATTTGTCCAGAAGAAAATTACTCCCTCTCATTCATCTTCCCATTCATGTGAAATAGCTCAGCAATGATAATTCAATAGCTCAACGATGGTAATTAAACTGTTAGTTATATCTTAAGTTTCAGGTCCTCCTTGTTAACCTTTCTCCACAGCCGTTTTCTTTTCTAAACTCAAAATATTTTTCTTTGATCCATCCTTTGTTCATTTGGATAAACACAGATATTTATGCAGGTGCACACATATGCTCTCTCCCTAAAGCAGACTGCAGCCAAAATTACTGAGCTCTGGAGACCTGTGTACTCAGAAGAGGGCTAACCATGACCTACTTGTCATTTGCATCTTGTGGCTAAATAGCACTGCCTGCAGACAGACAGCTCCTTCACTCCTTGCTGCTTTCATGCCCTCATTCAACACCTTTTTATTAAGTAGCACCGCATCCGAACATTGTGCAAAAAGCAAGATACACGACTCCACACCGGATAGCAATTCAGTAATGGGAGCACTTTGTTTTACTACTCTTGAAGCAGAGAACAGAAACATGTCAGTCATTTAGAAGTATGGGAGATGCAGCGGGGGAAGACCTGCTAGGAGGTATATCTTAAGGGCAATAGCCAAAGAGGGAACACTAGTTCAGTTTGCCAGTGCACGACTACAATCCCAGCAGCTGGGAAGCTGAGGCAGGAACATTGTAAGATGGGAACCACGCCTGGGTACTGAGTTCTAGGGCATCCTCCGCTCTGCAGCAAGACTATGCTTCAGTGAAGTAAAATCAGAAGGTCCTAGTGCCTCAGGCTTCGAATCCCAGCTACTTGGGAAGTGTAGGCAAGTGGATATCAAGTTGAAGTCTTTTACAGAATAAGCTAAAGTCTAGCCTGAATAACTTAGGTAGACCCTGTCTCAAAAGAAATAAATGAAAAAAAAACGCTAAAATAACATAAATTCAATCACTTCAAAACAAGCCAAAAAGACAGAAGGAATAACTCAAAGGAGTGAGGGATGGCCTTATAAGCAGAAAACGAACCAACTAGAGTAGGCAGCAAAACATAGAGAAGAACGTGACATGTGGTGTTTCTATTTCATCACTGAATGCATCTCCAATGTTCACAATCTGATCCATTTGCATTTATCAACCATCCCGGTGCTTAAGTCTTCTGATGACCAAAGCACGACTAACTAGAGAGAAGCTAATTTCTTGGAAACATATAAAAAGGTATCTAAAGGTAAGGACTACACAATCTGCTCCCCATCTTCCTCTTCTGGCCTGAAAAGAATATCTAAGAACCATCTAACCAAGCTGACCCAATAGACTGGTCTCCTTTTCAAACTGAACTCATGAAATTCGAAGTTGTGACCTCTAAAAGACAGCTTTTTTTTTTTTACAGTAAAGAATATATTTGTAATTTTATTAGTACTTTTGTTGTGAAGTATTAGTCCTGGATAAAATTTCCTTCATTCAACCTAACTGTGAAAATACATCTTGTTCTTAAAATGCAAACTTTTGTGTCCATAATCATATGTATAATAATAAAACCCTTTAAAAACAATACAAGGGTTTTACCAATGGGATTTTCCACTTCCTTTTCTAAAAGGCTATTGTAACAGAATGGTGCCATGAGAGATGAATCAAAGCTTATTCTCTCATTCTCTCTCTCTATCTTCCTCTCCCTGTATGTATGTATGTATATATGTGTATATGTGTGTATATATATATATATATATATACAGATGCTTATGTCATCTAGTTTCTATTTGTCATACAACAGAAAGCCGCATTAGATGCACCCCTCCGAAGCCCTACATGTGTCCATGAACTGAATTTTTCTTCCTCTGTGATGATACCATCACAAATTACGAATTTAATAAGATTCTCCAAATGTTGCCTTCATCTGCTTTCTAAATGGAACAAAGGGCAATCGATACAAGGGAATTATCCCTAGAAAACAACAAGATGAACAGTATCTAGTATAATTATTTGGAGATGCCATTTATAACTGTGCAGACAGGTCATTGGAAGATGACTTTTTTTAAGACAGTCATTCAATGTCATGGGTTTATAAGCAGCGTTATTAATGCCTCGAAATCAAAGGAATAAAGATGTTCTGTGACACAGTGGCCTTTTTTTTTCATATTACAATACTGTCTGATAAGTTTCCTACAGGGAGTACTTATGACTGCATTCCAAAAGAGTAGTAATTTCTGGGAAAAGACATACTGCTGGAAAATGGTACACCCTACACTTCTAGGCAGACAATATGTCTAAGAAACATCTGAACCTACAAATTATAAATTTGCACATTTAATCAATCAACTGAGAAATGTGTGTTTCATTGTATCTCTAACTGTTAGATTAATCTTCTACACCTCAATAAAGACAGCCAAATTAAACATATTTAAAGCCATAGTTACATATTCAGGGTTTAACTAAAATTATTCCTAACATACAAAAGTGAAAGTCTAATTAGACAGACTCCTAGAGATGACATTTTTATACTGTGTCTTAAGACTTTTAAGCACTTAAAAGAAAATTTTAAGTAATGTTACTTCTTTCAAGGTGGAGTAGAGTAGGTACAACTGGGTTTTGCCAAATTTATTATAGAGAAATTAGTGATGTGGAATTCTAGTAAGATTAAAACATAAAATATTGAAGTTGAATAATGTTGCCTAATCCAATTATTCTTAAACCTCAGTGAACATTTAATAGCTCAAATCTGTAAAGCAGTTTTCAGAAATGCCTTTATAAACTGGGAAGACTTGAAAATTTCAGCAATTACAAATTCCTTTACAAATCACCGAAAACTACTCATATCCTCTACTTTTAATTGAAAGGCTACCCTGTAACACTTCACTGACTGGGATAAGAATGTAGGTCAAAAGTGAAGTTAAATCACGACTTTTTAATGGAAAATCCCAAAATATTTGTCTTGGGGGTAAGCGGACTACATGGTTGAAAATGAAAACACCGTATTCCTCCAAGACTAACTTCTTGTTCCAGCAAACACAGAAGAATGTTAGAGTAACAATTTTAGACTACAATGCTCTGTTCTAGCAACTGTTACAATGCTTTCACATTTGCAAACAAAGAGAAAGTACATAAACATAAGCTGTAACTTACACACACACACACACACACACACACACACACACACACACACACACACACAGAGAGAGAGTCACCATGGCAGCTATAAAGATTTCTGCTGGCTTGCTAAAGAGTAATAAGATATCTGCCACGCCACAGGCCTAAACTTAAACATACAATAATTGGACAGTTAAAGCCCTTACATTTATAAAATGGAAATTAGTATAAAGAAGAAATACTAATTACAGGTAAATTAACAACAAAGGTTCATGATATAGAAAAGTAGAATGATAAAGATAGATACACCAAAGTCATCTCTAATTTAAAAACATTTGACCATAATTATGTTTTGTGCTGTATTTACTAAGTTTGCTCTAAGAAACCCCAAACAAAAGACAGAAACTTAGTTTAAAAAAAAAAGATGGGTAATTTTATTAAATTGGCAGGTAAACACATGGTTGAATATTTCTAAACTAAGAATCTGCCTAAATAGTTTGATTTAACATAAACAAAAATGGAAATTTTGTTGAACATATGATCTGGTTAACACAGATCATATTAGTGAAGGAACAACATTAGTGAAAGAAAGAAAAGCCACAGTTCAATCTCACTTAAGTAGTTGTCTTTTATCAAATATAATACGCAAAAATAAGGCAGAATTACTGAATTCTAAAAGTAATCAAAGCTTTTCCCTTTGTGCTATTATGAATATGCTATCCACTGCAATCAGGAAAAGAATATAGTAAGTGTACAAAATGGAAATAAATAAAAAGACTCGATTTTTGTAATTGGCATAAAAATCTGTAGTATCCTCTTTGTGACAACCTGAAGTGGCTGAAACTTTATAGCAGTGTATGATAAAGCATTTAAATGAAATAAACTGAGAAAATCCTATGGCAACAACAATGGGTTGGTATTACAGGCAAAGAAACAAAGCTCCATCATGGAGTCAAGAAGCATGACTAACGTTCTTCACAACACAGCTTATTAAAACTAAACAGGAAGAAAACTCATCCTTATAAACTCCCAGTGAAGAAGCTTAACCATTTAATTTGTCAAAAAACAAAGCATGCTAAAATACTATCAACAAGAGGTATGGAGAACCATTTAAGGAAAGACAGATGTGCTCAACATCTAAAGATCAACATCAAATACCAGATGGATACATGAAAAAAAACATCATATAGTGAAATAATTTATATTATAAATATGACATGTAGCCCTATATTTTAGCTGAATATTAATATGCTAATTCTGCAAATGTGTTTAATTTTGAAGACAGTTTTATCTTTATGACTTACATGAAAATTCCTTGTAATGATAGAGTTTTGGGGTGCTACAGACATTTGTATATATAAAGATACTCCTATGACCTCAATGCAGCAAACATATTATCATCGAAGGTTTAATTCAGATCTTTTTAAAGTTTAATTCATGCTGACAAGAACTCACAAGTTCATTCTATCATATCCCCTTTCAGCGATTTAAGAAAAAATGGAAACCATGAAAATAATGACAACAAAAACGTCAGACTTGCCCATCATAATTAAAGGTCATGTTGAGACGTCTATATGCATTTAAAGATCAATACATGACCAGCAATCTCATCTAGGCCTCTTCTTAGTGGCTACTTACATTCTGCTACTTACAAAGCTTCTCAACATTTTCCAATCTGGGTACTTCGATATCAATCTTTATTCAAAAAGAGATAACCCAAAGCAGAAGGCTCAGGCTCCCTGGTAGAGACATTCCTAGAATTCTTAGGATTGAAGCCAGATTTTTAAATGTCAGTTACTATGGTTTAGTGCAGTGTCTGTTTGTTGTGGTTTAAAATGTTTCTAAAATAATAATGTTTGATTAACAAATTATTAAAATCATTTGGATAGCCAGACACCCTATGTAGCTTCTCCCTTCTTACTCATAGCCAAGAGTCTATGACCCAAATTTATCATAAAGTGTTAATTCTGTAGATGATCTCAAAGAATAAAATGCGGAGTCACTGCATTCCACATAGAAGTGTGGTAGCTAGAATTCTGACCATCCTATCCTATGTGTTAATGTAATGTGTCGTTATATTTCATATATACTCATATATATATATATATATATATATATATATATATTATTGGTGGTCACCCTACTAGAGGAACTTTTTTCACATATTAATGAGGCATTACAATTGATGAAAAATTATTTGTTGGCAGAGATAAAGGCAGTGATGTTTATGAAAAAAATCTACATGCTAAAACAAGTTCTTTTATGATTTTCACATAACCCTTCATTAAAAACTAGTTCATAATTTAAAAGCTTTAATCCTAAGTAAGTCATATCAATTAGTCATTAACTCAAAATCATAGATTTTATATGCATAGGATGACTCTTTCTGTGGACTTCACTTGGCTATTCTCTGAATTATCTTAGATCCCAAGCAGGGATGAGGAAAGCACACACTCCGGCCTCTCAGTCCTGTGCAGTGGCTCAGAATAAATGACCCCCATGAATCACCTGTTTACATTTCTAGAGATAACAGGGAACAAACGATAGCCAAGTGTATTAGCTAAATGATGAATATGCTACCAGAAGCCACATGAGACATCACTGTGGTACCAAAGAAAAATACAGAGCTATGTCTTACCTGTCAAAAGTTATTTCCAAAATAAATGGACTTAGATAGCATGGCCAATGCTTTCATTTTGGCTGTCATCATGATCAAAGGCAAATCACTATATGATGGATTCAGCTGTTTCAATCACAATGAGGTCAAAATGAATGGATTAGATGTTCAGCTGTCCTGACCATCCAAAGGATATGATCTCAGGAGTTTTTAAAAAATGATGTTATATGATGATCTAGATATTGTCTAAAAGTGACCAAGACTGTAAAGTACATTTTTAATGAAACAGCCTATAGATTATATCCAACCTTGCAGCTATATTATTCTGTTATCTGTACCTAGATTTCACAACTGGAATACCACTAATGATATAAAAATCATCAATGTAATATGTCCCCATTTCTGAGATGACTATACATTACCACAATTTTTAATCATTTCTTTTTAAAATCGTTTTTGTTTTTTGTTGTTGATGTTGTTGATTTTTGGTTTTTTGGTTGTTTCGGGACAGGGTTACTCTGTAGCTTTGGAGCCTGTCCTGGAACTAGCTATTGTAGATCAGGCTGACTTCGAACTCAAAGAGATCCATCTGCCTTTGCCTCCCAAGTGCTAGGATTAAAGGCATGCACCACTACCACCTGGTGAGAGTACCACATTTTAAAAATGAGAAATCCATGGCATGAGGTCACATTTACTGAAGGTCATTCTACTGTGAAACCTCAGTCTCTTCATAGTAATGAGATCAGAACGATTACTTGAAAGGAACGCTAAACCTCAAGTTGATACAGAAGCCAAATGTGATTATGTTGATGTCATCAAAATAAGCCACATTATTCAAAGAACAGACTTACCAAACGTGAATTACATACTATAGTTAGTATATACAATGCCAATAAGGCAATGTTATCAATTAATAAAATAATATGTGCCAATAACACACAATCAACTTCAAATTTACAGGTTAATCATAGATAAATGTAAATATGTGAAACAAAATTCTACAACCCTTGACTACTCAAAGGAGCAAATGTGAACACGGATCGATGTAAGGGAAAGCTGGTACTCACTTAACTTCCCAGCAGGCCTTGAAATTCAATCATTTCTCACTGCTGAACCCTTTCGGCTGAAAGGAGGTGCAGTCAAGTGTAGGGGCTGGGTCCTTGGGCATACATAAGCCCAGTCCTACTAAATGAGACCAAGTACAAGGTCTCTATGGTGAGCCTGCCATGCTTAATCGGCAAAGTAATTACCGTGGCCAGAATTACTGACAGCTGACTTGATGCAATTACCTGATTTTGACCATAAATGGAGTGGAAATAATGAGAAAACTAATGTATGACCTTGGCATAGGAAAAAGCCTTTCTAAAATGTCTCAAAAGCTGGAGCAATGATGTTTTAAGAAAATCAACATGTTAAATTACTTACATTTTAATTTTCTGGTCTACAAAATAATAAAAGTTAAAGAACAATATATATATACATATGTAAAGATGAAATGAAAAATGTCAAACTTAAAAGATTTATGATCTTTATAGCATATTAGAGACAACATCCAATTTCCTAATATATAAAGAACTCCTACAAATCAATAAAAAGAATTTACATGGAAGTATGGAAGAATATTACTATGTTGCTTATACATGTACATGCCAACTCCAAGGGATACTTAATAGCACAAAATAATATTCACATCATTACAATAAGGGAAATTCAAATGAAAACTGCACTGAAATGCCCATGAGCAAAAGTTCAACATTGGAAGGTTGTATAGTAGTAAAGTTTTCAGAAAAATACAAATTATCTTCCATTGCTGATGAGACAACAATTCCCATAACAACTGAAAAAGAAAACCTGGTAACCCCCAACACCAAGTTACAGGTTCATATATGCATATATATGCATTTTACAGTTATTAATTTGGGGGGAGGTGCTTGCCAGAGTCACGTATGCAAGTCAAAGCACATCTTACCAGAGTCAGTTCTGTTCCTGGGGAATCAAACTCAAATCCCATAACTCGTGTTAGCTTCAAGCACCCTTACCATCTCTCTGGCCTGGTGCATATAATTTTTTTTGGTGCATATAATTTTTAACTCATTGTTTAACTCTAAGAAATTACCCTACTCAGAATTTTGCAAAGTAATAAAAAATTTACTTGCCCTCTATATTAAAATTTGGCTGATTAAAGGGCAGTAGGGGCCAATGTGATAGCGGAAATGGTAAATGCCACTAAACCCTAACCGTCTGAACAAGATATCTGAACACCACATGGTGGAAGGCAAGGGAGAAACGACTCTCAGGTTATCCTCTGATCTCGTTATTTGATTAATGCTGCAAGCCCACGAATGCAGAAATGCATGTGTACATGTACACAAAGGCACACACACAGAGACAGAATAAGTAAATACGTTTTTAAAGGAACAGGAAATCATATAAATAGTCACAAAGAAGGAACTAAGCAAGGTGGGTTCTATTCAGCTTCACACTAAGGAGTAAATAATGATGGCTCTACTATAATATGTATAACATATCCATATGCACAACATATTGCCAACACTGAACAATGAGAAAGCAGTCATGCCATGTGCTTAAAATTATCTCAGGAAGGGTTTCAAAATCTGGTAATTAAAGAGTTTCAAAAAAAACTACAGATATGTAGACTTTAATTGTGGAATGTTTATAAAGTTATGAACATGGAACTATAAGAATGTTTTTATTCCACTGATTTTTTTTTCAGACTCTAAATCAACTCACCAATTCAAGGACTACAACTCACCAGCAAGGCTGAGTTTGAATGCATACTTGACAAATATTCTTTTGTATTCTTCTTTGCCAGAGATCATGGCTGTTTCATTATTTATTTATTCTTTCACACACACACACACACAAACACATACACAAATATACAAAAAACAAACAAAAAACAGCACCTTGCCATCACCTGGGACAAGGACATACTAGCTGAAAATGTCGCTGAGCACGTGTCCTTCAATAATATACTTCTGCAGATGTCTACTACAGCAACGTGATGATACAGGAATAAACGTCACACATATTCAAAGCTAATTCTTTTATTTAATTGAGAGACTTAAACAAAAAGCAATTCCAGAAAACAATGTTCAAGAAGATTCTTTGCCCGGGAGGAAAATGTGTACTCAGTAGGAAGATGTGAGGTGTCGTTAGATGGCATCCCAAGTTAAACTTGAAGTTCATTGGATGCACAAACATGAGTTAAGTTGAACAAAA
>JAQHUG010000440.1:784134-824727 GCA_028555095.1 Dicrostonyx torquatus | reverse complement strand
AATACTGGGAAAAATAAATTTGTGACCACTCCTATTTAGATGCATGTTCAAATTACTCTACTTATCCTTCCTGTCCTTTACTCAGAAATAAAACCATTTTAAAATTCACTGTCAGACAGTGAGCTACCATGAATTAAAATCCAAATTTCACCGACTGTACCAAGAGCACTCAGGCTAACTCAGGTTGATAATGAAACTAAACGTGGCCCTTTCTCTTGATAGCACTTATGTTTTGGATGCAGAGCTTTTCTGACCTTTCACTGCCGGCATGTTTCCCCCCTTTTTGATACCTCCTTTTTCTGGCTTACCAAACTGTTTAATGTATTCCCACAGAAGTCCATGGCCTTTTGAAGTTTAAAGGACCTATTAGAAAAGAGGTTTGTGATACGCCATAATTTTACAGGAACAAATAAAAGGTCAAAGGACCTGCGCTCAGAGATGACAAGACGGTTCGCTGGGAAATCAATACAAGGCTTTGTGTTGACCGTGGCAAAGGATTTACGAGCAAAGGGCAAATCATTTAGAGAGTTCAGGGAAACCTATGCTTGTACAAGATAGCCCTCCCATGCTTTCCCACCACCTGGAAACCCCCTGGTTCTTCACTCTAAATACAACAGAAACTAGCTTAAAGTTAGATTCTAAATAGCCAATGCTTTAGAGAAAGGGTTTGTTTTTTTAAAAAAAATGTATTTTTGATTAAGTTAAGAAAGCATACATCTCATAGAATAGTATGGAAGCTAGGATGGCCTCACGGTTTAATAATTAACGCATTCAACTTCCACTTTGGTATGTGAAACACCTTGAAATTCCTCCAAAGCAGACACTGGAAAATGGAGGGTGTAGGGTTAAGTGAACCACCAAATAGGCTTGTGTTTAAGTTCAGAGGCTCAATCTGATTGGAGAAGAGCTGTCTACAATGAAGTTAAAGTGTCAAGAAAAGAGACCACTGTGATAAAATGGAGGTTAAAATAAAGGAGATTAAAGGAAAGAAGGAAAAAAAAAAGGGGGAAATCAGGATTTGGCTAGAATCCCAGATATCTACCAAAAGATTGATTTCAAAGTAAGTTTTTAAAACACATGGACATTTCTACTGTTAAGGCAGCCAGTAACCACGTGTAGCTGTTAGAACTGGAGAGTGCATAACATTTACAGTTCTCGCAGATTTGGAAGACAGTAGAAAAGTCGGGATAACTAATAACTCACAGCCTGTTTATCAATAACCTCTGTTTTGACTGTGACTTAAAAAGCTTACATGTTTATCTTACGTTAAATAGCCTATTATTAAAATTGATTTTGTCTTTTTAAATTTTTACTCTAAATATAGCTACTCGAAAACAAAATACACACGTAGCTCAAGTATATGACATCCTACTCCATTTACATTTTATACTCATTGTTTTCACAGGTTCATTCTTCTTCATAGGATTTGTGCATATGGGTATGTATGTACACACACACACACACATATATACACATATGACTCCCTAATGGAAACACAGAATGACACACACACACACACAAAAATACTTTCCAGACACATTAAAAACATAAAAGGCGATTGCAAATACTACACAAACAAGCAGTGCCTTTGAATGACAAGGGTTCAAAAGCAGGTCAGTAGAAGCTCAACACGATATTTGTAATGTCTGGGGAGCCCCAGAGGGGAAAGTGATCGCATGTCTACCTGTTCTAATCCCCTGCTAAAGCAGGCAGTAGCTGCAGTAAGCTGCCTTTCTAGATAAGGGATCCAAGTGATTACAAAGAAAAGCTTAGAAATCCATGCAGTCAATCATGAAGAAACAATGTGTTTGGCCTGCTGGAGGCCAGTGAATTACATTTTCCATATTTAGCAGCAAGCCGTCCTTTGCTGATTTGTAAAGATTCCTCCTGCAGACTGAAATACAGGGGTTTGTCTTATTTTATGAACTGTCAACAGCCACTGCCACCAGCCCCCAAGGTTTACTTTTTCTCCAGCCGTGCTCCAGTATGGGTATGAGGGTTCTTCCAACCACAAAGAGCTAGGGAGAAGGTAAGAGAGATATAAATGTAAAATCTAATTTGTAATCTCTTTTGTAATTACACACAGAACTGAACCATGGAGTCTTCCTTTCCTTATGTCACCACAGGCCAGCTTCCAGGGGCAATTCCCTCAAGAAGGCAAGGCAGGCAGGAGTTAAAGCATTTCCCTTGTTCAGGCAGGGCGCTGGTGTAAAAACCAAAATTGAGTAAAATGATCTTTATTTTTGCAAA
Organism: Dicrostonyx torquatus; assembly: GCA_028555095.1. Lineage (NCBI taxonomy): Eukaryota > Metazoa > Chordata > Mammalia > Rodentia > Cricetidae > Dicrostonyx > Dicrostonyx torquatus. The sequence goes on along the minus strand of JAQHUG010000440.1, from coordinate 822,477 downwards.
CTGCCAGAACCTTTCACTTCACCACCAATTTGATATAAACAAGTGATATTAAAATGCATGCTAATTTGAGCCTTCCCACATCCCAACTATAGCCAAGTTCAAGTTCACTCTAAGACATCACCCTGTGATCACTCTTAAGACATCACCACTTAGAACAACCAGTGTCATCCCTTTGATGATGACATCTTTTTACATGACTCAAAAGATCGGAAGACGATTTATCAAACCAGAGAAAAAGTACTCTGTGGATAGAATTTTTTAAAGTGTAATCTTCGATTCATGGATTCCACAACTATGAGATCATTTTCAGGATCACAACTCCAATGTTCCTTTCCTTTGTTCACTTGGCCTACGGACACAGGCCTCCACTATGTTCATAATGTAGTTTAATATCATGCGCTGGCTGCCGACATTATGCTGTTATTACCTTAAAATGGAAACATTCATTTAAAGTATATAAGTGGCGTACTTTTAAAGAACCTCTCTGTGGTTTTCCAAAAGCATTCCAAAGAGGTTACTTACGTTGCTTTGAAACTGGTTTGAGTTATGGGAAGGCCATAGCCTCAGACCAGCAGCTGAGACAGCAAAGGAGATGAAAGTTTTCAGCTTTGAGATCCAAGGGGAAACACAGCTGCCACAGCTGGCCCGCTCAGATCTCAACACTTAGTACTGTGATGGAGAAGGTGATAATGCCGCGTCTGGTCGAAAAAGTGCATTAATAAAAACAATCTTTAAATAGAGCAGGGAAATCAATTAATCAAATCTAGGCTCTGGGCTGTAACATGAAAACATTAAAAATACAGCAATAATAAAAAGCAAGGGAAGGGGAAATCCGCTTAGATACTTAAAGACATTCCACTCCTGGGACATTCACTATCTGACTCAAAGAATTCATTCACAAGATGCATATTAGCTGTAAGAAGCCAAGCTTAACTTGGATGGGTACTTCCACATTATGATAGAGAACAGGAATTTGCCAAAGCCATATTTTAATATAATAGGAGCCAGAAACATCTCTGGCTGACTCTTTCTCTCTCTCCTTTAAAATATCTATTTTATTTTGAAGAATGTGTTTGTGTGTGTCGTGTGTGTGTTTGTGTGTCGTGTGTGTGCATACACGTGCACATGGGCTGTACGCATGTACATGGAGATACCCATGTAAACCAGAACTGTTGAATTGGCTTGGTGCTGAGTTATTAGTGTTTGTGAGCCACTTGATATAGGTGCTGGAAACTGAGCGGTGGGCCTCTGAAAGAGCAGCATGTGTTCTTAACCAACGAGCCATTTCTCCAGATAAGTTTTGTTTCTTTTTAATGTTACAATTCAGAACACAGGCATAACACTAGATGATCTTAACTGTGTCAACATACATGCTTTCAGGAAATCACGGGAAACAAAGACACAATATATAGATAGGAAAAGTTTCATCAAAGTAATTTTAAATATAAGAAAAATATGTCTTCATGTGATTGTAGTGGCATTTCATTTGTATTTTAATAAATAAAACTTGCCTGAGGATCAGAAAAGTAAGACAGCCACACTGGTCAGACATACAGAGCAGGCAGCAATGACAAACCTTTAATCCCAGTAGCCACACTAGTTTGTCATAGAAATCAGGTGGTAGTGGTGCGCGTATTTAATCCCAGAACTAGAGATATAGGATGGGAGGAAAGAGTTCTCAGACACAGTCTCATTCTGAGATTCCTGGAGGCAGAACTGCCATTTTCAGACTGAGGTCAAGGTAAGAGCCAGTGGTTGGCTGCTTTGCTTTACTGACCTTCAGGTTGAACCCCAATTTCTCTCTCTTTTTATTAATTGTGCAATAGTAATAATGTCTCCTTCCAATGAATTCAAAATTTTAAAATGTCCTTATCTTATTGACTGGAATGCCTAAGTTAGGCAGAAAAGAGAATTCACATCCATTATGCACATATTTTAAAGATCAGAGCCCTGACTTGCTAATAACACGTAACTTACTCAAGGACCTAACATCACTTAAAGGAAGAAATGCACCACGCCCGCTCATGGACTGGAAACTCTACAACACTCATTTCAAATGAATTCTGCTTTCAAATGTGTGGAAAGTTAGCATAATGGAGGGGGTAACAGTAAAACCAGAATATTTTTGTTTATTTATATAGCAAGTGAGCATTTATAAAATGAGAAATCCTACAATAAATTATTAATATTACCAGGTAATGGATCATCTTTCTAACATTTTCTCTATTTTTTATTATCAAAAAGAAATATAAGACCAACCTATATGGCATGAGTGTGAAGAACACAGTTACTTTTACCTGACATCCCCCACACAAGTAAAACCTGTATTGCCATAGGAGGCAAAGAAATTATTCTGTATTGATGGAGCCAGCAACCCAAGGAATGCATTTCCTCCAAATGGCCTATTGTCTATTTTACAGGAAAAGAGATTTCCAAGATTTCTGAATTTTACATTTTCACCTCTCCCCATACCAATAGGACATTTAATAGTGTCATATGATTTCAATGAAAAATACTTCTATTCAAACATTCACTAACTAAAGGTGTCTTGGATCCTGAGGGTAAAGTGGATAACATCAGAGTCCCCTTCTCATGCCAAGCAGAAGCATAATAAATCAAGGTAAAGGCTTAGAGAACACAAGTTACTGTGTTATATAAGAGATCAAAGAAAGCTGGTCACGGTGACTTTTAGACAGTCAGACTGTCCAAAAGGCAGTGAAGAAAGAAGTATGCATCTGGGGATAAAAATGTCCAGACACACAGTATATGGCAAAGCTGGAGAGACGTGGTCCTTCGTGGATAAATGATGTAACAGAGGGCTGGAGGTCTAAAGAGAGAAGGATAGAAACCATGTCAAGTCTCTAATCCTGGTGGAGACATGGACTCTAGCACAAAGCAAGAAAAAAAACCTCAGAGAAATCAAGGCACACTACACTAGCCTGACATTTAAGAAAGATCATTCCAGGCACCTGATTAGAGGGTGGCGTGGGGGCTAAGCAACAGTGGACGTCTGCCAGTCACTGACTTGGGAGGTGATGCCAGTAAGTTACATATGGAAAGATGATGGTGGCTTTCTCTGCCATAGTAACAGCAGGAAAACAGTTTGAGAGTGCAGATGCATCACGGAGGGCTGAGATGGCAGGTTCTGCTGGTGGACTAGAAAAGAGAGTCAAGGCCGAATTCATAGATCTGAAGTTGAGCAATTATGTGATGGAATTTCTGTCTTAATGAACTGAAGGGGACTGTGAGTCCAACAGTCCTTAGACAGATGCTTTGGACACAGGAAATTGAATGGGTTTTTTTTTTTTGGATGATCCAGAGGACATGTTGGGTATACAATTCAATGAGGAGTGATTTAAAATTACAGAGGTTTAAGGGATCTCAGCAAAGGCTCTTCACTTATTGGCAGCAACACACAGAAAATTCTCCTATAAACACATGTTCCTCAGAGAGCATTGGCAGGGACCACAGTTGCTTGAATCCCAGTTTATCTCTCACTTCCTTGTATCATGCTATAACTACCTGAAGAGAACTGGTCTAAAGTTATTTCAAGAGCTTCACGTCCTCAGTCTGACCAGTAGAAGGTGATAATTTTACATATCTCCTGGGGGAAAGTGTACGAAGCAGAATGGCTTCTTTGTTGGTGGCTTAGACTCTAATGACATCAACTCAGATACGAAGTTAGAAATACACACCTTTAGGCTCTGTCTTCTGCGATCCTAATTGTATGTTATGTGAAGGTAGCATATCATCTCCATTTCTAGTTCTAACACCATTCTTCTAACAGGAAGCAAATACTCAAGATGAAGACGCTAAATGGATTTGAGAGGAGACTGGACATATTCCTCCACAATTAACCCTTTACAACTGGGATGTCCCACTCTTTTACAAAACGATGAAGCTAGGACAGGGCCCTTTTACTCTTATCTCCACTCTCTGTCTCCCACTCTTGCACTCTCCTATGAGGTATACAATTTTTCTCAGAGAGGAATCATATGTATGAGAGTACAAAAATCTCCCAAGAGCACATAAAAGAGCTGAAACATTCTTACTGCTTCTGAGACCACCACTTTCACACTATATCCGAAGATGCATCCTCCAGTACTTATGGTGATACCATTGACAAGCCTACTGCACGGCCAGGCACGTACAAACACAACACATGCCACTGGGTTAAGAGCATGCCTTGTTATGAAGATAAATGGCTACAAGACAGCACATTCATTTGCTTTGCTATTATTTTTGTTACTTCAGAGTGTGCTGTCTGTCTTTACTAAAAGAGTAGTGTAATGCTGTGTGTCATGTGATGCTGGCAAACTCCTCTACCTCTAATTTAGCAGGTCTCTGGATTGCATCGGAGGCTCCAATGAGTGACCTAGCCCATCTTAGCAGTCTAAGCAAACGCCTTGAGGTTCACATAAGGTTGAAACTACTTGATCCATTTCTCGGTCCCCACAAAAAATAGTTGTGCTAAATTTCCCTTAGGTACAGCTTTGGATACAAAGCAACATGTTCAAGTATGGATTAATATTTATCAGCTAAATTAAAATTATACCTTTTACAAAAAAAGCACCATCAATCTCTTAAAATTTATTAGAAAATTTTAGAATTAATGAAGAGTCAGATAAGTTTCATAGGAAGGGAATGAGGAAGTCACATTCACAATAGTTCTGATGAAAGCTAATAAAATAACAACTGTGATGTCTCCTTTCGATTCAGAGTGACAGAAGGCAAGCACAAACTATTGGGAAGATTCACAATACAGAATGAAACAAAATTTTCACAATTTTCAGAGGACAAATTTTTCCTTTGAAGAAGAGTTTGGTGCAAATGAGAACAGGCCAAAGTGAGAGACCCACAAGGTGAGAGGCACAGGTGGTGATGACTCAGCCCAAACCATTCCAGCAGGAAGGCTGGGTTCTGTCCAGAAAATGTTATCTGTCTCTCTCGCGCTGAAAATACTTTTTATGAATTGAATTTTGTGCGACCTATTGGTCTATAAATTCTTCCTGGAAGAGAACACACCACAAAAGAATCCAGAAGATAATCAAAGTGAGAAAACATCTGCCTTCAAGTAATTTGGTCCTGGCCTGGGAAATGCCTCACTGAGTGATGCCATTAAATAATCATAAGCATATAAAGCTTCATTTTTGTAATACACATCACATAGCGCATGTATGAATATCATCAGGAACATGTAATTGCTGACTGCCTTACAAAAATGGGAATAAGGATGCTGGCTCTTGCTGTGGCATTCAGAAACGTCTGAGACTTCAACTATCCTCATCTTTTCCCTTGTGAAGTACCCCTGGAGAAGAATTGCTTTAGTCCATACAAGAGGATATACCAGTGGCACACACTCCTATTTGAAATTGTTCCCTTTCTTCTATTATATAACTATTTATAAGGTATGGCTAATAATTCTCACATATAAGTGTCAGAGTTCATTAGCAACAGAAAGTTAAAGGAGAATATGTATATCAGTTTTAGAAAATGTATATCAGAATTATAAGCCATACTGCATGTAAAGTATTATTTTAAGATATATCATGTTTGTTTATACTGGGGAACATTCGTTTAATGATGTAAAGATGTTTTGCATTCTTTTACGTTGCATTTGTTTAACTCTGTGAAGCTGTTATATTTTGCCTGTCTAAAACACATGATTGGTCTAGTAAGGAGCTGAACAGCCAATAGCAAGACAGGAGAAATGATAGGCAGAGCTAGCAGGTAGAGAGAATAAATAGGAGGAGAAATCTAAGGAGAAGGAGCAAAATAGAACAAGGAGAGGAGGACATCAGGGGCCAGCCACATAGCTACACAAAAAGCCATGGAGATAGAACTAAATAAAAGTTCAAATGCAAAAAATAGAAGGGGTATTTTAAGATAAGAAAAGCTGGCTAGAAACATGCCAAACTAAGGCTGGACATTTATAATAAAGAATAAGACTCCATGTATGATTTATTTGGAAGCAGAGTGGCGGAGCCCCCAAAAGAACAAAAAGTAAAGAGTAAAAAGCAAACAACAATACAAACTTGATTAATTCTCAACAATACAAGAAAAGTTAAAATGTGAATAGTACAATAATAAGACTATGTAAAAAAAAAACAATAACGAAAGATAAATGTTGTCAAGGTACTGTGGCCTTTGATGTCAAGATTCTAAATAAGTTTCTTAATTTATTCAAATATATTTATTAACCATCAGTCAACATATTGTTTTGCTTCAATAAATATAAAACTGTTGGTTATTTTTCTGAGCAAGGTATTTCACAAACGTTAGCAAAAATTTGTGGTATGGTGTTTAACAATGGTTTGAATAATCATCCCTGTGCATACTATAAATTTAAACAACTTATAAAATGCCTTATTTAGGATTTCTATTGCTATGTACAGACACCATGACCATGGCAACCCTTACAAAGGAAAATATTGAATTAGAGCTAGCTTACACTACACAAGTTTCATCCCTTATCATCATGGTGGGTGGCATACAAGCAAACAAGAGTTCTACATCTTGATCCTTGGGCAACAGAAAATGAACTGAGGCACATTTTTTCCAAAAATGCCACACCTACTCCAACAACGCCACACCTCCTAATAGTGGCATTCCCTATGAGCCTATTGGGACCAATTATATTCAAACTACTACATGAAATAATGGGCTAGCTATTTCCAGAAATTTCAATCATGTTTTAATTTAGAATCAGTTTCTTAGAAATGAAACATAACATAACATCTAACATGTGTTCATTTTTAATGGTTTCTAACAATCTCTAAACCTATTTAAGGATCTCATTTAGGATTATGGGGTATTCATAATTGAGCCAAGAAATTTAACACATATTAAGGAGATATACAAAGCTGACTTGTGGGAAAGAGTACTCTGAAAGATATTTCAGTCCAATTAAGTGAGAATCTTTATCATTACAACAAAATTTTCACTTCTACATAATGTTGTAAATTCTACTTCCTGTAGTTTAACAGCTTTTATTAAATTTCTTCAAATAAAAACTAGTAATTTAGATCAGAATAAGATGTCTAGCATAAAAACTATAAAAATAATGGCATTAAAATCTACTTTTTGCATTAGAAATATTACTGACACATATGTGATTCTTTGCAATTATTCTTTCTCCTTTTTGAGAAAGGAAAAAAGGTTCTCACAATGAGACAAAGGAAGTAAGCAGGGTTCAAATCATAACAGACTCTGGGAAATGTGCTAAAAATCTGGGTTTTTAATATGACAAAAATCTGGAACCGTGGAGGGATTTGGAAGGAGTGAAGGATGAAAAGCGTATCTACATATCAAGTGGATTCTTTCTTTATGGGCAAAGTGGCAAACATTTTCAAACAGATGAATACTGAAAACTTAGGAAATGACAAAGTACAGTCGTTGAGCATTAACGGATCCACAGTTCCGTGAATATATTCTTTTCCTTCTGGCCAGTAAATGGAAATGGGATGGATAATAGGGCATGGAGGTTGCTATCAAGGCATCTTTTATGTGTTATTAACATTTAAGTCAGTAGGCTGATTGGCAAAAATTACCCGCAATGATGTGACTCAGACTCAAGACTACATCAGCTCGTCACAGAGTCTCCCAACTATGACTGAGTCCTTCAGATTCTGAACCTGCTTATCGCCACAATTACATAATTTTATCATAACATAAATCTCGTGCTTCCTCTCTATACAATGTGCATCCAAAGAGAGAGACATGGAGCAATAAAGAAATGGAGACAGATTTCTTATTCCCTGTGTTTTAATAGTTGAGAAACTTGTTTCATGTGTGTGTGTCTGTGTGTTTCTGCAAAATAAGGTGGTTCACTCTGCATAGTGTCATTATGGATGGTGTCACTCTGCATTCGTTCATGTCTACATTCTATTATTTGATGAAAGATTTATACTAATGATGTCTCAAATATGTCCATGGAGACCTCAGGATATGAGTGCAGTTGAATGAGGCCATTAGGTTCCCTCAAGCTGGAGTTATACCTTAAAATGGGTGCTTGGAAATAACTCAGATCCTCTGCAAAATCATCAAACAGTTTTAACTATGGAACTATCTCTCCTATTATTCTTATTCTATGAGTTTTCAAGATAACTATGTTTTAGTTTTGTAACAGAAATAAGCAAGAAATTGACTTAAACTAAAAACAAAATTGGAAATTATATTCCAACTCTCAAATCTGTAAATGTGTCATTTCAAGCAGTAGTATACGTATTGAAAATTGTATACAATTTTAACACAAGTTTGTCTGATAATAAATGACAACAATGTTATATTTTCATATATTTCAACTTACTTCTATGCTTTGTGAAAAGAATAATAATAAACTTGAGAAAACAAAACAAATGAACAGGCTATTAACCCAAGGAAGAGAAATTAGCTTTTAATCTGAAGGAGTATAACTATACAAACAGAGTAGTTTAACTAGAAAGGACATGAGCTCCTCAGAAAAGAAGAAGTCAAATAAATGGACATAAAACCCTTGTTTGATTGCCATTACCAACCAACACTGACATTAAAGAAGATATCAAAGTACAAAACTACGATATACCTGGTCTTGGAGGTCCAGTGACTATCTGTTTTGAAAACGTTAATTCTGGGTTTAATAAACAGGATACCAGGGTGGCAACTGACTGACACTTTGACCACATCCTCTCATTTCACACTCAACCAGTGCCATGCCAAAAGGAACACAGGCCATGGTAATATCACCAGAGAATGAAGGAAGATTTGGTGCCTGAAGAATATTAAGTGTGTGAGTGAACATTCTAGCGGGAACATTAATAAGTTGATCTGATCTTAACTGATGTGGCTCAATGCTGAGGGTCTTCTTGGAGGGCTCCCTATTCTGTTCTGAAGCCAGGAAAACCAGGCAAGACCTCAAAAGTGAAAAATTCACCAAGTGAAATGTGTAGAGCCATCCAGGGGTAGATCTTTGCCTTGAACAAAGAGGGAAGAATGCCTCTGGATTTCCAAGCCAGGGGAGTTTTTTTTTTATTAATAGCTTTTATCATAATACTTAAATCAGATTGTTCCCTCACATTGTGCCAGGTGTCCCCAGTAGAAATGTGTCACTAACCATTCTTCACCTTGAACATCTCTGCTCAGATACATTTGTAATTATTGGGTTTATACTTTTACCTTTAGAAATTAACTCACAGATATTAATTCACAGAAATTAACTCAAGAACATATTGGGTAGAATAGGCAATTTTGAAAAACACTAACTACAAAAATGTGTTTGTATTAACCTCCGAACACTGACTACACACACACAACCTACGCATCCACATAGACGTGCGCACACACAAACACACACACACACACACACACACACACACACACACACAAATATGAGAGTATAACCAGTTCACTCACTCAACATGAAATGATGAAACTCAAAAGAGGTTTTTCCTCTACCCTTTGAAATACTATAGGAAACAAAAGGAGGAAACATCATCAGGAGCCAAAATGACTTTCACATGTTGTTGTTGTTATACTAAAAGATGCACATTTCAAAGGTAAAATACAGCTAATTCCATGGGAAATTTCAGAAACGGTACACTACCAGGACTTTTCTTCTTGGAAAGCTTCAAGGGTAACAAATTACATTCAGAAAAGTAAGATCAATTTCCTAAGTAATCTACATAATGGTTGCAATTCATCTACAATTTCAAACATAAGAAAATGGTTTTGAACAGGAAATCTGGGTTGCTATGTCTAGGGCTTATTATAAATTGTTCAAATGAAATAAAAAATATGAGCTAAACCCAAGAAGAACATTCAACCTACAGTAAATACAAAACACTTGTGATATATATATATATATATATATATGTATTATATATATGCACAGAAGGAAAGACCTAAAACAAACACATAAACAAAGTGAATAAACATGTCAGCAGGATAATACTGATGCTATCAAAAGCTAAATAACTTTCCTTGCCTATTACTAGGATGCCATCTTATGAGATAAAATACAGCACCATAAATTTAAAGGTCACTGAATTTTCCAAGGTTACCCAAACATTGTAAAGATGCAATTAATTCTCCCAAAGGATAGTGCTGAGCCAATAATTGCAAGAGTCCTATATGCCAGGGAATCTTTATCTCTTTCATGTGCCCTGATCTTTGGGTACAATGCAACTTAGCTAAATTACCCAACTGCCTCTCTAATCTATTTTAAGGTGAGTGAATACCGTAATTATTATATTGCATATCAAACATGAAACTCTTCATTTTATCAAAATAATGTTTTCATGTTGAATACTAAACATAATTTATAAATGTCAGGAATTTCAAATTTATCATCTTGCTATTCTCATGTGAAATAGCCAATGCGAACCCATAATTTATCTTTTAAAATCCCTTCTCCAAATTATGCTTCTTGTTTTTTTTAAAGCTAATACCTACATCATTAAAAAAAAAAAAGGTAATTGCATTTAACAAGTAAGGTGGAGTTTTTTTTTTTATTATTTGTTTATCGAGGCTGAGTTTTTCTGTGTAGTCTTGGCTATCCTAGAACTAGCTTTGTAGACCAGGCTGGCTTGAACCCACAGAAATCCACCTGCCATTGCCTCCCTTGACTGTTGGGTTGAAGGCATGTGCCACCACCACCCAAACAAGTGAGTTTTTAAACAATAGTATTTATTACAACATTCAATTCCTTGAATCAATTAGACTTGAATCATAATGTTTTATGACAGTTAATTAATGACATACATTGTTTATTCTGTTATTTTATGGCTGAATGATGTTTTGTGTGATTGTTGAGATCTTGTTGTTGTTCTTTGGTTGTGTGTTTGCTTGAGATAAAGCTTGTTCTAAAACTTATCATGTAATACAAAATGGCCTTGAAATCAGGGCAAGCCTCCTTCTTCAGCCTCTGGAATAACAGGAAATAGCCACACTTTTTAGCTTATTTATCCTCTTGAAAGCTGGTTCTCAGCCAGGCGGTGGTGGCGCACACCTTTAATCTCAGCACTCAGGAGGCAGAGGCAGGCAGATCTCTGCGAGCTCGAGGCTGGTTTGGTCTGCAAGAGCTAGTTCCAGAACAGCCTCCAAAATTAAAGAGAAACCCTGTCTTGAAAAAACAAACAAAAAAAGCTGTTTCTCAAAGTCCCAGATAGGCAGTAAAATCATTAGACAACACATTTGTGAAAACAAACACTTTTGGATAATGCTTAGATTGTGTCCATGTGAAGTTTAGAGACTCATAGGCAAGTTTCAGTTTTAGGTTTTAAGTCTAATAATACGGGTGCATATTCATTGTTGGTAAAAGCATCTATGTAGCAGACTGTCCTTTATGTCCCAGCCTCTTTATGGTCCAGGGTGGACTCAAATACACAGCAGTCCTCCTGCCTCAGCTTCTTGAGGGCTGAAAGAATAGGCATTTGCCAGCATACCATATAAGAATGAATAACTATTAGAATAACTATTAGAGAAGATAAATTAACATGTTTACTTTCTCTCGTTTTATTTATTGGTGTGGGTGTGGGTGTTGGAATGATTTCCCATATTGTGAGTATAAGAATGAAAGAGAGTGAGCAGAAACTTGTAAGAGTTTTTCTCCGTCCTTCATATGCTTTCCAAAAATCAAACTCAAATCACCATGTTTGACAGCAAGTACTTTTACCCCATGAACCATCCTGCCCACCCAATTAGTCCATTCATAAAAATCTTCAAGAATGTGGCAGATTGTGGACTAAAATGAATACAACAGAGCAGGTGCTAATATCATCACTGCATCAGGGAAATAAGCTAGGGGCAACTGGGCATGACAACGATGAACTTGAAGGTTCATGAGTTTGGAAACAAAGGGAACTAAGATATCCTCTGCTTACATTTTTGATATTCCATGAGTTAAAATGAGGAGGATCACTACGTGAGGTGCCTACCTATGCTCCTAGCTACTATGTACTTACTGTGGTTGAAAACTTGTTCTTGGTTCAGAAGAAAGACAGATCCACCCCATCCCAGGAGAGTCAGAGAGAGGAATCAAAATAACACTCAGAATAGGAATATATGCATACATGAGTATAAGAGGAAAGAGTTCCATATAAATAATTTCTCTAGGCACAGACCAACATGACTGGACACAGCACTGGGCATTCAGTCCAGCTGATTTTCTCTCCCTACAGCTTATATGGGCATGCCAAGATCAGTCTTGAGATATACTATTAGTATTTTACAAATTCATACATGTAACCTCAACTTAATATGAAATGTATTCTGAGTTTTTAAAGGGAGTGGGAGATTATGGGCTTCCTCTTCATTACTTTTCATGAAATGACTTGAACTTTTAGTCTGTCTGAGTCTCATATGCATGCTGACCACATTCTTGCAGATACCTCTGACCTCCAGACCATTAACTTCCTCCTTCCATCTTGCTTTTGGATAGTTCATAAGCCTATGTACTGAAGACACGCTTCCAAACTCCAAGCACTTTATCTTCACACCCTGAACTTCTATTCTTCTTCATAGTTCACTTTTCTTGAAACCTGGCATCACAGCCCGTAGTTTCCTGGGTAGAAAGTTTTGAATCTGGATGACATATTCCTCCACTCCTCTTTCAAGAATCATGCTGGAAGCGTTCCATAACATCATCACCGCCCTCCATTTCCACCACCCGATCCCAGCCTCTGATTGCCTCGCTTCTCTGTACAACAACCTTTCAGCCCATCCTGACTTTCAGACTTACTCCACATTGTCTCCAGACTTAATGTTTCTAAAGGCAACTTTAACGCTTTACTTCCTGAAGTCGAAAAGCACCAGGGAGTCTTCTTAGAAAGGTCTCACTTTGGATGTGCAAAATCCTGGTATCACTACCCACTGCCATGAACATGAGGCCAATACTACATCTTGAGACCAGCGTAGCTTTCACTCTGCTGCCATGTCAGACCAAAGACTATCTTTCCATTACTCATTCTTCGGAATGGTTATTTCAAAAGCTGTGTTTCCAAGGGAATTTTCTTTGATCTGTTGTTTTCTTTTTCCCCCTCTGCATTAGAAATGTCTCTACTCTTTGTGGCCCAGATATCTTGTATTGCAGTCTTGAGCCCATTATACCTAGCAAAGATATTAATATATTTATCAAGTTCACTAAGTCTCCTAGACATCATAAGCTAGGGTACATCATAGAAAGGCTGCCTATATTGTAGAAACATACATAGCTTATTCTTCAAAAATTTAGACCTCAACAACAAAAGTACAGCGGGTAGACTAGCCCTCAACTCTATCCACCTATACTTTGCAGAGCCTGTAGAATAGAACAAAAGAAACCTGGACATGTTACCAAATTAAACGTAAGGGGACGACCCCAGATTATCTAGGTGGGCCCTGTCTAGTCACAGGAGACATATACACCTATAACTGACATTACATAATAAGAAAACACAAGTGGTTCATACATGTGGTCATCAGTTTCCTTCTTGATCAAAACATTCTTGAGCCGCATGACATGATACAACTCTCTCAGCAAGTATCAAAGGGGAGTCCTTGGTTAGAGGGTATGCCTCTCAGAATTTGCAGTGTCTCATATACTTGCTACAACGCCAATGCCCCTTCACATTCCCTCTATTTCACCTAGCTCAGGAACACTGGCTTAAAAATACCAAGGACTGACTCTGCACTCTAGACAATATCCAGTAAAACTAAAGCTAATATTGCCCTCGAAGGTTGATTTTAAAATGAATGCCTGCCCAGGCCTACGCAAGGCTGGCATAAACACAAACGACCACAATGAAGGAGGAATGTACTTTACAGAGTTCTTTCTCTGAGTTAGGCCATGTGCCACATAATGGAGAATTGAACTACCTCAATTCTTTCAATTGAGAAAACAATTCCTGGGAATTGTTTATAGTTCTCTATTAGTCAAATGAAGAAACGGGGTGAAAAGATGTCAATTAATTCGTCCTCCATTAAACATTTTCTAAGTAACAGAGGCAAGACCCCCATCAATCTATTGCTCAGTTATTAGCAACATCTGTACTTTCTAAAATTGATGAGCATCTAGCATCCTCTGCAATACAGTGGATATTTGACACGTACGTAGCCTGCCACCTTTTGATTTTTAGGACTAAATACAAAGAGCAGCAGTCAATCAGGAATTAGGACAATTGCATATGAGCAAACACCGTGGATACAGACATCAAGGCCTTGGTGAGGCAGCAAGGGAGGACCTTTGAGACAGACTCTCAGGGGCAGCAAAGCATGGTAGGGAACAGACACGGAGCTGGGGGAGATGATCTCCCAACAGTTCTTCCCAGTAACTGCAGGATAGAAGCTAAGAATTAGACTTCTTTTATAGCTTCTCCATTTCAGGGGATTCTTTGAATCTGAAATTTCATATGCTTGGTTTCATTCCTCAGTATTTCTTGAGCTAAATTTCAGCTGTTTTCTGTTACCAGTTAGGGGAAATACGCCAAACCGATGCTCGTCAAATGCAGTCACTGATGCAACTGAATGCAATTTCTACTCCAACTACCAGGAGTTGCAAGAGTGAGAGATGGAAGGGCCTCCCTGCTGTCAAGATCACTTCGGGCACAGGCTAGGTAGACAAATGTCTCATCTGGGACAGCGGGAAGAATTCATGGCATACTGGTTTAGCTGAGGATAGCATAACTTTTTATGTTTTTCAGTTAAAATTTATTGTTCTGCAATGTGTTTCCTGTAGAGCTTTGAAGGACTCCTGTCGTGATAGTTGCACGAGGCCCTTCACATAGGTTGCCTGCTGCAGTCAGCACTACCGTGGAGACGGGCTACCTCTTTTTAATCCTGCTAGACATTCAATCTGCTTTATTTCCTCCATATTGGAAAAAATATATAAATTATTATCTTATTAATTTTTTTCTTTTATGAAATAGATGCAAATCACATTTTCTAATACAAGAAAGTGAAGAAACGTATATTTTTTCACAAAATAGCATATAATGTGTAAAAGTTGAGCTGGGCATAGTGGTAATGCTAGGAATCTCAGTAACTGAGAATTTGAAGCAAGAGGATCACAAGGGAGTTTTGAACGTAGCTTGGGCTACATAGTGAGCCACTGTGTCTTGAAAATAAAGATCAAGAAAAAGCTGATTAATTTCTTAATTATTGAACTGAGGGAAAATTGGCCTTTAAGTTCATGCTCAAAATCAGGTCAAGTAAATAGATGTATTTGGAATTAAATGTAGCAACTCTAATATTTGAAAACATTCCTGAAGGGTTTTATGATTTTCAACATTAAAAATACATTTATAGAGAGAAAAATGGTACTCTAATGATGTTTTTGAGTTTAACCTTGAGTGAATAACAACAACAACAAAATACCCAACAACTACAATGAAGATATTTTCCAAAAACTACAACAAAGGCATTTCACCTGCATGGAAGAGTAAAAGGAAAAGAAGAGATATGAAGAAACAAGTAGGCAAAGACTACACAATGGTCTTTAATTTTATGATCTTTGTGCCTATGAAAAGATACGAAAGGGTGGCTGCTTTCGACTTTTTCAGGCAAACTGCTACGACGGAAGGGAGGCACATGACTACTTTTTCATGAGCAAAAGTATGTTAATGCAAAGACACTTGGACTTCTCACTTTGTAAAACTTCCTTTCCATGGAAGAATACCATCCAAGCAGCACTGGCCGTGCTCAACTGCTGCAGCTTTGCCTTGTGAGAAACTGTTCAGATAAGGATGTATATCAGCACACTTCTCTTACTAATTAGAACTGGTTGAATGAAGAATCATTCCCTTTGGTGTGTGATTAGTAAAAAAAAAGCAAACAAACAAAATATAGGAAAGGCATTATGCAAACAACATCCATTGAATAACGCTAAATAAATGTTCAAACTGCTTTCATAGTCATAGCAACACTAGACCGGGGAAAACAGCACACCCTTTTGATTTTTAAGCATGTCACACCAAAGTATGCTTTTCTAATTTGTGGGAAAGAACACCTATAGCTCCATCTTTAGCCTGAGAACGCCACATAGAAGCATCGATTTCCTTCCCATCTGACATGCTCTTCTGGATTATACACTTCTATTGCTAAGTCAGTGTAGTTACACTTGGCTGCCTCAAGAGGACAAGACTTATTGACTGGCAAGTCAACAATGCTAAATTAAAATACATTTAGATTTACATGAAAATGTTAGTCACAGTTTTTAAACACAGGCTATATATAAAACCCCCAATATCCATACTTACAGAAATTGTACATGTGTCACAGAGGGCTTCAGCCAAATTCAACTGAAGCAGGAATCAACTTCTTGGAAAAATCTGCCTTATACTCAACTAAACACTCAACATCGCACGTTTTTAAAAAACAATCATATTTATTTTCCTTGTATTCATTTATAGGAATATTACTTTATATCCACTCATTACTATATTTACATTAACTTCAGAAACAAACAAGGGAGTGGGAAAAAAGAAGTCTTATAAGATTGCTTAAGTTAAACATTAAGTTAAAGTTAAGTTAAATAAAATATCAACTGAAAGCAATAAAAACACCTAAAATAATGATTCTATGATCATTAATGATAAATTTGCATATATGGGGAAAAATAAAAAAAAATGTAAGGCACAATTCCTTGGACCATAAGTGTCCAGGAAGATATGCATCTTCTAGCAAAAAGCTGGGAAAGTGAAACCTGTCACGTGCTACAATAATGAAATAAACCATGTTACTGCTTACAAAATTCATGGACTATAGATCCCTCCTTTCACACCCCCAAACTCAACAGTTTATTAAAATACACATTTCTTAAAGAAACAGATAATTAGTACCCAAAATGTTTTCTTACAATAATGCTTTATTGTGGCATGAACTCATTCAACAACCCAAGTGATTAAAATAAAGTGTGGTTAAAAGCTGAGACCTAGGTAGGATTTGGTAAGCACTCATGTGTGTTGCATGGTTTTAAAATGAAGATGTATAGTGATGGTTTACCTCTAGGGAAAAGAGTGCCAGGAGTGGGATAATGGGAAAGAAAAAGAAATGCATGCAATTTATAATATGAGAGCCAAAAACGATTTCTGCTGGTGTCACACTGGGATACCTCAGGTAGTCTCAACTGAAGCGAGAGATCGGAACGAAAATAGACCCTTTTCTATTCTGTTGCCACCAAGCAAGAATGTGGTGAGAGTACAAAGCCAAGAATATCCACATGCTTTGCCATTCTTATTGGAAGATTAGGTCTGCCATTAATTTTAACCAATCAGGTGCATAATTCCCACTGAAGTTTCTGTTTATCCCATAGAAAAAGTCAGTACCTCGTTAAGGAAATCCCTTTGCTCTTACTGGACTATGTCAAGGGATGAGCTCTTTACCACAAACCCAAGCATGCAGTCCCATGCCTGTGCACCGCTTTGCTTCAGCTTATTGTTCCATGAAGCTACCTAGAGACGAGCTGGAAAATCGCCTTCTTCATTAATATCACCTTACAAGGATTTGTAGCCCAGTGATTATACCTCTCTTCACTCCCATGGGATCGCAGCAAAACGCCAGCAGTCTAAGGATACAGGAAATTGAAGTTTTGTCACCTGCAGAGGGCTAGAAAGAAGTATTTGAATTTTTTTTTCTCCCATGTTAAGAAAAGATCTCTTGTGTCTGAAAGAAAATTACCTTCTCTTCAGGAAGACACATCTGGAAATATTCTTAAGCATAGTCGAGCAGAATGACTGAGAAAGGTGATACCAATGTTTTGTGATTTATTGCAAGAATGCAGCCCAGCCTCTAAAGGATGTTTTCTTTCACTCAGCTATTTCTGAGGAGTTGGGATGCAAGTGATAAGCAGAAACACAAAATCTCTTCACAGAACGGCACTGGCCCCAGATAGTAACACACCGCATCAAAACGGAGCTGAAGCCAAATAGCCAGTGTGCTCCGCAGACTTCTAGAAATGCCTCCAAGCTTTGTTTTTAAAGCCAAAATCAGCCCCAGATTTTCTTCAAATACCCACAATAGAACCCTTATCATGTTATTCATCACAACCTCAAACAGAAGAGTTTTCTGCCATATCCTACGATCTCATACTGTGCAGGCAGAAAATGCTACTACCACAGAACAACCCAATTTGCCTCCGAAATGAGACTAATAGCAGAACCGCAGTCTATTCTTCTCTTGAAGGCTTGTTAGAGTCTCCATGGGGAAGGAAGTTCCCCTGCTGATAGAGTTGTAGTGTATCAAAGATGGATCATGAGTACAAAGAAAGATTATTTTGTCCAATGAGACACTTCTTACGCCTTTACTCGGGCGACAGCAGTTGCAACTAATTACCCAATTACCACCAATTTAAAGTATGTGGAGACAGCCAAGGCCATTGACGACAGGGATTCAGCGAGCTATCATGACTCGGTAACTATATGTCCCTGTTGCTGTAAGAAGTACCGAAAGACAGCAGAAAGAAAAGACAGTAAATATTACAACATGCTCGGTATCAATTACAAGGTCTTGTAGAGTTATTGTGAACATAAATATGGAGACTCAATGACAAAAATCAAAGCAAAACAAGGTCTTAGATGAAACTGAAGAGCACAAATATATAAATAACTCCAAACAATTGGCAGTATAATCCACCGTAATACCTAGGGAGATGCAGGAGTCAACTCCACTGTGCACTTTAAAATGACAATGCCTTTTCTTTCATTAATGGAATCATTTCGTACACACGCAGCACAATTCCAATCCTTTTAACAAAATGCTCTAGCGTTTCAAAAAAAAAAACCTTATACTTTAATCTATAATTTAAGACACTCATTCAAAGGTAACAACAAAACTAACAGATACGCCGTGGTAAGATCCTCAGAGTGAAATTTCAAGATAGAAGAGGCATAGGAAAATTGAGCCTTATGTAACACTGAAGCAGGAAAGGAATTATGCACTCAAGCACAAGATGAAACGAGGGAAATACACTTGGTGCATCACAGCTGTCTTCCATTACATATAATTACCCATGCTCAGTGCGAGCTATGGAACAAAGCTTAAAAAGAACAATGGGTACTTCCTCCAACTATTTAGTCTTTTATTTTTTAAAAAGTGGAGGTAGAATTGGAGCAACCTGTTTCGGTGTTGAGAACCCACTTATATTTTGCATGCTTGCAAAAGTGGTGTGAAATATATTGATCAAAAATGCCCTTTTCTCTCCAGTAGTGCAGTATGACGTGAGAGGCCTTTCTCTCCTAAAGCAGAAATAATGAAAACTCCAAAGCAGTTTCTAGGGATAATCAACACCAAATATGCATCATAGTCTTGAGTTTCTAGGGATAATCAACACCAAATACACATCGTAGTCTTGAGTTTCCCTGTAAGAAATGTTCTGAGGCAACACATGACTCAATGAAATTAAAGTTTAACTACTGATTTTACTAAGTGATAAAACCTTCTCAATGTTACAATCTCAATATTTATAGTTAAAAATCAAATCATCTGCTTTGCTAATTGCTCAGCCTACCCTAGTATTTTAGATTGCTTGAATCTCCTTATAAACCAAAGTTCTTTTTTTATAATAAAGGTCTCAAATGTTTATATTTGCATTATGAGCACAATAACAGCGTTTAACCTAGAATACTGTTGTTCATGTCTACCGAGACTCAGGAAACGGTTCGCCAATTAAGGGAGTACCAAGCTCAGTCCCCAACACCCACATCTGAAAGCTCTCAACTGCCTTTGACTTCAGCTCCAAGCAATTTGATTCCTGCCTGGACTTGTGGGGTCTTTGGCTTCCTGGGGTACACACTCACCCAAAGATACGCAGAAATGAATACACATAACTTAAATAAAATAAAATTTTCTTTTATAAAGGTATAGTTCATGGGCTACAGTCACTTCCTAAGCCAGTATAATTCCCAGCTCTTTTCTAAATACTTCTGCTGTTACCCACAGGTGACTGTCGTTCTCATGCCTCATCAAAGAAACTTCTTTTCGTAGCAGACGGACACTGTACCAGAAAGCCACAGCAGGTCAAAATGCAGGGACTAGTTGACCATGGGGGTGTCCAATCCTAACTGATTTCTCTGCAACACTAACTCTATAACTAAGCTTAGGAAACACCATAGAAGGGGAGCAAGGGAGAGTATAGGAGTCAGAAGACCAAGAGTTGGTGTCAAGATAGTGTCATCTGTACATGACAGGGCAGCTGCAGCCAGGAGTTGGTAACAGTATGATGGCTGCCTAAAGAAGGCCAGCATTTGACAACAGCAGCTGACATAGATGGAGGAATCGCACAAGGCCCAACCCCTAGATGAAGAGCTAGGGCAATTAATGGTTGCTGCATGCAGGCGGGTGGGGGGAGAACTAAAAGAGAGAGGCTGAGAGAAGAAAGAGGGGAGGGAGGGAGAGATAGAAGGAGGGGGGAAAGGGAGAGAATTAATCAGTCTTGCCAGAGATGAACACACTCCGATAGGTTATCCTATGTGGTCGACCCAAAACACACCTGTATATGAGCTGAGCATTGTGTGATTTCACTAAAGTTTGATTATTCTTTTCATTTGTAAGGCTACTTAATTTACCGTGTGTGTGTGTGTGTGTGTGTGTAAATGTGTGAGAGGGAGAGACTTTTTCTAACCTCAATTTCAAGAAATAAGTTCCTACATTGGCACTTATTAGTGAGTTCTGTATTTTCTCATTGTTTTCACAACATGTGTAAGCAAAGAGAGCTAACTCTGGAGATGAACTGTTCTTTCATAGAGTACCATGCAAGCAATTCTATGTGTGGTCATTTTCATGTCAAGGGAGGACTGATAAACCTTTTCATGTTTTCACATCTGACTACTTAAATTTCCAACTAGAATGTGGGCCTTAAGAATTTCTGCATCCAGCCACCTAAAGTGAGATAAACCCATCTGCCACTGAAACGTCATGTTCCTGAAGCTCGGGTATATTAAAAAAACAGAACAAGAAAGAAAGAAAGCCATCTCCATTTGGTTTACATTCATGACCATCGATTTTTGGACAGGAGAGGTTATGTGTGTCACTTGCTATGCTATGGACAATAAGAGAGTCAAGGAGAGTTTACGTCTCTCTGGACCACACTTTATTGCAATTCTTTCTTTTATGCTCTGAGCCACATTCCCTACAATCTCCCTGATTTCTGAGATTCGTGATTACATGTGCCCTAGCCTGGGGAGTTTTCTGACTTTTAATACATCCACGTTTCCATGACTCCTTCTTCTGTGCACTCCCTCTGCTTCTTCTCAGCCCATCCCCCACCTGACATCCTAATAAGAAGACCCAGTCCTGAGGGAACAGAGACAACCTTCCCCAAACCAGCTGCGTGCTTAGATAAGGAAGTGATTCCCAAGGAAGCTGAGTTTGGGGGACGGCATGATGTCTAATTTGACAAATCTCGTCTGGTCTTTCCAACCCCGCTCCCCTTTCAACTTCCTCTGTTGCAATCCAAGTCTATCCTGGAATCCTAGCAGTCTGCGAAGGGACAAAAGAACTATCTTTTATTGTTATAAGGTTTATGAGCTTCCCTCTGATGTTTGATATTTGGGAAGGCTAAGTTTCATTTTGTAACAAGGGCCTGCCTTCATGACCCAGAGGTTATATTAAGAAAGCAGAATGAGGGACAAAACCTGGTTGGCTTCAAATGCAGCCTGCAGGGGTGGACATGGGGGAGGACTGGCTGTTCAAACGCAGGCGAGTTTCCATGTTGTAACACTGACATTATCAGTAAACTCCACGGACAAATCAAGGCATTTGTCCTTCCAAAGTCTTAATTAATTCAATAGCTGGAGTGTAAGAGGCTCGGGAATTCCCATGACATTGGGAATTCCAAAACACTGCTTTTCACTTCCAAATCTAAAGTTGACAAATATTTAAAATCTGTGGTGAAGAAGGCTTGGGACGAACGTGTCTTCACAGGATTTACCTCTTCTCATTGAGGATTTGAATCAAAATTATAAAATAAAAAGCACTGAAATTCTCCCATTTTTACCTCAGAAGAAGCAATGGGGCCTTTAGTGGCTGAAAATCAGGGAAAGGCCTATACCAAGCAGGTGTGATCTCCTCTGTCTTCCTTTATGAGGTAAATATTAAAAACACCAGCATCCTGATATATTTACGTGAATTTATTTCTGCTGCCCGAAATAGTCTGAAAGGAAATACTGAAAACTTATCTCGCCTCTATATATTAAACTGCTAAATTTAAGGCCCCAGATCAGTCCGTCTGTCTTGTCTTCCTCCCAGACCCCACCCCCAGCTCTCCAAGGGAACTCAGGTAGCTTTGTGGAAGAGAGGGGATTTATTGTGCCACTGTACTTAGACCTCCCTCTGGAGATATCCCATTTTATCCTATCTTTTACTTTGAAAAGAAAATAGATGAGCTGGCTAAACTGCTAGATCTTACTTCTGGACTCTCCACAGATTTAAGCCCATGAATTGAAATCCTAGCTGAACCAACATCAAAGGCACGGATTCCCGTCTTTAGGCCCAGTGATGGTCTAGGAAAGTATTTTACTACTTGTGACATGCTTGGGTCCAAAGAAACCCCTTCTAACACATGAATAAATTAAAAGCTAAAAAGATATTCCTAATTTTGAAGACAGGTAATGGGCATAATAGGAAATTAAGAAAAAAGAGTGAATTCAAAATTGGATACTTATTATTATGTATATTTCTGAGATTAGTCAGGTAAACATTGATAAACACTTTCCAGGGTTGAAGGATAAAAAAATTAATGCATGAATGCATGCCGTTCCAGGTGATTTTGTTTTCAGTTCATTCTTCTGGGCTAAAACTTACGTTGGATGGATGTCTCTTCCTTTGTGTTACAGAAAACACCAACACTGTGCCTAGTGCAGATCACTGTATTCTGTCTGAGATAGGATCTACTAATCAAGCCAAGCTCATTTAACTCACAACCCTTTTGCCTCATTTTTAGCGGTTCAAAATTATACATGTACATTGCAACTGGCCCAACAGTGATGATTTTATGTCAGTTATACAATGAAAACATGCCTTGAGATGAAATAACTATCAAAAGTACAAGTCTAAGGCATCAGTCCAAACTCAATGTGTCCTTGCAAGTTATACAGAATTCACCACAAACTCCTTTGGGAATTTAGTTGAAAGACCCAGATATATGACTGCAAATACTGATAACAGATGGGTACAGACTAAGCCTGTGGGTATGGAGAAATCTTTGAAAATCCTTTGCCCTATAGTTTTGGATTGACATGGATTCACTATATTTGAGTTTATTTTTACTTTATAATAATTATATGCCTAAATTTAAAACATTTACATAGAAAATTATGAACTAAAATATTTATAAGAAAATAAACTAAACTAACAGAGGAGTTAGTTTTATTGTTAACATCAAATGTTAAAGTTTAAAATTGTAGGTAAATTCAAACATGAAAATTAGCAGCTGTCAAATTAATTCTGTCCTGACCTAAGAGTGTCAGGTAGTGGCGAAAATTTATCAGCATGCAGGAAGATATGGGATTGATCCCAAGCACAGAAAAATTACTGTTTAATCTTTGTCATTACTATTGAGCAATGGATTGAAGCAATTTTCCTTCTACAGGTTACATTACACTCAGCACCACATCATGCCGACATTTCTATTAGATATAATAAAATATGCAATATACAAACTCTACCCACATCTTCTCTACCACTTTCACAATGAGCAATATAACTTATTAACAGATTAGAGATCTAGAATATATTATGAAATAGAGATCAAAGAGTCTGGGGTGTGCGGACTTGCCCTGAAGAGCGGGCTCATCCAGTGCATCAAAAAGACCATAGACAGTCAATCACAGGGACATGGGGCAATGACTGAACTAGAAAATAAATAGTTTTTTTTTTAACTTGAAAACCAAAATAAGTAGAGTCACTATGATGCCAACAATAACCTTGGCAGCAATTTCATCATTATCTTGAAGGGATTTATTTTGAAAACACTTGGTTTCAAAAAGGGGATGGGAGACAGAGAGTCAGCATAGACTGACAGAAGATAATTCCTACCACCTTCAAGAAGCCCAGGGATTCTAGATGACGACAATGGAGGAGGACTCGAAAAACAGTTTAGAGAAGTAAAATAAAGGGTCGTGAGCTTGGAAGACAAAGCAAATGAACAGAATGACAGTAAAGAAATAACAGTGAAAGTATTGAGACTATTATCTTCAAATGATACTTGTAGGCAAAATGAAAGAATAAAGTAATAGCTTAAGTTACTTGGTTTTACTAATTTGTCCTTTATAGAACCAGCATAGAGAAAGAAATCTAACTTCAGGCATTCAGAAGTACTTATGGAAGTATTTGCAAATCAACCAGCAGTCCAAGAGAAGACTACAGAGAGGGGTATGGTACCAATTGAAAAACTATCAGAATTCTGGCCAAGGATCCTGGCAGTCTCCAAGCATCATAGCTTTCAGACAGTTTGGTTTGGGGAAGACGAAACGTTACAGGGAGAATCAGGAAAATGTGTCCCACATGGAGATTAAAAGAAGAATTAAAGTGGAAAAAGATCAAGCCCCTACCTGTCAAGAGTTAGGAACTAACAACTCAGAAGGAAAAGTGGAGCTATGGAGAAAGAGGCCACATCCACTCTCTTCAGCTCCGACTTGACTCCTCACTGGTGATAAAGTTTGTTCCTCGTCATCAATCTCCATTTTCAAAATGAACAATATACCAGTGTATTAAATACAACCCAGAGCACAAGCAAGACTTAGCAAAGATATATTCAGCATTAGCACACACCCAATTTATACAGTAATAATGGTGAAATGACCACTGCACGTTGGCCACGAAGAAAAAAAGTTACTCAAAGTGAAGCAATCAGTAAATATAATTTCAGTGAGTGAGAGATATATTTAAAGAGCTCAATATTATTTCCACATATTGAAAAAAGTCATCAAATAAACTGACAATGATATATATTTTTTAGTAAAAATTAATGAGAAATAGTTTAATAATGAAAAGGTCTTAGGTGGAACGGGAGATGGCTCAGCAAACAAAGCTACCACACCTAATGAACACAGGTCAGTCCCTGAAAACCACTCGGTGGAAGAAGAGAAGTGACTCCTGAAAGTTTTCCTCCACACATTCAAGCATGTGCACACACACACATACATGCACACACAAGAAATAAATACATGACTGTCTAGGGCTGAGGAGACGGGCCACTTAACAAATTACTTTGAATCAGACCTCAGTTCTATCCACAACACCCACTTCAAAATCCCAGAACAGTTTGTAAGCCAAGCCCTGAGTTGTGACACAACGTGACCTGCAGTTTCTCTACAGACAGTCTAGCCAAACGGTGAATTTGGGGTTCAGTTAGCCATCTTGTTGCCCCTACACTGCTCTCCTCCAAAAGTCAATGTCTTTTTGACTCCATGTGTGTACCCAGAAGACAAGAAGACACAGAGTCTCAAAGTTTCAGTTTAGTTCAAAGCAATAAAGAAATATAAAATATAGAAACAAACATAGACAAGTCCACCACATCAAAGATAACTCCATTTTAGAAATTAAAGCTAACGAAACTTCATCTTCTTAGCCGTAATTACCTCTTAGCTCATGGTGATGAATTTAACTGATTACATATTTAAGAGCTTACCGTGATTAGAAGGGTTATTGTACTGTCTACTAATAAACTCAGATACACACATATAAATAAGCAAAAAGGAACTAAAAGAATGAGAATTCAGGTCACATGACTATTAGAATCAGATACACATTTCAGTCCGTGTGGAAAATACTAGAAGCACATAAAAGTACATGAAAATTCCACATTTCAACCAAAAAGAAATCAAGTTCCACACTAGTATAAATGTCATAAACCTCAGTCAAGGAGACAGGGAAAGAGCGCAGAGAATATGGTGAAGTAGAAGCACAGGTGGAAATATTACAAAACTGCGCTGAGTTACCTGTCACACGCATTTGCTCAAGCCAAACACAGACCAGATGGCTCCATACCAAACTACTAGCTTTGAAATGCACTACCTTTTCTAGTTAGCCTTTAAAGAGCTTTATTGATATGACATAAAAAAGAAATCACTGGAACTCACTTACCAAACTTATAAAGTTCATTTGATGGACATGGTATTGCACTCACCCCTGTACACACAATAAAACATGAACTCCATTAAGGGAATATTTTATCAGTGTGTGAGCCAAGGGTCCCCAGCAGTGTTGTGGTGGTTTGAATAGACACAGCCCGCATGCACTCATGTTTTTCAATACTTGGCCTATAGGAAATGACACTATTAGAAGGCACGGCCTTGTTGGAGGAAGTGTGTCACTTTGGAGGTGGGCTTTGAGGTCTCAAATCTGCTGAAGTCATGCCCAGTGTGACAGTTCACTTCCTGTTGCCTTCTGATCAAGACGCAGAACTAGAACGCTCTGCTGCCTCTCCAGACTGCCTCTCCAGCACCATGTCTACCTGTGTGCCGCCTTGTGTTCTGCCATGACAATAATGGACTCAACCTCTGAACTGTAAGAGATTCACCCCAATTAAAATGGTTTCCTTTATAGAAGAGTTGCTATGGTAATGGTGTCTCTTCATAGCAATAGAAACTCAAACCAAGTGTCAAGTCTACAGGAGTCACTGAATGCAAAGGGCGAAAATGAATGAATCCATAGGTGAGAATGATATATATATATAAAATAAATAAAAAAAAAAAAAATATAAAAAAAATATAAATAAATAAAAAATATATAATTTATATATATAAATATATATAAAATCTACGATCAGATTGGCAACTAAAATACTACCCTTCAGACCTGGGGTACACTTACACTGTTTACATTTTACATTACAATAAATATAACCTTTAAAAGAAAAGTAATTCTTATGGAGAATTAAGACCTCCCAAAACGCACCTTCTGAGAATCAAAAATAGTAGCATACAGTTAAAACTTCCATGCAAAGGAAAATGTGTTAAAGATAACAACAGCAACAACAAAATCAGTGACCACTGCTGCTCTTTAAAAGAAGCATGAAACACCAGCAGGAAGAAAACATCCCAAAGTAAATGTGGCACTGACTGTGTTGATACATGCTTGTCTGTTGTTTTTTTAATTTTTATTTCATGTGCATTTGGGTTTTGCCTGCATGTATGTCTGCATGAAGGTGAGGGAGCCCCTAGATCTGGGGTTACTGATAGCTCAGCAGTTAAGAGCACTGACTGTTCTTCCAGAGAACCCGGGTTCCATTCCCAGCATCTACATGGCAGACCACAACTGTTTGATACATAGTTGTAACCCTGGAATATAGTAGGAACAGGAAGCGGGGGGGTCATTGATGTTTTAGTGCTTTATTAATAACTTAAGAAAAATCACTTTAAATAGTAAAGCAAGTACAGGGTCAGCGAGACGGCTCAGTGTGTAAAGGCACTTGCCACCAAACCTGACAACCCGTTTGATCCCTAGAACCCGCACAGTGATGGGAAAAACCAGACTCCTGCAAGTTGATCTATCTCCACAAGCACACTATGGAATATTTGAGCCACACACACAGAAAGATACATACTAAATAAATAATGAAAGGCAAAACCAAGAAAAAATAATGTCAAGATACCTCATTAAATCCTTTAAGTGGAGCATGCACCTCACACACTTTCACCGGGACCCGTAATTCGACATGTCTACTCCTCTACTCTACAGAGCTGAAAGCTGTCAGTGAGTACAAGGTCAAAGTACTCTTTCCCCTTTTACAGTTAACTGTGAAGTCGTCTTGAGAAGTGTCTGTATAGAGGAATCATTGATAAGTCTGAATCGTATGTATGGATTCCGCATGTATGGAAATATATTATATTCAATTGCCTGAATAGTTTTTATTTTCCCCAATTTTGTTCCATTCTAAACCTATTTCAGTGAGGACCTTATCTACACGGGGGCAGTGTATATACGTCCTGGCTTCTGATTTCTGACACACTATTGAGTCAGCAATGACACCCTCCGATTTACGTCTCCTGACTCCACCTCTCCAAGGCTCACAAATGATTGGGACCGTTTCTGCTGGAAAACCATTGTTTGTTCTCAGTTTTAAATGTTTTTGCTTTAAGAATGTTTTTCTTACAAAACACTAAGGAGCAGACCATATGCTGACACTGAGTAATCCAGTTTAGTCACACTCTAAACAATTTACACCCAAACACATCTTCCAGCTTAACGTCAGCCTCCAAGACCCACTGTCTAAGCGACACGGACCTTGGAAAAAACTCAGAAGATGAGAAAAGCATCATTTTTAAAAGACTGCGTAATGGGAACCTGAACTTTAATTACTTTGGAAACAACTAGTTACAACAAAATGGACCTGTTACTTTTTCAATGAAAAAAAAAAAAGGGTGACACTGTCATATTTATGCTAAATAGAATAATAGACTTTTATGTATCACCTATTTAATTTTTACTTATTATCTCACCTTTTATTTTCATAAGCCATAAATAATGCAATGGGAGATTCCTCATTAGGTTCACACATAATTAGGTAGACCACAATGAATATTACCTTCCACCGTTCAATTGCTAAAAACAAAATTAAAAGAGAATACTGCAATTGCCAAATGCAAACGATTTAAAGCTTTCAGTTGGCCACCATGGTAAATATTAACATTTCAGCTTGAAGCATAGTAGGTCAGCGTATCTATCAGAAGAACTGAGAAGCTCTTCATTGTCCAGTCCCTACTTAGTTTATTTAGATCTCACACAGTTGGAGTGAGATTAAGCAACATGTACTACAGATTGCTTCTTCATACTGAATTCTACTTCATAAAAAAATGGTATAGAACCTAAATAATTTGATGTAGATATTCCAAAAATCTTATGAGGAAAATTATCACTCCCCGCTAAGACATCCTCCCAAATAATGGCAAATGCTTGATCTATGTTGCTACAGTGACATGGGGCAAGCTTGGATATCTGCACATGAATGACGGCTACAAGAAGGCTAGACAAAACGCATCATCTATTTATACTAAGTTTCAAATATCTTTCCCTACCCAGGGTTTGACCTATATTGGAGGTTAGGAAAATATAAGGGAAACTCAAATTGCATTTTTTTCTTATAAAAATTCATGAACATCATTACCACATATTTTCATTCACTTAAAAAAAAAGATGATCTAAATACCATCTGTGCATGACAGTCTAATTAAAGAATTAGGACCACAGATGCTGTGTTTGCTCAAATGTTTGAGCACATGCCCCTTTGACCGCTGCATTAAAAATTAATTAATAAATAAAACAAAAATATACAATGTACAGGTAGTCCAAAACAGCTCTCTCCACCCAGCACTGACAGCCACAGAGAACCACTCCCACAGGCCTGAGCTGTCTGCACTCTTGTTGGAAAACGATATGTACTCCTTGCCTTGTGTGCCTGCCCTAGCACAAGCCTGGGGACAGGCCTGGCATTCCATGAATCAGATCTTAATAAGTTTAAAAAGCAATTTACAGAACACTGTCACTTACAGCCTGTGCCATGCTGGAGGGAATATCTTTCCTTTAATTGGGATTTGGTATCTGGAACATAAAGAGCCAATGAGAAAACAAGATAGTTCGGGAAGCACAGAAGGGAGTTGTGGCCATTCCACCAGAGTGACAGGGAAGTCCCACACCACATGGTATGACATATAAGATAGAACCTTTGATATGTTCGCATTAGATCCACTCAGTTACAGAAGTTCCACTGAATTATGGAAGTTCAACTGGTAACTGAGTCAATACAGAAGGCAAAACAGCACAGAACTGGCTGCTTTTCTTGTCTGGTAAACTTTTCTCACTAAAATAGCTTTAAACTCTAAACATGTTATACATTCTAAGAATATCAGTTCATCCAGCTGTACAAATGAGATCAGGGGTTCATACCTCATAGTTGCTTAAAGTGTCATCAATTAAATTTACCTAGAAAATAAATGTAATTCTATTCTGCTGTATTTCATGAATGGAAAGGAGTATCCTTAGGTACTTTTTACCCCGTGGAGAGCCAAGTGAGGTACAGACACACACACACACACACACACACACACACACACACACACACACACTTCCTGAAAAAAAAGACATTTTACTGCCCTCCATATGGGCCAAGATAAAAAAAATCTATGTAAAATAAAAGATTTCAGGGGGCTGGAGGTGTAGCTCAATCAGTAGAGTTGTTCCTTAGCATGGGTTGATTTCTAGGCTGAATCTTTGATGGGGGAGGGGGCTGCTCATTGGTTCCCAGCCGCCCGGCTAGCTTAGACCCAAAATAATCACACAGACACTTTATTAATTAAATCACTGATTGGCTCATTAGCTCTAGCTTCTTATTGGCTAACTCTTACATACTTAACTAACCCATCTCTATTAATCTGTGTATCGCCATGTGGCAGTGGCTTACTGGGTAAAGTTCCTAGCATCTGTCTCAGTCAGAGGATCCATGGCTCCTCCCTGACTCTGCCCTTCTTTCTTCCAGCATTCAGTTTAGTTTTTCCCCACCTACCTAAGCTCTGCCCTGCTATAGATCCAAAGCAGTTTCTTTATTCATTAGCCAACAAAAGCAACACATAGACAGAAGGACCTCCCGCATCAAATCTTCAGCACTGAAAAAGCTGAATGCAATAACCATGCCTTTAATCTCACCACTCAGGAGGTGGAAGGATGAGGATCAGAAATTTGAGCCAGACTGGGCTGTGCAGAGTGCATGGAATCCTGAGTGAATATGTGTGTTATGGTCATGAGCCAGACAATGTCAAGGACCCAATGTCTAAGACCCTTGGAAATGGCAAAGCCTCCCCCCAGTTGACATTTCCAAAGAAATGTCAAAGCCTTCTTGATACTAGCATGAGTGTTGAGGAACAATTGGCCTTTAGCTATGACCAGTGGAAAGACAGTGCTAACCAGAGCTTCCATCTCATGGATGTTCCCAACCTGAACTTCACCCATAAAGAGAACTGCTATGGAGTCTCACTACACCCCCATTCTTGTGTTGCACACAGTAAAGCCTCATTGTTTCTGGGTTGCATAGTAGGTGCCTTCCATCAGAGTCAGCACACCGCATCCACTCCCAGCTTTTCTGCAGGTGTGTCTGTCTGTCTTCACCCTACTGTTGCCCCATTCAGGTTTCCAGAGCCAAGCCAAGAAGGACGTGGCAATGGGCGACATAAGACCATGACTGTAAAGAAATCATACAAGTCATCCCATCCCCACAGATCTGCTAAAGAAGGAAAAGTCAATCAGTTAAACTTCCTAAAGTGTTACCAACATCCAACATGGATGCTTTGCATTGAATCCAAATGCTCCAGAAGGAAGACAGTCTGTTAATTAGCACCACTGCTCCCGCTGCGCTCACACGTCATGACACCTGGCTCTCTCCCTGCTCTGTTGCTCCTGTCCCAACCATGGCACTCCATACCAAGAGGAACTGGCCTGCTGACGAGTAGCTATTTATGTCATAGTTTCATAAGACAGAACCATGTCCAGCTGGAAATAACTTCAGGCATTTTCAGCCCAAACCAGCTATATAACTAGGTCTCTTCAAGTCCAATTAGGTCTACACAGAGTCTCCACATTCTGGTCCAAGGAGCAAAAAAAAAAAAGTCCTTATTTAAATACAGCTTAGAAAATGTGGAATTATATGCTATTCTTCCAATGGTCAGGCTCTGCTGGCTATTGACTGCTGCACTCCCCCAACCCCCGGATGGTGGGGCCATTCCTTATGAATATTGGCGGCTGCAACAATTTCATATTGTCAACAGATGCGGAAAGGCTGCTTATTCAGCTCAGCAGTGGCTGCCAGGGGAGGCTCATTGCTTCAGGCTGTGGCAAATTAATCCCAGAAGAGATGAGTTTTATTTGTTTCTCTAATAGTGGAAAAAATATTGATGAGAGGATTCTGAGCAATGGATGAAGGACAAAAGACGGCTGGAACATTTGCTGGCTCAGTTGAACATCCTCAGGTGGGTGGAAGAGGATGCATGGAGCATCCCGCTCAGTGTGTTCAGCTCGAGACCCGCCTTTCTCCATGCACACCTCTCCCTCGCTTTCCTTGGAGAGGTCTAGCCTCGTGGACAGAAGTACTTATATATAGCACTAAAACATTTGAAGGAAACAATAAAAAGGCCACTAAAGTGACAAAAGAAAACAAGGAAAAGCATTTTTCTTTTATTGTCTGGTTTAGAGGTTCAGCATCCTACACGAGTAAGTCATTCGGTTCACTGCCATAATGAGCTAATTTCCTAACTGGAGCCACTATTTTCTTCACTCTCCCTTGACAGGCTACTGAAAAGGCATCCTCATCAAGAAGAAAAGCTGGCAGGTTTTTATGTATGATCATGCAAGGTCCATGGCCCAGAACATCAAGAGCACAGTAAAAGGAGGCAAGGGTGGAAAGAAAAATATTTTCCAGTTGTTTAAGTTAAAATTCCATTTAAATTGTTTTATGGTCATCCAGTAAGAGAAGTTACTCAACATTCTAATAAGAGTTAGCAATGTAATATTATACTTTTAATGGGCAGTAAACAAATGGAAATAAACACACAAATAGAGGCTATGAATTTGAACCCTTCTACCATTCTTAGACGAACATGGGACATGTGGGTTCCAGGGTGGATTCAATTTGATGTTTATGTGCATTTCAACCTGATTTGTTCATCTCTTTAAAAAGAATAGAAGGTGAAAGACGGGATTCTTTTAAAAGTCAGTCATTGCGGCTTTTGCATGTAACCGCAGTGTTCCTGAGCGTGAAGCAAGGATACCATGGCAAGTTTGAGACCGCCCCCAGGTTACAGAGGGAGTTACAGTCCAGCCTGGGCCATAGAATCAGATCCCGACTCAACACAAACCCAAAGAATGGATACTAGATAGCTTTTCCTATCCTTGATGTTAGGGTTCTAAACTCTCGATGACAATTTCAAAGGACCTTGTCACTTTTTAAAATATAAGTGCAGGACAACTCTGGGAGATGCTCGTGCAACAAAGGCAAACCACATGAGTGCAGGTAGGAAAGTAATTGGTATGTGGTTTCTTGATTGAATAGGTGAAAAGAGGGGAGAAAAGAAGAACGCGAAATATGATCCCTGCACTAGACGGTAGTGAAGGCTGACCAGAATCACAGGAGTTTAACCAGGATCATCTGCTTTCCAGAGACCACGTGACCACCAAGCAAACGCAAAGCCCATTGTGTACTGTCTTGCCTTCTGTTTAGCTCTCTTCTTCCAGCTCACCCCCTCTCTTACTTCAAAACACAACAAGCTGTTTTGAGCTGACATTTCAAGCATACGGCCATCCCGATGAATGTTCTGCCAAATGCCTCTTCTTGGTGGAGGCTTTCTGTCACCTCAAGGGGGATGTACATATTCTCTTTCCACATTTCCCTGTCCCCACCACCCAACAACCAGTGTATCTATTCCCAGCTCCTCACCCTCCATCTTTTTACTCCTGCTCTCCTTTAAGTATTCCTATTCTACTCATGCATTCAACTCTTGTGTATTTTCTGCAGACACTTATTTTTAAAAAAATCCTTTATCCCATAGAATGTCACTTCCATTCTTCTGACCTCTTCTCTCACCTGTTCCTCGCCATGGTTGACTGCTAAAACAAAACATGTGCTAAACTACAACAGATTTTCTTCCAGGCAATGGGGCTCAAGGTTTTGACTTTCTACTTTCTGTTAGTTAACGCTAAAAAATCACGTAGGTGGCCCAACAGAATTTAGATATCCATAAAATGTACTGATATTTCTGCATGCCTTCTAGGTGCCCATTACAACAACAATCCCTGTTCTGACTACACCTGCTTGTCCTCAGGCAGGGGATATTAAAATGACTACAATTCCATGCTAGTCTAATGTATTAATAACTGAGCATGGAGTTCCTTTTAAGTATATTTTAGTATCTGTGGGTTTACGTGACACAAACCACCACTTAAACATTTTTCTTTCCTATCTGTTTTATTTTTTAGATTTATTCAATACCTGATTTATATATGTATATATACATATATTTTTTAATTTAATAAGGGAAAGATTTCAGGGTACAAATAAAACATTTGTTTTGTGAATGAAAAGTCTGAAACGCAGAGAATGAAATAATTTGTTCAGAGTTTCACTCCTATTTATGAATCTCAAAAAAGATCATGTAGACTGTGAGAAAACATGAATAAAATAACACATGATACGATCATATTTCTATAGAAGAAAAAAAGCCATGAAAACTCACGTTATTAATATACAGAGTAAGACAACAAAATTGGAAGAGTTAAAAGGCAGACTCTAGTGATGGAGAGTTCATTTCATTGCTCTACACAGTGAGTTCATGAAATACTTAACTTCATCTAATTACACTCCTTTAACTTGGGCAATTTCTTGCACGCACATTTTAAAGTAGAAGACAGAAGACTAGAACAACAGAGAGGATCTACATATATATGTTAGAGTCAGACTGTGAATTTATGATAGATAGACTAACACAGGAGACCTTTGCTGGGTCTCCTTCCATCCTTTAGCAGTGTAGAGTAAGCACCAAAGGGGTAAGCAACAAAGACTCACATGGGTGCTTATAACCTGGATAAAATTGGATCAAGCCTCTTTCTAATTCCAAGAATGCTCAGACCACTTCTAAACGTTTGTGCAGTTTGTTGTGTTATTTCTGCTGTTGTTGTTGTTGTTGAAACTGGGTTTCTACTTAGCACATATAGCTTGGAATTTGCTTATTTTCTGACTTCAGTATCCCAGCTGTTGACATTACAGCCTTCAACTACCACACCCACCTCGCTTGAAATTTTATGCCCAATCGTGGAATGCTGGTTCTGGAGTAGTGGCTACTGATTTGAATTGCAGCATCAAAGCAAAACGTCAGGTTCTTCCAAACTTTTGTAAAAATTGTGGTTTCAGTATTCTTATCTCTTATTTCAGTACTCTTCCTTCCTATCTCCTATTGGGAGCGATTATGAAGAGATTATGTTGCACAAATGCATTTCAGTTCTTAGTAAGGGTCACACATTGCATGTCTCAAACCCCAAGGAACCTGAGACCTCAAGAATTTTTCCTGATACCAATTGGACCTTTTGAGAACGTAGTTTTGACCAATTAAGCACTTTCATTGTTATTGTTGTTACAAATCCAGAATTAGTTTACATGTTTTAGTTTATGATACCTTTCTTATAATGAAAACACAGTTTTCAACAAAGTCGGTAATTGAAAACAAAGATCTCCAGAAAATCTTGATTTGATTAAATATCATATCATTTTCCTGGAGACTGAGATGCAGAGAATGTACTGCTGGTTAGCCAGTACTTGGGAAATTTGAATGTATAGGTATGCAGGTTTTCGGGATCTACTCTGGTCAGGGTGGAATCAGATTTCAGCTTTGGTGGAAACCATAACAGAGCTACAGATGTTGCCTTTTGTGGGAACACATCAAACAGCTAACGATAATACCCCAAACAAGTCTAGCTTCAAATACCCCTTATGTCACTCAGGACACACAAACACATCTTTTTTTTTTTTTTTTTTTGCATGTCAGCTGACTTAAATGCAAGGAACCATTTCAACCTTAAAAATGCACCTAGTCAGCAAACATACTACAGAAGCCCTTTCTCTGCCTTGAAACAGTAGTTCTTTACATGTCATAAAGCCCCCGGCTTCCTTTCTTGTCCTGACTTCAAAGACGTGAAGAAGCTTAGATCAATTTTGCAGGGTGTGCTGCATGATGAGAAACAAGCCCAGGCTCTGGCTTTGGTCTTGGTGAACCCAGCGCACCCTAA
Organism: Dicrostonyx torquatus; assembly: GCA_028555095.1. NCBI lineage: Eukaryota > Metazoa > Chordata > Mammalia > Rodentia > Cricetidae > Dicrostonyx > Dicrostonyx torquatus. Next base: position 786,768 of record JAQHUG010000440.1, on the reverse strand, counting down.
ACACTAGGAACTGTACAATTTTTAGAGAAGTTCCTGTGTAATAGCTACCTATTACATTAAGAATGATTAAAAACCCATGAGCCATCTGAAAAAAATGGCTGCCCACCGCACGTACCTCGAGTGTCATACTAGATGTAAGCTGGATGGAAACCAAGAGTCCTCTAAAGGGAACACTGCCCCCTAGTCTCTTATAAACAAGATGATGACGTCCATACACACAGAGACTGACAGTCTCAAAGGCAAAACTGGAGCCATTGCCTACAGTTAACAGAGAGCGGGTTTGTAAGAGAGGAAGATTCTCACCTCGGTGCATGCTGCAGTTTCAAAGTGAAGCTATTCCAAAGCTCAGCAATGAAGTCAATTGAAAAATAGAGTCTCTAAACACATTTGCTAATACAGTGATTTACTTCCTTCCTGTCACAGTTAATTTACATGAAGAACTGTTTTTTTTTTTTTCAAAATGTGCCCGCTTGATTAAATTTTGTAAGTTTCCAAAAGAATTAAGGATGAGCCAAGATGACACATTTTTTTTTCACATATGCCAGAGAACCCTATTAGAGGAATGCTTGGGGCTACAGGCAGCCCTTCTTTCCAAATTAAATTACATTCCCAAGTTCACTGTATACAGATTTCTAAAATTAAAGTAAATATACCAACTTGAGTGTCTCAAGAGAGCCATGACCAGAAGGAAACACACGAACGCATAAGGACACATGTACACAAAGTGCTTTTCCTTTAAGGCAAACATAGTCTTGCTGTGAGTGATGCATACAGGATGTTTCTTCCTATCTGGGCAGAAATGTTAGAAGTCAGCAATTTGGCGGGAGCGGAGACTGGCATGTTGAGTGCCAGTTGGGCAGCCTGACAATATGGGGTTTTGATTCCTGCTTGGGAACTGTGTGTTCATAACAGCATGTGCCTCGTTTGGATAGAAGGAATGCAGAAAATAACCCCAAGGGTAAAGCAAAAGAAAGGCAGCCAGTTTAAAAGAAAAAAAAGATAAAAGAAGAAATACACAAAGCTAGAAAAAAATTAACAGTATACTATAGAATCAGAAAGAAAACAGATTGGAAGGGATAAGAGTAATAAAAGCCAAGCTGCTAAAGAGATGACGATCTTCTTCCTTCTCTTCCTTCTGTCTCTCCATCCTTCACCGCTCTAAACGTGTATGAAATGTCATACAGGGAAGCCCTAAGGAATTGGTCTAAAGGGAACCCTAAGGCCACTGCACCCTTCCAGCCCTTTAGCTCCCCGTTCTCTCCAAGCGCTCCTCACCGCCGAGCACACCATATATTTGACTTATTTGTGCAATAGGTATCTTCTCCCATGGGTACACTAGATATGCATGAACGTGAGTGTTCTCAGCTTTGGTCGCAACCGTATATCCAGGGCTGAGAATGTTTTTGGCTAAGCTAAGTGTTTGATAACTATTTAGAAAATAAAGAATTCGATGATATACTGAATTTCTATGTGCCTCCAAAACTTATAGGCCAACACGCTAACACTAAAGGTGATGCTATTTGGAAAAATGGCCGTGGGGAGGGAAGTAGTACCACATGAGGCTATGAGGATGGTACTAAGGTGGGATGGACACTGTTGTAAGAAAGGAAGATCTTGCATGTGTTCTGCTGTGCCTCCGTCCTCTATCTATTCATCCATCCATCTATATGTCTATCTGTTTAAAGAAAGGAAGATCTTGCATGTGTTCTGCTGTGCCTCCGTCCTCTATCTATTCATCCATCCATCTATATGTCTATCTGTTTATCTATCTATCTATCTATCTATATCTATCCATCCATCCATCCATCCATCCATCCATCCATCTATCTCTTCTCCCTATCCACCACCTTTTCTTTCTGCCCCTCCCTCCCACTCTGCACTTCCTTCTACGTGATTCAGAAAGGAAATGTTAAGACCTAACCAGCTCCCTGATCTTGAACTCCTAGCAGAACAACACACTGTAAAGCCACCCAGTCAATAGCAACCCAAACTGGAGAAGTGAAATTCCCATGGTAAAAGCAAACGTAGAAGCTGGAGACTTTGTTTTCCACTGGGACATACTCTGAATTTCTTTCTTTGTTAGTTTGTTAGTTTTCTTTTTTGGGTTGCTCTGAATTTCTTTCTTTGTTTATTTGTTTTCTTTTTTTGAGTTGATCTCATCACAACGATTTCTTATAATTTTAACATATTTTGTATTGGCAGTGAAGTTGGTTTTATGCAGCCTAAGCAAGTGGCTTAATTTCCTTCTTTTTCTTTTCTTTCTCTATGGAGCAACACTTTTAACCTGAGAAACAAAACCTCCAGAGATAAGCTAAAAGGAGGGAGCAAGGCAGCATCAGCATCAGAAAGGAACAAAGAACAACATGAGACATGTGACTTCAAGTTTCAACCAAGTAGGTAAAATGCAGATAAGTTATCCACAGATGACTAATATATTCTGAGTAAACGCTAAACTCCAAACTCTTTGACATTATTGGGGGAAGAGGAAACGGGTGAGAGAGACGAAGAGGCTGCAACCTCCAGGAAATGGCCCTGCACTGGAGTGATGTGCAGCAGGTCATCTTTGCACCGGTGTTACCTGCAGGACATGTAGAGAAGATGAGCAGGAACTCCATCAAGAACTCTGGATAAGCC
>JAQHUG010000440.1:734388-784084 GCA_028555095.1 Dicrostonyx torquatus | reverse complement strand
AAAAAAAAAAAAACACTCTGGATACATAGTGTTTCTAGTGAAATACATTAGAAACTAGAAAGTGACATTTCCATAATTGCTACAAAGGAGGAAAATCCACCAAATGTGTCACATTGGAGGTGCTCAAAATCTCCCAACAGTGAACTTCTAGACGGGGTTCTAGACGGGGTTGCGTAGTGTTGGTACACACATGGGAGGCAGAGGAAGGTGGATCGCTGAGTTCGAAGCCCATCTGGTCTAAAGAGTGAGTTCCAGGACAGCTAGAGCTACATAGAAGGACCCTGTCGAAAAAAACAAAAAACCCTACTAGATAGGAATATCATAAAGAAGTCTATTAATATGCCCCAAAATGCCTATGGTTTGGATATTAGCACACTATGACTTGAAACAAGTGATGAAAATAAAATGACTTAAAACTGGACGAAACTGAACAGTGACCTCTAGAAATTATATAAACTGAAGAAGAGAGGAAAAAACTGAACTAAAATGAGTAGCGTTTCATGAATATTACTGTGAGATAATAATGAAGAACCTAAATGTGTGTGCAAACAGAATGTAAAGATAGGAATGAAAATGAATGAAACTCCATGACATAATGTCAACTTTTTTCCAAAAATAGAATAAGACATTTAGCCCCAAGAAATGTAATGAACTATAACACAATAAACAGAAAAGCTAAATCTAGCTAAATCGTGAACCAAAGAGGTAAAAAATCAAAATTAGAGATGCCTGGCAGAAAGCCAGAGTAAAGGGAATGTAGAACTTTACCTAAGTATGTTTGAAAATTTAAAAATTTAGGTATTTATAGTATCAAAGCACACAAACAAAAACAAACAAGCAAAAGAAAAAAATGAATAGGTGCAAACTTCCCATGGAACTATACCCAGAGAATGAATGCATACTTTAAAGACTGTAGATAAACAACAGCTGACCTGATTGCCAAGCACCGCACTAAATTCTGAAGAGCCTCTTTAAGCTGAAGAAAAATAACACCAAAGAGAAACCACACACTACACATAAGAAGAATGAGAACCATTTCAACTTTAAAGCCATAAATATACTGCATGTTATTTTGATCTCATATCTTTTTGAAGACTATTTTAAGCAAGAAAAATATAACATTATAGCACGGAGGTTATCATTTATGCCATTATAAATTACGAAGCACAGTCATCTAAAGGCTGATGTCCCTGGAAGCCATCAGAACAGCTATGTCACAGAAGAAGACGAATGACCAATAGCCGTGTGTAATTTTCAGGTTCAACATGAAGACACAGTGGAACAACAGAAACTCAGTCTTTTTGAGAATGACCCTGCGTTGGCTGTGATGCAAGTGTGCTTTGTGCTGCTAGATCTGAACGCCGCAGACTGGGCAATTCCTAATGAACAGAGATGTATTGGTTTGGGTTCAGGAGGGTAAGAAGTCTAGGTCAAGGGCCTTCTCGCTGCATCTTCCTGTGACAGAGGTGGAAGGGCAAGAGCGGATGGAGAAGGGAGTAAAAGAGACAGCAGAGAAAGGAGGGAGGCCGCAGGAGAGGAGGGGAGAAAGATCTGATGAGCTCTCCCCAAAAGCTTTCTATGAAGGCAAGCAGCTCCAGGATGAAAGGGAAGCCCTTCCCGCATAATCACCTCACAAAGTCTTCAGTCGGGACTGTTAGAATTAATAGTGAGAAAATTTCACCATGATTTTTAGAGGGGACAAAGATTCAACTTCTAAAATAAGATGAACACCACAGACGGGCATGTAACGGCAGTCTTATGCCACCAGTAGGAGTATAATACTGCAATTACTTTGGGGAATTATTTGGCCAAAATGTATAAAGTTAAACATACATTTAAAATACAATCCACCCATTCTACTCCAAACTGTTTATTTGAAAGAAATGGAAACATATGTCTATAAAAATACTTGTAAAATGTTTCTAGCAGCATATTCATAATAGAGCCACCTGGAAAGAAGCCAAGAATCCATTAATAGAAGAATGGATAAACCAAGTCTGATACTTGCATACAACACTTGGCAGAGAAAAAGACTGAACCGCTGACGGGCAGGCACATGGAGGAAGTCCACAAGTGTGTTTAGTGATGGAGGCCACACTAAAACTGTACACGGAATAACTATTCATATGGGGCAAAAAAAAAAAACCAGAAAACACTAATTTATTATGGTTCGGGCACGTGTGTGTGCATGTGTGTGTGTGTGTGTGTGTGTGTGTGTGTGTGTGTATATACAGTGGATTTCTGGTTTTTGGGATGGACTTGGAAGATCAATTATACAGATTCCATATCTTGATGGAGTTATAGTTCTACAGGGGTGCATATTTCATTCATTGGATCAAAGTTCACACGTACACATTCCCTTGTCTATATAGTTTATTCTCAACAAAAATAATTATCCAACAGTTTGATATTCATTGCAAAATTAACTTTCCAAACATGAAACTCCTCAAACCCTAATTAGTGTGAACTATCAACTACTTTGAAACACCAAATGAATTACAAAAAAATTGGTATCCCAAATTAAACACGCATAACAATACTAAAGCAATTAAAGTATTTTTTCATAGTTAACTTTTATGTTCATGAAAGTCACATTAGAAAAATTTATCTCTGACCATAAATTTTACACTTATAAATCAAGGGGGGGAGGAACACAACTATTCAGCAATTTTCTGTAATTTAAAAGAATTCTTTTTCATTATTATAAAACGTATTTTATATAAAATATATGATAGACTATATTGGGAAATTGATTCATGACAAAGCAATTATCATTACTTTTGAAAGTACACAACTATGTTCAACTGTCAGTGTGTCTGTTCTTCATTCTCATTAAATATTTACAGAAGTTACTATAAGAAATGCTTGTAGGTAGTTTTTATAATTTGTGCTGGGATAGTCAGTTCGTTTTGCTTTTGTTTTTGTTTTGTTTTTGCTTTGCTTTGCTTTTTCAAGACAGGGATTCTCTGTGTAGCATTGGTTATCCTGGAATTCACTCTGCAGATCTTTAGTACTGACTCCAGCATGCTGGGCAGTTGGTGACACACTCCTTTAATCCCAGCACTCGGGAGGCAGGGGCAAGTGGACCTCTGTGAGTTTGAGGTCTGCTTGTTCTACAGATGGGGAATGAGGGAGGCATTAAAATTTACACTTGCATGACAAAATAAAGAAAACATTAACCAACATGAATTGTTCTATTTTAGTTAGGATATGAGGGAGATAACGATTTTAAGTCTGAATTTAAATGAAATGGTAAGTTTCTAGTTCCTTCCAATATTTGAAAATAATAGAGACATTGAATTATTCAGCGACAGCTCAGGATTGATACATACTGCATTTTGTACACTTAGGAATTATACTATGGTAACAAAGTTGAATTATATTTAGATTCCTGAATCATATACAATAAACCTTAAATTGTCTCTGACTGACAAAGCTGATAACTGTACATAAAGAAGCAACTTCGTTGTTCTTTAAAACATATGAATAGAGGACTTCCACCAGTTAGGTGGACACTAAAAATCTTACTCTACGAGGGAGTTGATTATTAGAATCATGGTAACTTCAGCAAATATTTGATGTAAGACACAAATGTAACATCAAGTTACATTTAACATCTAAAGTAAGTTTATTCGTCTTTTTAATTCTATGGCGTACAGCCACTTCAACTAAAGTCCTGTGAAACAGAAATGTCAAAACGTACACCATTAAAATAACAGATAGATCTATAATATCAAATGAATGAAAAGTACTGTGCCTGGCTAAAATGACTTACGATATGGCACGCACAGGAAATTCAAGAACATACAACATCTCAGGAGAACTTACCAGGAGAAAATGGCTGGGTCCTTGATTAGATATGTTTGGATCCTCCTAATAACTCTAAGCACATGGTGGGCTAGGTGGGCATTATGTGTTAAGGTGTGGCTGACATAGAATAATGATTAGAGAACAAATTCTGAAAGAATGATTCATATACTCCGCAAAGACTGGACCTTACATTAACCATAAGGCTAACTTGGGTAAGGAATCCAGTCTTGCTAGCCTTAGAGACTACGTGCTACACTGGAATGTGTGGTCTAACAGTAGGAATCCGTGAAAAATCCACACAAAGTTTCGAAGGAAGTGAGCAGACACAGTAAACACTCAAATTTTAACATTGATCATCACCACTGCCATCATTCAGGGTTAAAATGCAAGACAAAAGGGTGACATTAACTCAGCTGAGTTGAAGAGACAAAAGTTTTGGTGAGTACATGAGTCATGCATGTGTTTTGCTCATGGTTTTACAAAACTCAGTTCTCTTAATTTTCATATTGTAATGAACTCCTTCGATCTGTCAAGCCATTCCTAGCCCTTCATCTTTCATTTCCTTCTTTATCATTTACATACAATCAAGTACCAAGTTATAGGGGTCCCACACCACACCATCCCTTCCCTACCTACTCCTCACTGTCACCAAGTAAGCACACTGTCTCTTCTTTACCCTCTCCTCTGTCTGGAGAGCTCATGAAAAGGAAAGCGCATTCAGGGAGGAGGTTTGACAAATGATACAGAGAAGGCTCCCTCCACCCACTCCACCCCTGCAATGTCTTCTCACTCAGGTAAGCACAGTTTCTTGAGACATTTGTTCTTGACATCTTATGTTAATATCCTGAATAAATTTGTCACAGAACCACTGCTAGGTATCACATACAAAGTGTTTATGAATATTAACCCCTCGTCTTGAGCATTAACACTAACCAAGTTATTCCTTAAAGGACTAACTCACTGATCTCAACGAGTTAATATTTCTAATTTTAAAACAATGATTGTGTTTTACACTTTGGGAATGAATCTTTCATTTATAAAGGAAAAAAAATCTCATTTTTTTAATGGATAGAAGCAACCTCTTCTCTTCAGTGCAAAATCAAAATTGACTTCTCTAAAGGCATTATGAATGGTAGATTTTTCCCCTGGGAGCTGAAGAGAAAGGACTTTTTAAATGGAAAGAAGTAGAGGAGTGAATTAGTATACAAAAGACCACAGGAGGCTCCTATTCCTTTCTTTAGAATCTGCCAGTGCTGAACTTTGACACGTTTGCTTTCCTTCACCTTCCTCTTCATAAAATGGGAATAAAGCATTGTAAACCTTCTGGTGGGATATAGGAAGAGGGGTAAAATTTTGACAACAATGTTTGTTTTCAACACATAATTAAATCTCAGTTTCTTCGCTATAAAATTAGGAGTTTATTTTATTGTAAGCTATAATAATTTAAAATAAAATTGGTTCTACATTTGGAGAGGAAAAACACTAAATGAGAACTTATATTAATACTTCCTCCAGCCAACACACCCTTCAGCTAGATAGCACAGTGACTATAGAGCTAAAAGATTTTTAAAATTTTTAAATTTTCTATAAAAATTATGAGTGTTTAACCTAATCAAAATATTATATAGTATTTCCATATACATATAAAATTTCATACAATCATACATACACTTTATTTTTTATGTAACAATTATAAATAATCATAACTTTAAAAATGTGGTAAACACAAAATGTCAAAAAGTTTCATAAAATAAAAGTAGCTATTATCTGTCATTTTATCATCATTTATCAACTACTAAATTTTTCAACTTCAAGAAGTTATTTACATTTTTAAGTAAAAATGTGATTTATTTTATACAACTCAACAGTACTGAATACCCTGCCCTTCATTACATAATAATATGTGAAAATATACTTTTCTATTCTCTTTATATTTTAGTTTTCATAAATAGTATGAAAGAAGAAGTACTACAAAAGGGAATAGGCTTCCCAAAAAAAAACTCTACAAAAAAATGGTAACATCTAAGGGGGAAAAAAAGAGGTGCCTCCATGTAACTTTCTTATTACAAATACCCGTCAAATGCAGAACTACCACCAACTGGACTAAATAAGAGGGATATAATTCAGCAGAAACACTTATACACTGAAGTCCACCAAAAGCTCCCCAGTAGGAACCCTTGCTGTGTTGCCTATTGTAGTTGCCATATGGGCCTGCAGGACTCCCCAAAGACAAGAATGGAGTCTTTCAAAAGCACTGATTACATCCCTGTTTTAGGCCTACCTCAGACAGACCAAAGATTCGCTTAATCAATTAGCCGAGGTTCCTGCTAACCCAAGAAAGAGAGCATTCTACGCAGAGAGGCTGGGGGCATGAACAAAGCTATCTATTGCAGTGGAGGGGCCTCTCTTGTGCCTTGCACACTGGCCATTGTTCTATTCTGGAAGAGTCACATTCATCAATGTTGAGAGCCTGCATGTCTGCAGTACATTGTTGGCTGTTCATCGGTGATTTATTACAGAGCACAACACTGATTGGACATGAAACAAGTTGCTAGTTTGGAAGCTGCTGATGAAAGTGGAAAGGGAAGCATGGCTGGGAGCTCTGAAGGGCTCTCGTGCAGAATCAGCTCAGCAACTTCATCATAGGTTTCACGGGTGCTCGCGGTTAAGTCACAGACATCCATGCTGCCCTGGAAGACCAACTGCACTACTTTTAGTAGGGAAATTAGAAAACAAATAATGAGGATCAATAACTCTTTCAAAAGAAAGGAAGGGAAGATGGGGGGTTCCAATCAATTTTAAGTCTTCAGTGTTGATTACAGGATATATTTTAAAATTCTGTAATTGGAAGAAAATAGTTTCATCCAATGAATTACTAGGTGACATTATTATAAATTTGCCTATAAAATAAAAAATAGATGTATTGTTGCTATATTATTTGAATATCCACTGTGTAACAGATACCCAGAGACATCAGCACATGGGTTTTGAGTAAACATTTGTCTCAGGAAAAATGCTCTGTTCCTTGGCAGCATTAGTCATTGTCATGAGACATTTGATCAAGAAAGCTTCAGTTGGACAGAACACAGTTGTTGTGTTGCGGTAGCTGTTATAATTCTGAACATGATTTCTTTGAAGCAAACGTCATTTATAGAAAAACTAACTACACCTGGATCCCACATTTGATGTGCTTTGGGTGACCCATTCGGCAGCTAGAGTGACTTCTACAGGAACTGGGATGTCATTATTTAGTCACACTTTTAGAAGCAATACTCAAAATCTGAAAGATAGGAGAGTGGACGTTTAATTAATCTGGTTAAATAAAAAATATTATTCATCACCAGTCATGTATCTTCAACTGAAGACGTTAAACCTTCAGAGACCCAGGACTATGAGAAAAAGCTGCTTTTGGCCAGTTATGTTCCAAGCTGTCAAGACTCATAATACTCAAGCAGTCCTTTCTCCCATTACAAAAGCGAAAATGATTCAAAAAGGTATGCTGTTCATGTCTTAAGCTGATATTTAAAACAAGAATATGCCCAAGAAGAATCATATTCTTCTTTCTTCAGCTTAGTTTCTGCAACTGTGAAACATTTTTTTTTAGATTTATTTGTTTATCATGTATTTAGTGTTCTGCAAGCATGTAGGCTTGAAAAGGGCACTAGATCTTATTATAGATGGTTGTGAGCTACGATGTAGCTGGGAATTGAACTCCGGACCTCTGGAAGAGCAGGCAGCTCTCTTAACCCCTGAGCTATCTCTCCAGCTGGACAAGGCAGGTTTTAGAAGCGTTTAATCAACATTACCCTCTGTTTGAAATTTAAATTTTAGAGAAGAGGGTTGTTGGGACTGTTAAAGATGTCTTCTTTGTTAATTTTTTTATATGTTCTTTACCTTGTTGAACAAAAGAAAACTGTTGGGAGGAGGGCATCAGCGAGAAGAACCAGGAAGGGCATTAAGTCATTAAGGGCATAAGTAAGATGTATCTTTGGTGCTGACGGTGAAGATGACGTCACACAGAAACACAGACGAGAACCTTTAGTTTAGCATCCCATGTGAGTGAAGCAGTGAAGGTTGGATGTAGCAACACAGCTTGCCATTAGCTCCCACCCACAAAGTATGTGTACATATATGTGAATCCACACTCCCCCACACTCCTTACTGCCTGCCACAGACTCAGTCTGTTGTTCAATTCAGTGTTATCAAGGTGATCAGCATCCAGCCTTCCCCGCCATACACCCTGTCTAGACCAGCAATTCTAAAACTTGGCTGGGCAGCAGAATCACCTGGGACTGCTTACACTTTTCAAAGTCCAGGCTACGCCTCAGCACAATTAATTCCTAGACTCACCGCGTCTATTCAGAGGCTACCTCCCTACCAGGTGGTGCCAGCGCATAGACAGCCTGGGATCACTAAGCACAGCCAAGGCGATCTCTAGCCAGGCAACATGTTCAGAAGTCAAGACTTAAGAAGCTGCAAGCGTTCCTGTCTGTCACAAAGTATTGGCAGTTGTTATGTACTTGATATGTTCGTCAGCTGATATTGTAGAACTTGAAAAACATAAAATTTACTTAGCATCTTAATTGAACAAGAAAGATTTGAAAAAGAATTTGTATGTTACACTTGTAGACTTTTGAAGGTACTGTGCATTTTTAAGAAAACATATTTAATGGACTACCCTGTATTTTTATAATATTGTTTAGATGTATATATTTTGAATAAAATTCAAAACCTTAACATTCCATTCATTTTCAAGAAACTATCTCACAATTTCAAACACCTAATAAGAATATATTAGAGCCAGAGTTAAAAGTTAAATGGTGTGTCACTAATGAGTCATCAATTAGGAATGAACCAACAGATAAACAAGCTACCAAGTTTTGACTTGGATTCATCAAACTCATATTAATATTAATTATCAGTGCAGAGCAAAATACATATATGGTACTTTACATTTAATAAATAAAGGTTCAAAGGACTATTTTATCTTACAATTCATTTCCAAACTTCAACACAGTGCACTAAAAGTGATTTTTATAGTTTTTCTGTATGTGTTTTGTCTCTTTCCATTTATGTTATAAGCCAAAGGAAAATAATCAAAAGTTAAACTAGCCAGTGAAAGACTAGAAAGTCTAAAAATTCCGATTATTACCTGCACTCCATTCTACATGTTAGATGCAAGATCTGTTCATCCAATTCTTGGGTCAAGAAGTGTTGTAATGAGCTCAAGCTGGGTCCCTTGTTTCGTCCTGCCCAGCTCCTGGCCGCCAGGCTAGCTTACATTCAAAATAACCACACGATAGTTGTAGTAATTTAAACACTGCCTGGCATATTAGCTCTAACCTCTTATTGGTTAACTCTTAAATATTGATCTAACCCATTTCTGATAATATGAATCGCCACTTCACTGTGGCTTACCGGCATGATTCTAACCAGCATCCATCTTGGGTAGGAGCAGCATGGCATCTGCCACACTTCCCTTCTCCCCAGCATTCTGTCCTGTCTATTCTGCCTACCTGATTTCTGCCCTATCAAAAAGCTAAGGCAGTTTCTTTATTAACCAATGAAAGCAACCCAAATACAGAAGGACCCTCCTACACCAAAGAAGACACTTAACTATGCAATAGTATTATGTATCTCTGTATTTAGGGACACATGTGTGGATGTCAAAGGACAACTTAGAGTGTCATCCTAAGGCATCTTCCCAGTTTCGTTTGAGATAAGAAATCTTATCTGCCTAGAATACAGCACATATGCCAGGTTAATTGGCCATGACTTCCAGGGATCTGCCTGTCTCTGCCTCCCAACTTGCCATGCCTGGTATTGCAGGCTACCATACCCAGTTGGTTTTTATGTGAACTCTGGGGATCTGAACTCAGGTCCTTTCTCTAGCAAGGCAAGTACCTTCCTAACGGAGTCATTTCCCCAGCCCTGAAGTAGTTCTTTTTATCTTTACTTATCACAGTCTAATTTTTTTGAAGAATAATGAAATTAGAGGCAGAGAGACAACTTATATCAGTGATTACATTTTCTGAAGGTAGAAATGTTCACTGCTATAAAAACATCAGATAAAACAATTTTCTAGACCTTGAGGCCATTCCAATGGTGGGAATCTTTCACTGCAAACAAACCAGCAATGCCACAATCACATGACTGGCCCTTCAAAGAACAGACTGTTGTTAAACAGTAGTAATAGCTGAAATACTAGTGAGCAGTTAACTCTTTGCAATTCAATATCCAGTAGCAATGCCTGAAAATATATAGCAGGAAAGTATCCCACAGGGATGGAGATATTCTTGGCAGGCATAAAGCCTCAGGCTCCATCACCACAACCAAAAGTTAAAAAAGAAAAAACAAAAGATCTTATATTCAAAGGTGATAATAGACAATGTGCTTTCAGATAAGACATGTCAATGAAAGCATAGATTTTTGGCTATGTCCTATCTAATTGTCCTCTTCAAATATCATCTAAAAGTAGAATGGAATAAATTTAAGAATGTGCCACTGTGATGGGTTAGCAGCTAACATTTAGACAGTGAGGTAAGCACAGATAAAAACCATAAGCTCTTATGAAATGGCTTTCAAGCATCACCACAGATATGTTAGGGTTGTCTTGTCTTTGCGCATTATGTGAACCCCTGCAACTGATTTCTACAAACAGTGCGCGAAAGGCTTGGGTCTGAGGGTGTGTGGCTATTCATTCACCCTGGGATTGGTTATTAAGACATGATTTATGCTTCCAAGAAAAATACTTAAACCAGAAAACCTGGTCAGTGGAGAGTCAACAAGAAAACAAAAATGGCCATTATTCTGATATAGAATCAAAATCAACAGATTAACAAGTTGCTTAATTAATAGTTAACTTGACTTAGCAGAGAGTTTCTTAATGGATTTGGTATTATAAGAGAAAATAATAAACATTTTAATTATTAAATAGAGAGACAAATATATAGATAGATGATAGATTGATTAGTTGATTCGTGGACTATAACAATATTTGGAACATTTCAGACTCTGTGGGGAGGCCTAAATGTAAAATCTTGAAGTTTTTAAATGATAAATCAAATAAAAAACATTTTTAATAATAAAAATTCACAATGCCCAATTTTTACTAAATGCTTCTATCAATTCATACAGTGACATTTTAAAGTTAAATGTTGTTAAGCCCTTGTAAATCATTCCTACATTTAGCTACCAAACACTAGTTTCTAGGAAAATATACCTCCCCTTTCTTTTTTGTCTACATAAATCCTCTGAAAAGTGACTATGGGTGACTCCTTCCGCGTATATATTCAATAAAGAGTTTTGAATGCTGAATTGTTTTCAAAATGATTTTTAACAGTAATTTTAAAAGAAAAAATATTATTTAAGTTAATTACAAAATTTTTTTTACCATTTTTTGATTTAAAAAAAAAAGCGCATGAATTTTTTTCCTCCAAAGTAAATATCAGATTCTAGAACAGAATGGAAGACAAATAACTTTGTAAGACAAATTTCATAAAGGGTTTGGGTAGTAGCAACCCAAAAGGGGAAATGAGAGTAGCTCTTTTCTCCATCTCTGCCTCCTTCTCATTACCCATCCATCCCGATATTAACAGCCTCACTACTGAGACAGAAATTGCCTGTTCACTTAGCGTAAGGATCTTCTTTAGATAAGTGGCAATTTGCATCTGCATGAGCAACGTATGCAGTGGCTCATCTGGCCCAGTGCAGTATGCAATTTGGCACACAATGTCATGCTGACCCGAAGTAAGGAGGCTCTACTGCTCGCTTACGATGGATAATGGGGAGGGGAAAAACCACAGTCAGTTCTCACAGCCCACAATTTCATTAGGCTTTGACAATCATGAGCACGGCAGACATCACACCTGCAAATGTTAGAAAGTTAATTAACCAATAAAACATCACCACGGCCTATCATTCAGCCAACAAAATGTACTGTGATGTTCATCAGATGAGAGACGGCCATGTTTTATGCAAGTCTTCAATATTTACCGAAAAAGAAAGATGAAATAATGGATGTGGATAGGTCTTAAAAGGGTGTAACTTTAAAATATATATATTTAAAATAGAAACAAGTAAAATATTAAAACTTACTACTAATTATAGATAGTTTCTGATACCAGCAAGGGTTTAAAATGCCATTTATTTTAAAATGCTCCTTTAAATTGTCAGAAAGCTTTTAGAATTACTTTTGAATAAAATCAAGAGGGAAATTTGACTACAATGGGAATCATGTGTCATTCCCCAACAGGAGAGATTTACATCTGAGACAAGCGGGGCCTGACAGACATAAATTGGCTCCTGTCTTCAGATATTTAGAAGATACATTAGTCCTCTGTTCTTGACAGAACATGGTGTTCCGGAGGTAGATTAGACACCATAAAACGTCTGCGCTAATCACTTTGGTGATTGCCCATCCCTCCATTATAGTGACCACTTTTTTCATTGTTTTCTTTCTATCTTCTAGTACCAAGAGGGAATGGAAAATGGTTGAGGAAATGCATGTGTCCTTCATGGTTCTTTCTAGAAAAGGCATTTAATTTTCCTATAAAATTGCTTCATGGTGGACTCAAGGCCCACCTTACGGTCTATGATCCCTTATGACTACCAGGACACTTAGGTCGTCACTAAAGACAAAGATCTATGGCACTTAGCATTTTGCTATCTTTTATGCTTTCCATAGCTATGGCATGAGTAAAATATTTCTTAGTCTCTATGGAATAATTATTGGGTGCATTACAAGAAAACCAAAATAAGTGAAATAAAACATAGTCATATTTTTGACACATCACAGAGGCATTAAATTATAAATTTAATCTGCAAGCAATTAACAAATTAATTAAGATTTGGTTTTCCTCAAAGGAATTTCTAAACCACCTTACTCTCTTAATATAGAAAAGCCTGTTTTTACACTTCTAAACATTAGGTAACAGAGGTTGTTTAAAATTTAAACTGACTTATTTTTCATCATCCTCTGTTGGCTTCAAAACCCAAAGAATTTCTTTTAGTATAGTCTAAACTGTAAATCCTTACATATGAACATTGTATTTCATGAGATTTTATTATATTAATTTCCAATTAGAAGTACAGCATTAGATGCTCACACACACACACACACACACACACACGCACGCACGCACGCGCGAAAGGGGAGGTGGACATGTACTTCCACTCATAGCCAAGGAGTTACTGTGCTACTGGGAGATGGAGAATCAACAGTGTTGCCTCTTTTCAATCAAATGTGCTCCAGTGGCCACATATCCAAGAAGATATGATCCACACAAATTGGACTTGAAGGGTCAAGAAAAAAATGTAAATAAATTTGGGTTGAGAGGGAAGGTTGGATGAAACCGGGGAAAGGCATAAATATGATCAAAACATATAGGGAATTCTCAAAGAACTAATTAAAAACTCGAAAACAAAATCAAAAATGGTGTCAAATACTTTCCAAAGAAACAGCAACAGTGATTTCAAAGGAACGCTAATACATAAGACTTCACATACTTGCCAAAATGACAATTAGCATTAGTCATTCAAAGAGATGCATTCCTTTGGATAAGTTTTATTCCTTCAAGAGCCACATACACTACGTACAATAAATATTTTGGGTTTTGAACTTGGCCAATAGAAAACACTACGTGCTAAATAGAAAATGCTACAGTCAAATACTATCCCCACGTCCAGTTCGTTTTGCTCATGTAAGTCCTCATCTGCAACATCCCATCCCTGTCCACCAGCATAGCCTCAGAGACATAGGTCACAAAACATGTGCGAGGAGGTAAATCTGATGCTATACTTACTTTCATCTCCATTTATTAAAAAAATAAAATGAGCAAATACAGAAGGCTGAGGCTATACAAAAGAAGTTTGTAGAAGTTCTGAGGCTATACAAAAGAAGTTTGTAGAAGTTCTGAGACTATACAAAAGAAGCTCAGAAGTATGTCGCACATGGGCCGTTTTAAAAAAGCTTACATACTTTAGAGACCTGCATGGAGGAGGCCACTCCTCCATGGATTTAGGTGAATTAAATAACCATCCTGAAGCATTTCCCAATACTTACAGTTTTACCTACAAAATAGGAACAATGAGTTTTCCTGCCTCAGAGCATTGCTATTTGAAATGATGGCGTGAATCCATATGACACATTTATACCTGAACTAGACAGAATAGCCAATAAAGGTTAAACAATATATTTATTTGTTGTGCGGACACACACACAACACATATACACTGTCAAAGATATGAGACCCTTGAGTAGTTTCACGGCCACTTATTGGAAATTTATACATGCTGATACCATTAATTAAACTGCAATACTGACTGAATTTATAATCTGTTTGACGAACCTCTATATACAGTGGCACTAATCCATAGTAAATATTCACGACACCCAGGGCATCAAGAGGCTGATTGCCCTGAGACCAAATTTCAACGCTTCCCTTTGGCAAGTAAAAATAACCCTTGAAAAGTTAGGGAAGAAAAAAAAATGCTACAAAGTATCAACATTTCATTCTCTGCTCAAATTAAATTCATGTCCATTAAACTGGAACTGGATAACTCCCAAAGTAGCTGAGAACATGTATGTATGCTTAGCAAATGTTGAGCCCCAATAAAGAACAACCACAGTTATTCAAAATAACTCAAGCCCTACCAGGCTGTATGTGTCCACAGCCACAAGAATGCACCGATCTACACAATTACACATAACCTGTTTGCCTCAATTAGAATTATACAAAATAAGAGAACAAAGGGAATGAAAGAAGAATTCCATCTTCTTATGCGTGGTTAAATTTATTTATTCAACAATTCCTTTTCCAATTATTAAACTGATAAAATGAACTCACCCACCTTATACCTTAAATCTGCTTTCAAAGAAACAAAATCCATTTTTTTTCAGCTGGTGTATCAAATATCATGGTGCAAAGAATAAAGCCACATTTACTTGTCCATATATAGAGGAGCATATCTGTAATACAGTCACATTCACATGTAGAAATATAACTGGGCATTCTCTATGGGAAATGTGCTTTAATATTAACAGCAGTTTGGGGGCGAGTTTTCTTCATTTTTTCACATAGAAAGCAAATCACACTACTGCAACCAGTCAATACACAAGCAGCAAATGGTGGAGGCAGAACTTGGGTCTATGCATATCCAGCGTGGGTCTATGTGTATCCAATGTGGGTCTATGCATATCCAGCGTGAGTCTATGTGTATCCAACGTGGGTCTATGTGTATCCAACGTGGGCCTATGTGTATCCAACGTGGGTCTATGCATATCCAGCGTGGGTCTATGTGCATCCAAATGACTTCAAGTCATGTGCTTCAGCACTGTAATGTGTTGGGTTCTGCTACCGACTACAAGGCTGACAAGTCTAAAGCTAGGTATAAAGGTGAAGCCATTTCACTACAGAGTTCAACGTGATTCTGATAAAGACCTGGTAATTTTTATAAATGTGGATGCATGCACAAGCACTGTGTGTGTGTGTGTGTGTGTGTGTGTGTGTGTGTGTGTGTGTCTGGAGAGAGAGGGAGAGAGAGGGAGGGAGAGAGAGAGAGGGAGAGAGAGGCGCAGAGACAGAGGGAGAGGGAGAACCAATGAGAATATTCTTGTACCAGAATTTTAAGAACCTCTTTGCTGTGGCTTTTTTTCTGCCACTCATTAGGAGAAAACCAGCTGTCCAACATCCTTCATAAAATAGCTCCTAATTCACATGGCATCGCTTATCCCAAAGTCTTCACCACCATCTCCCTTAGAAAGCATATGTCACAGCTGCATTTCAAGCAGGCTCATGGAGCGCCTCATCTGCGAGCCATCTCAGTGGACAACTAACATTTTGAAGTGCACACAAAATGTGAGCACGACTGTCTTCCTGTTAATTAAAACCATCCTGACAGCCACTGGCGTGGCCTTTACAACGCAGCCCCTCTCTGTTTGCGCAGTTGAGTCAACACATCTGCACCTGTAGACATGTGAAAACTGAAGAGATTCGTGAAAAACGGGTTTGGATTTTTTTTCCTAAGATAAGCAATGCATATTTGTATGTCCAGTCCAAACCCTGGAACATAGCTCGTCTAATAAAGGAACATTAAACTTTCGGAAAGCTTAAGGCAGCTGTTCTCCGGGGTTAGCTGTTAAGGACCCTTGGCACCCTTAAAAGTTATTCAGGTTCCCAAAGTGATTTCATTTATGGCAACTGGATCTAATAGCCATTGCTATTAGACACAGAAACCAAGAAAGATTAAAATATTTACTCATTTATTCTAAAATCAAAGTAATATCATGACATATTAACAAAATGTGTTACAAAATAGCTGCTTCTCAGAGCAAAATACATTTAGTGTAAAAAGTGGCATTGGATTACAATTTCTGCAGATGTTTTAATTTATGGCTTGATAAGGCTGGGTTCTACTATCCACTTGCATTCCTACTGTTACCTTTGCTAAATTTAAGGATATTATCCTTCACAAAAACACCTGGTTGAGAAAGGGGCAAGAATTTTTAGACGTCCTTTCAAATAATTTAAATATTCTCCTTCCATAACACACCAATACTCAATGCAGAACCTAAAATAACATCATTGATTTCATCTATCATGTATTTATCATCTATCTATCCATCCATCATCTATCTATCAATCATCAACTTAATATCTATATATCTATCTATCTCACCATCAATTTATCATTTATCTATCGATCATTTATCTATCATCTATCATCCATCTATTAATCATCTATCTATCTAGTTATCTATCAGTTTATCTATCATCTATCCATCTATCATCTATCTACCTATTTATCATCTACCTAGTCATTTATCTATGTAGTCATCTATCAATCTATCATGTATCTATCCATCTATCATCTGTCTACCTATCATCTACCTATCTATCACCTATCGTTCTATCTATAATTTATGTATCTGTGATCTGTTGTGTTACAGTACAGTGCTTTCTCCTCTCTTTGTGACTGTGCTAAAAGTATCTCTCTACACCTCACTTGGAAAATTATCTCTGTAAAACACTGTTCTCTGAAAAGAACATCCAGGAATCAGCTGAGAAGAGTGGGAGGAAAGTTGTGAAAAGTACACAGTCCTCCAGAAAGATTCCAGACCCTGTCTCGTTCTTATCAATATCCAACGAAAGCAGCAAGGAGCCCATCGCTGAGATGCAACCTTGCAAACTTGGCTTGGAGGCCAAGTTGGACTGGAGGCTCCATTTGTTCTCTTAGCTTAGTGCCCTTTGACAGGAACAAATGACTTGACTGTATGGGGTAGTCCTGGATACAATGTACAATGACAATATATATATATATATATATTAGGAAGGAGCAAAATAACATTCCACACTTGGGAGCCATTACCAATATAATTTATAAAGTTGTCCAACTTGTATTCAATACTCCATGTCTGAACTATATTCATGACAAGCTGACAATTAAAAATCCATGTCAATAGACAAATAAGACCAGGTCCCCAAAGAGTATTTTGTTTTATTTCATAGCTCAGAGCTTATTAGGGAAAAGGGAAGGGAAACTCTTAAAGAAATCTATTTTAAGACCTAATATTTAAAAATGATTTATTTTTATTTTATTTTCTCATTTCTAATAACGTTCTGAGAGATTCCACCTATCTCTCATAATTTCTCACAGGTAAACCACCTAGTCCCTCTCTACCTGACTTTAGGTCCTCATTTCTCTATAACTATCAAGTCCTGATACAATATTTTTTAAAGAAAAACTACATAAAATTAAAAATAGAGGCAACAAATTAAGCATTTGTATTTCATTTATAACAGAATGCTGCTTCATTTCTAAAAAAGAAAGTGTCCTTTAATAGAATGTACAAGAGATGTGAAAACAGCAAAGTGAATAAAAACCCGAAATAGTTAAAATTGGATAACCATACATTTACCCAAAATTGATGAAGTCTCTAATTTTAACTGCTATGTATTCAGTGAAGATCACAGCGATGAGGATATTATAAGTGAATTAATGTTGAAGGAAATTTAGTTCCGATTACCCTGATTCTCGGCAATTAGTCCCCCCGCCCGGCAGTCACTGCCACATTCAGATGGTATCCTCAGCTTATTTACTTGTACTCACTTACGAGACAAATCCGATTTCCACTAACATAACCTACCATCAAGAAAACTAGCTATTTCCTGGTCCTTGGTGAACAGACAGCACAGACCCCAAATTAAGGAACTGCTGAACCTCAGGGTTTTTCAGAAATGATGTGGGAAATACGTAATGTCATAGAGCATCGAGTGTGTCACTGCTGAGTCACGTGTGCTGGGCATTTGCCAATGTCTCTCGGGGAAATCTGAAGTGAATATATTAGAAGTACAAAAAGAATCACTGCATGTGGCTACTCATTGTGGCTCTTTGTCTATAACCATTATCTGAACTAACCAGGCTCATTCGGTACACACTGTGGGCATAGTGGAGCATGGCTGTAAACCCAGCACGTGGGAGGCTAAGGTAGGTGGAAAATGAGACTGAGGACACACTGGACTATATAGAGCAGAGGGCAGGGAGGAAGTTGTGGAGTCACACGCTGTGTGGCTACCACCCTGGTAGAATACAGACACCACGGTAACACTTCTGCAATTAGTTAACCTTCATGTGTGAGAAGTCCAACACGCAAGGGACACAGAAGGCTCATGGCTGCCACAGTAGAAAGGTCAGGCTTGTCCCACAGTTGCCAAGCACACGGGACTGAATGGAGCAGTAGACCACGCTGTACCCTGAAATGATTAACACCAGTTTTTAAAGCCTATGTGGATAAATACATGGTGTATCAGAAAGAAGCTGAACGGGAAAATGTGGCTCATGGTTCTTAAATATGGGTGGGTTACGGGGCTCAGTATCTCGGGAGCACAAAACAGAGTTTCACAGGAGGATTTCTATTCATCTAGTGTTCACTATCGCCCCATGAGATCCAATTTCTAGTTTGGTTCACAGTCAGTTTAGGTGTACAAGACGCTTTCTTCTTTCAACAAGACGATGTTATTTTCCATCCATGGTAGAACTATTCAGAGTATCCTAACCATAACGTGTTACATAGAAACATTTTCAAGCTCACGGGATATACGACACCATAATTTTCATGTTGTTTAGAAAGATGTAACTACATGGTTCAATAATGAAAACACAGTCCCTGATTTTTCTCCTCTTAAGACTCTTGTTGGAGAATGGTAAACACAAAGACTATTCCTATGGTGGTAAACGAGAGAGTGGAGAGATAGATAGATAGATAGATAGATAGATAGATAGATAGATAGATAGATAGACAGACAGATAGATAGATACATACATACATACATATCCCTAGATCTTAATATACAAGTATAACCACAGGAACTTTCTTAAGAATACTGTACAACCTTCTCTAACCACATGGTCAGTAAGTATTCTGATAACAATTTGATTCCTGGAAACCAGATAATTTATTTGTGGTTGTGGATATTCTGCTATATCAAAAAATTAAATAAATAAACCAATAAATCAATACACTAATACATTGCTAGTCTCATTCCTTTTCTCATTGAAATAGCACTACACGATTAATGTTTAAAACAATAAAACATCAAGAACAACAAATCTCAATTGAAAGACATTCAGAAAAGACACTTCGTTTTAAAAGTTCACCAAGTGTTTACTTTGGTAAACTGGCTATTGTTAATCATGTATTATACAACCAGAAGTGCATAAAAGCAAATTTTAATAGATAGCAATATTTATTGCTACCTAAAGATGCTTGTCAGAGATTTTTTTTCTAATACTTTAAGCTATTAAAACCAATAATATCACAGTATAAGAATAAAACTACTGATGCTGAAATTTTATAAATTTTAGTTAAAGTCAGACTTCAACAGTGAGATTTCAGAGAGACCATGTATAATAATACTGAGTGTCAAAATAGTGCTAATTTTCAATATTAAGAATAATGCATAGTTTTATTTTAAATGTTAGTTTCAAACAAATGAAGGACAATGAAGTTATATGTCAAAATGAGAAGACCTCCAGTCATAAAGCAATCCTCTCTCTCTCCCTCCCTCTCTCTCTCCCCCCTTTCTCTCTCTCTCTCTCTCTCTCTCTCTCTCTCTCTCTCTCTCTCTCTCTGTGTGTGTGTGTGTGTGTATGTGTGTTTAACACTCCTGCATGGTCTATAATATAGAGTCCTTGTTAGCACTCCTGCATGGTCTACAATACAGAATTCTTGTTAAATTTAAATGGAAAGAAGCTTTATACTTAGTTAAGGTCATACTTATGTTTTTCAACACATGCTATATGAAAATGCAAAGGCATTTTGTGTTTTTCTTTCAGCTTCTTTATTTAACTTTTTATTCTTCGATAAAGGCTACTTCATATCTACCCACTCACTCACCTAGAGCCTGGCAGCTTAGGGAAAGCCTAAGGAAGCATGAAAATCATGTCTGTGTTCAGTCCTACCGAGAACAAACACTGATCTGACTCTTCAAGCGATCAAAAATAATGTAAAATATCATAACTTGGAGCAAACTGGTTAAAAAATCAAACATTAGAAATAAAAATATCATATTTGAAGATAAATGGGAGAATACACAAAATGACAAGCAAACCAAATGTTCTTTTTAATAAATACCACCCCCAAAACAACTGACAAACTTCTTTGCAAATGCTTGCTCCCATGTTATGGAAACAATACAGCCATTACTCTGGGTACAAATTTCCCCATTTCGGCAATGGTTGCTGGTTTACATGGTATTATATAACTAAACTATGCATAAGCAAAGTTAAATAGTGTTGTGGCAGAGCTGCGTTTCCCAGCATGCAATCTCCCAACCGGCTGAATCAGCTCTAGCTGGGAATCACCAGGAATGTGAATTGGCTCCATTTAGGACCAGCTCATTCAAAAGCCTTGGAGATGGAAAGCAGGTGTCCAGGTGACAAACCCAGCAAAGGCGCTGGATACACACCTAAGGTTGAAAATTACAGCTGAAGAATTTAAGAAAACACGTGCTGAGGGTAATCACAGTCCGAGAAAGCTAAATAAAAGACTTCATTCAGTCTGTCACAATACATCAGGCCAACTATTCCAACTACGCTTACATCAAGGAAACGGTTTACAGTTTGTTAAGAGAGACAATGAGGAGAAAACTATAACATAAGGGTGGAAACATATCTCCGCCTCTATGTGGGAAGGTCCAAACCCTATGTATAGACAGTAACTATTGAAATCATTTCAGCAGTTCTGAAATTTACTTTCGTTATACTGATTCATTTTTGCCTGAATTGCTATATGAGTGCCTGAGTCATGAGACTAAGTGAAATTGAGTGAATAACTGCAAAACTCATCACCCCTTGGTAAGCAGGAACAGCCATGCTCTACTGTCCATTCACAGGTTTCTTGCGATCGGCCCCGAGGAAGACTGGAGCTGCATTAGCAATGTGGGCTTTGTGATGCTTGGACAGCGGAGAATGTAATCATGCCCAGTGTGCTGCTAGCAACTGCTGCCCTCCAGCTCACTCCCGTGAGCAAAGGTGTCATGCACCGGTAACCTGACCTTTCACCTGAGCTTGCCTTTAGGGACTTTGGAGATGGACTAAATCAACGAATACGGTCATCGCGACTGGAGATCCTGTCAAAATTTGTACAGGTCACCCAGGGAGTAATTGGAATCTGAAATGGACTGTGAACTGTCTGAAACTATCTTCAATACACTATAACACAGTTTATTTCTTCTTTGTACTCAAACGTAAGGATGCAAGAATATCAAACACCTTCTCGTCAGATCGTGATTCTCTTATCTTGATTTCAGTATTTGTCTGATGAGTGCTTCTTAATGGGAAATATCATCAAAAAAATAAAATAGAATGGAAACTTAAAGGTGAATTTAAAAAAATCTTGATGATATGAATTAATAACCTAATCTTTTTGTGTTATCATTAAAAACAATTAAATCAAAGCAAGGATTTTTAATTCCTATAACTTGAATCTACATATGGGTGTGTATATGTTTTTATTCTCCCATTATGCCTCTGCCAGAAGGTGCTTTTTGTACTAGACAGAAAAACACAACGGTTCTCCACATCAATGTATGCTTTAAATTATACTAATAAGCACCAACATATCAGCTGTGAGGTGAGGCTCCATTGCAAAAGACTGCTTCAGTTTACAGAAAATACCAGCTGTCTCCACTCTGTGAAGACGGATTACCACCTGCCCTGTTATCTTCCATACACAATACAAGGCACGTTGGCCATTTTACCCAGGATAACTGTCCCCATATGTTCTTTAATTTGAGACTGCATTCAGTCTACCATTAAACATTCGCAAAGGATCACTGTAAATATGAGATTTGCATCGGAGGGATGGTGTTCAAACAGAGTCTAAGTCCCCATTTCATTCAATCTCCTTCCTTGTCTTCAAAACATTGCACAAACTAGACTTGTGACAGTATCGCCAAGTTTAGCTAAATGTATGTGTGACTGTTCAAATATAAAACTGGCCTCATTTCTTGAGTAGGGGGACTTAGGTGATAGATAGATCAGCTGGGAAAGTGCTTATCCAACAATCCTGAGAAGCTGGGTTCGGGTTCCAGAATTTCAAACTCAATGCATTCTAAAATATTAGTTTTCAAAATTCTCACATATATAATTTTCAATAAAAACAAAGGAATCATCAGATGCCAAAAACAGTGAATGTTATCTGCAGTTTAAAGGCTAAAATTTTGGAATGGTTTATGAGCCAAAGAAATGGTTAAAGTGTGCATTACTATATGCAGAGAACAATGAATTGATTATAAAAGACAGGTCTCCCATGATAGCTGAAAAGTGACTGTTACATGAAAAATAAAATACACATTTAAGATGCTATGCCATTTACTAAAAATCTTGGAAAAACTAATGCTGATTTTTTTTTTATAAGTGTGTATTTTTACAATAGAGTAACACAGAAAATAATATGCATCATTTGCAAATGCATTTGTGTCTTCGGCTAGCCTAATAATCAAATAGTACATGAAATACATAATTAAATATTGCATTTGAGGAGTGGAGCTGATAGCTGAACTTGATAGCTCTATTGATAAAGTTCTTACCAAACAAGCGTGAGGACCTGAGTTCAGATTCCTAGAATCCAAGTAACAGAAGGAATAGAATGATTAACTCCTGTTCCCAGGGCTGGGAAAGCACTGGCGGGAGAATCCCTAGGCCTAGCTGGCCAGTCAGTGTATCCCAGCTGGCATGTTTCAGTGCGGGACATCGTCTCACAATAAACTGAAGAGTGATGAAGAAATTGGACTTTGACATCTGGCCTCCAGTCCCAGCCATAAGTATAGTATACACATGCGAGAACACACAACATACAACATAACAAAATTTGATTGATTAATCACTGAAATTCTGAGTGTTTACACAGCTAAATAAAACTCAAACCCAGAGCTAGGAATGTGGCTCAGTGGTAGATGGTTGATGAAAGTCCAGGGTTTAAACGTAAAAATTAATTAATTAATATAATTTAATGATATAAAATGGGGGGCTTATTTGCTTACACAAGGCATAACAGCCTACTTGTGAACCATAGTGACACACTGGTGGCCATGTAAAATTAACCTGGTTTTCAATATTTAAAATCAGTATGGATTGATAACATATGCAATAGCTAAAATAACGAAAAACAGTAAATTTGTATTAAAATTGAAATGCTAGCTGATGTGGGATTGAATGACAGGGAGGATGAGGAGATGCTGGAAAGGAGTGGAACCCCCTCGCTCCCCCCTCTTTGCCTCTCTAGCTTACTGGCTTTCCTTACCCTATCTTTCCATCTCCCTTCTCTCCCTCTCCCTTGCTCCTCTCTTTTTCCCTTTCCTCTCTCTGTCCCTCTCTCTCTCTCTTCCTCTTTC
The DNA here is from genome assembly GCA_028555095.1 of Dicrostonyx torquatus. Classification (NCBI taxonomy): domain Eukaryota; kingdom Metazoa; phylum Chordata; class Mammalia; order Rodentia; family Cricetidae; genus Dicrostonyx; species Dicrostonyx torquatus. Next base: position 760,379 of record JAQHUG010000440.1, on the reverse strand, counting down.
CCCACAAAAAAAAAAACCTGAAACGTACCATCTTAAATTAGCTAAAATGATAAAAATAACTTCATACATGATCTCTTCATTGTAAGTAATCACAGATTCTAGTCTACTTGGAGAAAAATGATACATTAGTACTAAGGATGTATTTTGTTGGACTCATAATTCTAGTCCATCATACTTAAGCATCCTAGTTCTTTACGGCTTGTGTAACATTAGAGTGCCTGATGAAACCTAGAAATAAAGGGAATAGGGAGAAGGGAGCAGAGATTAAAGGAACCCAGGACAAAAGCTTTCTTGATTTACAAAACTTTTCTTAAAGGGAAGCAGAAAGGCATTGTGAGGGTAGAAACAGAGCCCTTTGATAAGCACAGAAGAGAAGTGCCTGTGTGGAGGGTCAGATTACCTGAGGCTAAAGAGCAAGAAAACTTAACTGTCCCAAGCCTTGATTTCTGTGGCAAGAACAATTCATTCATTGAACACTAAGATTCCATATTCAAAGTATGGGAACATAGTATAACTTTCATCTTATCTGAACACAAGCCAGTAGCAATTTAAAACAGACAAATAGCAACATGAAAATGGAATATCCATATGGCTATTTTTTTAAAATATATGGTTTTTCTTTATTGCTCTTACTCCTTTTATAAATCATTGAAGATTTAAAGATAATAAGCCAGGAATATATATATGTATGTGGCAATTTCAAAAAATAACTGCATATTACATTCTAAAAATCTACTTTAAAAACTACAAAAGGTACTAACTGGATCACACCAAAGAGTTGGACAACCAGTAGCTGTATAGTTAACGTAAACACCCTATGCATCCAACATTCTTTCTGGCTTCCAATTGCCCCAGGTTTAAGTATTCTTCTGACACTATTCCAAATTGCAATATATGACTGGAAGAATCAATAGAGAGAATCAATGTCTTTATGAGGCACTGAATGGCTGGGTTTTCAACATATAAGCCTGAAGAATAGCACCAATGGCTTACCATTACTGCATTAGTGCTACATATCTAAATGTAGCTTTAAAAAATGGTAAACTTGAACGACCAACCCGTGTGCATGGAGAACACACATGTTAAAGTGTGTGGAGGAGGAAAAATTACAACGCTGTCCTAACGTCATCTTAAGCATCTGCTCAGGATGCAGCTACTTTCTTTTCAACAATCAGCCCGAAGAATGTGCAAATGTATGTACGAGTTCCATGTACCACTACAGGATATTTGACTAAGACAAACAAACAAAAGAAATGCAAACAAACAAAAAAAAACAGTTGAAAACACAGGTTTTGGAAAATGCAGGTCTCGTGAGATCATCATCTCATGGTGAAGAAATAAAAGACCATTGTTTGTTTGGTAAGGTCAAAATTATTCTTTGAACCTCGGGCTTCTGGGAGCAGACTCTGAAATTATAAAATTGTCTGTGGCTTAAAGTTGGACTTGAGGCTTCAAATAACAACATACACCTGGACTTTCTAAATGATATTGAAAGTGCAGAAAATACAGCAAAATAAAGGGAGACGGAAAGAAAAACTAGGACCAGGTGTTTCTCATTTAATTTCAACCTATTTCCACCGAAGTTCAAAGATGTTCATATTCTATTTCTATTTAAATTTAACCTCATAATCCTTGTAGCTATTACCAACTGAATCCACAATGAAATACGTAGATCAAATTATCACTGGGTTCTCATGTGGTATAACATATGTCCCACTTTCCACGCACTGGTTGCTTATTTTTCTCCTGTTATAGTATTTATATTATGACAATTTTTAAAATTTCAGTGACACTTACTGGTATAGAAGTCATCATTAAAATTTGTCTATGATATATACTGTAATTTACATATTGGAAAAATAATGTGGAAAATCAAGGAATTGAAATCATTCTTTTTCAAAATTAATACCTTATAAATGTAAAAATCTGGAACTAAATAACAAGCAGTATTACTTATCTGACCTCAAAATATAGTATTAAGAGACAATGAATAATATCCAACAAAACTGCAGGAAGGTCCTATAACAATGATTATAGCATTAAATCTAATAAATTATGTGATCTTAGGTTCTCATTAAAAATGGTAGAAACAACTGTACAAGGCTATCTGTGAACTTCCTACAAATAATTTTATTATGTATTTACCAGGAGGAAAGGGTGGAAGGGTTAGTAAGGAAGAATCCAATAACAGAGATAATAGAAACCTAAACTTTCACCTTAGTATCTTTGCTGGATACTTAACCCCGTTTAATAATTTTAGCATTTGAATTTTCAATATAATCTCCCAGTCATGACAAAGATAGGCATATTCAGAATAACTTGTAGACCGTCCAATGTTAGGAAGTCCAAAGTCATCCTGAATCTTTATGTAAGCCTTGGCATGCACATGTTCAGATAAAGTCTCAGCAACATAATTCCACCGAGGGACACATAGTTCCCTTGCTTTTAACAGATTTAGCTGAGATTCATCTGGACTAATTACAACTCTAACTCAACGAATTCAAGACAACTGCAGAGAGATGGCTCAGTGGTTTAGAGCATCCATGTTCTTACAGAGGATCTGAGGACTGTTCCCAGCAACCATGATGGACAGCTTACTACTGCCTCTGCCTCTGGCTCCAAGGTGACCTAAGTGTGACCTCTCTGGGCACCAGGACGCACACACAGATACATACATCCTCATCATTTGAAAATAATAAAATAAATTCCTAAAATGTAAAAACAAGAAAACAAACCAGAAGTTAAAAACTCATTTTTCTCATAAACATCAAACTCTCTTTTCACTATGTGAGTTCTTGTTAATACTTATGAGGAAACACTAAGGCAAGGAAGAGCTGACATCATTATTTGATGGTTATACTTCCTTAAGCACATAGCACAATTCAGGGTTGTCCAGCCACTTTCAGTCCTTATTAACCGGTACACACTAACATTTCATGTAAGTCAAACATCAATACTATGAGCACCAAAGACTACTAGTAACAGTAGTTAACTCTTAAAATAGATACACACACACACACACACACACACACACACACACACACGATAGTGGTAAGTAATAATTCTAATCTGCAGTTTTCTATTGACCATAGTTTAAATTTTATTATTGACATTTACATTTTTAAATGAAAATAACATCATTAATTTAAAATATTGGCAGAAAAGGAGAAGTATATAGAATTTTTATTACATCTGCTCCATTAGAGAGGAAGAATATTCTGTGGTATGAGAAATATTTATATGTAACATGTATTAATGAGAATAGGATAAGTGGCATAATCCATTGCCTCGAACATTTATATCTCTTTGTTCTATATATATTCAAAATCCTCCCTAGTTGCTGTACTGGAATTCACAATCCACTGTGAACCAAGATGAACCTGGTCCTTAGCCTCCACACCAATAGCAGTCCTCAGCTTGTGGACAGCCTTCTCCATCTTTCCACCCTGCTGTGTTGAGCTTCCCTTTAATCTCTTCAGTTCCCTTCCCAGGTATATCCATGACAACAGGAACAAACACCCATATGTACTGTGTACCTTTAGAGCATCTCACATAGAGCGTGGTGCTCACCACGTTAAAACACTCAAGTAGAGTAAATAACCTCCCCAGGATGCCCAAAGTCTACATCACGTGTCTCTGAAAGCAATCTATGAATCTTTTGTGGTGCTTATTTCCAAAGGTCCAAATATTTTTTGAATTAGTGATATTGTACCCACTTTGAGAAAAGGACAACATAATGACAATAGGTTACCTCCTAAACTGTCATATTAAACTATTATGATCCACCAACACATATGCCATCTCAGAAGATACTGGTATCATAATCATCATTATTGATTATTTCATGGTCACCTCAGCTTCCATCAGTCTCATATGGACACACAGTAACAGACACAGTAGAATCTCTGAAAAGACAAAATCAAACTCCAAGGTCATATAAAGATATCAGACTATCAGATAAACTCACTGGTCAGAGATGAGTCATTCTGGTTGCTGGGTTTTTTTTTTTAAGTTGATGGATAAAATATTGACTCAACAGAGTAAAGCTGAAAATGAGTTAAGTAAAATCAATGTGTATGGCTCTAAGGGGAAGCTGAACGTGACACAAGAGCAACTTCATCAATGCAAGTAAAGAGAGTCCGGACAAAGCCATAGAGAAAGTCAAATGATGCTCACCACTGCTTGCGTCTTTACCTAGTGGATTGTCATGCCAATCCTAGTCCTTGAAGGATTATCTATTTCAAAACAGAGGGTCTCCACTATTGATTTCCCTTGATACAATATCCTCAGATCTGTACTTGTAAGGGACCATATCAGACAAAAGAGTTTTTACCCAAACCACTCTGCCCTATCATCACTGAACACATCCAAGCAGGCAAGTTCATAAAACTTCAAGTCACAGACTGGCTCAAAGGAATAAGGGAAGAAACATCAGTTATACACTATCAATTTACCTTCAACTTCTTGGTCCGTCTCAGATTTTATGAGGGAGGTGCCTGTTTTGAGCACAATAAGCCTATGGTAAGTTGACTTGTCTGCAATGCATAGCTACAGAGGCCACAGTTTCCACTTAAATGCATAACAGACAGGTCTGGAAACAATTACTGCAGCAGCACAGAAATGTAAGATTTCGTGTGTGAGAAGGAAGTGCACGTAAAACAACGCTAACATTCCACTGCTCATGTCTATGATCCAGTGTGGATCAGAAAACCACATAGGAGAACATAAAAGTTAAATATTCACATGTATATTGAAAACCCTACTGACTGTCATACTTCCCGTTATATTTTTCCAGTGGAAATAAAAAAAATCATGCCTTGGTATAATTTTTGCAAAGGTAACTGTCTTGGGTACAAAGTGAATTTGTCTTGAGTTTTATGTTGGTGAGTAAGACTTCTCCGAGGCTAAGGCAAATCAGTAATAATGAGAAACACAGCAACATAAGGACGGGACAGAACAAATGTACACTACCTACACTGTGACTATCTGAAAGTAAAGACAGTTAAGCAATTCACCAACTCATTGAGACCATTATATACATTATAACTGGAAACCTGCACCTGGCACAAGTATGGTCAAAGTTTTGGTTTATTATGACAGTTACCATGAACTTTCACCTCAAATTCTTCTACAACTTCAGAAAATTTAAACTGTGTTCTATAAAATGGTTTGACCAAGAACTCATTACACTTAGCCAAATATAAAAGTGATAAATTGATTGAGGTAGCTTTAATATTCGAAGCTCTTCTCCCAAGGTGTCTGCTTACAAATTCCATAGTGACTTTCCACTTACAGAGCACAATTTCTAAAATCTACGTATTCTCTCCAAGGTGCTTAAAAAGCTTCCAAACATCCAAGAATGTACTTAAGCAGTTTAATTAGCCCCTTATGTCAGATAAATGAGCAGTTTTTTTTTTTTGTAAACACCAAGTGAAGTACACGCCATTCTGAAATGAGAAATCCCTGTAGTCCCATAAACAACGCAAATTGAATACCTCTGAAATAGCATGATTTAGTTTCAAAATAAGCCTACCTTTAAAAAAAAAATCACTGTTCTGGAAAAGCAGCAAGCATTTTTGAATTACATTTTAAGTTACAGAAAACAAATTTACATATAAGGTACAGAATAGACCACTGAAACAAAGAAGCTTTTCAGTAGGGAACAGAATTGAGCATAAGTCTAAATTTGTCAAAAAGAATGAATGAGAAGCACATGGATGAGAAGAAAAGAGGTTTTCTAGGCATCTAGAAAATCACGCTGAAAAGATACACAGCGTTTACAGATTAAAGGCATGTATGTAAGGCAGTCGCCAAAGAAATCAGACACTAGATTGTAATTCAGATTTAAGCTAAAGTTCCTCTCCCAGACAAACAAAAGTAACAGCAAAAAGGGGGGGAAAGAAACAGATCGTTAAAACTTTCGTAGCAATAGATGTTCTCAGTCATCACCAAAAAATGGCTTAGACTATTTTGGTATGTTAGATCTTTGCGGAACAGGCTTCATACTGCCAAAAGTAAGCAGAGTTACCTCCCACTCACCAGTTTTCCCTGAGAAAAGCACTCCAGTCCCAACCAGGTGGATAACATATTTTAAAAAATCAATTAAATAAAATAGAATTCTCTCGCACATGAAAGTATCGTTTTAAAGGGAAAAAAATTATTGAATAGCCTAATTTGAAATGAAAATCATTTTGGTTTTTTTTTTTTTCACGGCAACCAGAGCTAATCAAATTACCACATCCTGCCATTTCCATTGTCCTTTCCTTCCTACTTACTTTAGTAAAGCTACTCCCTGATTTTCAGGTATTAAGATTGCACAGCCTTGAAGAAAAAAAGAGAAGAAGTATGAAAAGTTCTAAAGGAATCAATGATTATCTTCTAAAAATATCTGTGTCTCTTATCTCTATAATGCCCATTCCTGACCAAACTTCCAAATTACATTCTAAGAGGTGCCTAATTATGCAATTACTATGCAAGGTAACAAGTACTCTCACGTGCATAATAAAATGAAGTGGTATAGGTTCAGAAGCATTATCAGGTTCTCACAGAAGTTCCCACAAACTCAATTCAAAGAATTAAACTCATAGCACATTCATTCACCAAACGTATTTGAGAATTCTTTCACTAAAGGTAGTGGTGAAAGCGGTTAAGATTGCTGTTCCTACGGAATAGGCATAAGTTCCAAAGAGGGAACTCAGCAATAGACAGGCATGCATTGTATATGATCCCATACCTATTTGTGTGTACCTATATATTTGTTGTAAGTCGTTCATTGATAAAATACTAGGGGACTGATTCGGTCTCTCTCTGCCCCAGGACAAGAGCATCTTTTACAGAAACTGAATTTACCACTGGGCAGAGCTTATGCTGAATCAAAGAACGTGTTTTGAATGATGTGTGCACTTCTGTTCTAAAGCAGCCCTGACCTTAGCAGGAAATCAAGGGACTGTGTGGGTGTGTAACTGTGTGGGTGTGTAGCAGGTGTGGGACAATGCTGCTTTCAGAGGCCATGACTGCCCTTTCACACTAGTCTCGAGCTCCCCAACACAAGGTTCCTAAGATATGCGGCCCAGTCTGTACCCCCTCAGTGTCTTTGCCACCTGGAGCACCTGCGCAACCTCAGTATCAATCACGAACCGATTACCAACCTCAGCACCAATCACAAACTGACTCCCAGCCTCAGCACCAATCACAAACTGACTCCCAACCTCAGCATCAATCACGAACTGATTCCCAACTTCCTCTGATACACAAAGGTAACTCCTCAAAAGCAGGGACAGAACTTTCTTTGAGGAGTCAATGCCAGCTCGTTGTAGCTGCCTAAGATTTTCATTAACAGCTATTCTCTGTTCCACAGCACGCGAATTAACATGAGAGATAAGTGAACTCACAACAAAAGCCCAGTACCTAAACTTAGTTCTGTCAGTGAATGATCCCAAAAGGAAACAGAAATTGGACATATTGTAGCATTATTTTTGTGCATATAATTTAGGTTTTGTATATATCTTAAATATGTATTCATCTATAGAGGCAAACATAAAATTTTATGCTCTAGAAAAATGGTACTATAGAATTTTAAAGATTATTATAAAAACATCAAATTTTAGGACATAGTCATCATTGAACACAATGACAAAGTAACCCATCTAAACAGGGCCATAAAATAATCTGAATTAAATATTAATCAGATGTACAATTATACCTAATCAATTTCATGCTCTGCCATTTTAAAGTAAACTGAAGTATAAATTATTTATAAGAAAAATAATCTATAATAACATGGAGCTAATTATCTCAGTAATTGCAGTGTTTTAGGGCAAGGTTAGGGGGGTGTGGATTCCTTATTCACATTTTTTGCAACCAGAATTTCATGAATAAATCATATGCTCCAACCCAATTTTCCAATACCTAAAGAATGTTTGCCTCTAACGTTGTCAAGAAATTCCAAAAAATTAAAAAGAACTGAAAAAGATTCTGTGCAAGATACCTAAAAGTATTTCCTTGGGGTGTGTGTGTGTGTGTGTGTGTGTGTGTGTGTGTGTGTGTGTGTGTGTGTGTTTGGGCCTCATTTAAATACCTGCACAGTTAGAAGCACCTCAGCCAGATTAACTTGCTTTCCTACCTACCTCCATTAGGTATGCTCAGTGTTCTACCTCAGACAATGGCTATGACGACACACAACAGTGTCAGTCAGTGTAAGACGCATCAGTATCAAAGACTACCCCTCTACTTAAGGAAAACAAGAAAGAATGTGCTAAAAATCAATAAATATTTTCATTTTTAAATGTTCAGCATATTTGTAAATGTGACAAAGACAGCTTCAATATTTATATTAAACTGTCTTAGTGATATTTAAATTTTTAATTTTACTCTATTAGCTAAAACACAAGTGGAATAAGAAAAGTATTAGAACAATTATTGAGAAACTGTCATACTTTAGATTTAAACTACGAACATTAATGAATATTTCCTTGCTTAGTTTAGTTAACAATTTAGGAAAGCATGGTGCTTAGTTATTTAGTCAATGCACACCATTGTATATCCTTTCTAATACTCATATAGTATGTTTCAGTATAAATTTAAAACAATTTCATTCTATTTAAGGTAACATGAAATTTTATAATCTGAAGTAAGTATGGGATTATTATATTAAATAAGTAATGCTGAATAGACTCTCATTAAGCTATTGTAATATTATGGATTAAATAGAAAATGGTCCCCATAGGCACACCTCTTAACACTGCTGGCATTAGGGAAGGTTGTAGAAATATTAACAGAAGAGGAAGTAGGTAGGGGTGGGGGAATCTATTATCCCTAGGTGCTTCCTGTCTCATTTGGGGTGATATAATGTGAGTTGACTTCCCTACTATGATGGATTGAATCTTCAGAAACTATGAGCCAACTAAATAATTTCTGCCTTGTTACTGTCAACCATTTTGTTCATAAAAACAAGATGGGACTGTGTCCAGATAAGCTCCTATTAAGTTGAAAATACCACAAATTGGAAATGTGTTTAACTTGTCTGACATGCATAACATGAGCTTAGCAACATACTACTAGGGCATGATTGGCAAAGTAGGGAAGCTGGCATTGAACCGTCAGAAGTTACATATTGCATGTACTCTGCAGGTCCATGGAAATGCTTAGACCAGGTGCAAAGGCATACATTGGAATCCCCAGTACTTCAGAAGCTAAAGCTTAAGGTTTGCAGGTTTGAGGTAACAGCAAGATACTCAAAAAACAAAAACACAAAGAAAACTTCTAGCAAAGCTGTAAAGCCACATAGAGGACCTCTTATTACAGTTGACCATAAAAAATATTTCTAAAGAGGAAAATGAGAAGCATAGGCAGAGCACACACGCGCGCGCGCGCACACACACACACACACACACACACACACACACACAAAAAAAAAAAAAAAGCCTGCAAAAGCCAGGGTAATGTTTGTACAATTTCTCCTTTCTTTGAGAAACAAATATGTAAGTTTTACATGAGCCCCTTTCAAAATAAAGTACACACTGCCTTTCTTTTTTGGTTACAAGGAATCATTTCATAGTATCTTTACTGATAAAGATTCAATAACAATGAAGCTATTGTAACCACACTAAGGTCTACAAGGTACACATGAATTAAACAGGAATTATGAACAAGTAAAGACTTAACCACAATAAAGGTTACATACTGTGAGAAAGAAATACAGGGCCCTGCCAGGAAGGTTAACCTTGACATGTGTTGGGGGCAGAAATGGAGATTTACAGAAAAGGAATCCTGGAGGAAGCCATGGCTCAGCTCCGAAGCAATAAAAAGTTTCTTACAGATCAAAGGAACAGGAGTAAGGTCTAAGCCACCATGCCAAGATTACTCAGATCCTTGCAAATCGTGTTAAAGAATTTAAACTTTAAAAGAAATGAGAACCTCTGAATGAACAATCCAGAGGCACAGATGAGTTTTCATCTATAAAAGATCATTGTAGATATCTCAATGAGATGCTAACTATGAAAGCAGCAAAGACAATGGAGTTGACTGGAAAGTTGCTCAAGCTACTTTGGAAAACTCAACCAATAATCTGCTCATGAATATACAGAGGAGAATAGAAAATTGAAGGTAGAAATCAAGATCAGACTTCTGGTTTGCAGGGCTGGCTGGCTGGCCATTTATCTCCACAGTTTAAGTGTTGTAGAAGAGAGTTAGAGAAGAGGAAAATGGTAAGCATCCGGACAGGTGACCAGGTGCCACCAGTCCCATCAAATTCAGGTGAGAACAGAGATCAAGGTCATAGATGAAAGAACAGAAATGAAAGTCAAGACAAACTGAATCCATGAACCTAAAAAGTTGGGTCTGGTTATTCCAGGTAAGTCACAGAGCAAAACACAGATGTCCTTTAGTAAATCCTCAAGAAACTTGGTCATTTTACCTCTAGATCACAAAATCAGACCGCAACATAAAGAGAAAAGGCATGAGACCCATTGTACTTTTTCTGTGTGATCTGTCTCCAAAACCAACTTTAAACCTAACTGGTTAACTGCTTAACCTGGGCTATATGCAAGAAGAAGCACCCTTGATAAAGTCATGAAATTATGATAAAGAAAGGATTTCACAAATGAGGTCAAATGCTCACAATAGGCAAATTATGCCAATTATAAAATAAAAAGTTAGAAAACAGAAGTCAAGGCTACATGGTCCTCATGGCATCAACTGTACAAATATAAAAACAACCTTCAATTGCCCATACTGGGATCTTGACTAAGATCCAGATATGGTCTTAAAGATGCTAAAAGAGATGGAGAGATACTGCCATTGTCAATGTTCCTGCCACACTGCATGAGGACCTAAGTTGGGTCACTGTTGTCTACATCCAAAGTGAGACATGTTGATCCACACTTTTAAACCTAGTACTAGGGAGATGGAGGCAGGTAAATCTATGTAATGTGTTGCCCGCTATTCTAGTTAAATCTGTTTGCTCCTGGTCCCAATAAAAAATCCTATCTCAAAAATAGATAACAATAAATAAAACAAATAGATAAAACAACTAGAATGGAGAGCTTCTGAAGAGCACCAGAGAAGGCTGACTCTGGCCGCCACAAGCACATACAGATTCAGCTGCAGATCCATACCCATACATAGACCACACACACACACGCACACGCACACATGCATACACACTGCTGATGGAGCAGAAGCAAACTTCCCAGAAATCTGGAAACGGACCATTCTCAAGACAACAGAATGATGAAAAGGTATCAGATACACCAACCCACATTGTATAAGGACTTGCTCCCTTGCCCTGTTGCACAGAGTGTTCTCTGAGAAGACAAGAGCTGACAGATTGTTTTGAAAATCACAGTTACTTAAATCCTCTACATGTATTCGGTACCTGTGATGGTTAATCTTCACTCTCAACTTGACTGGATTTGAATCACCTATCAGACACACCCAAGTGTGCCTTTGAGGTTTGCAGTGGGCAATGGTTTATTCCCTGTCACTTGTATTTTAACTAAATGCTGATTGGCCAGTAGCCAGGCAGGAAATAAAGGCGGGGTGACCAGGCAGGAAGTAGAGGCAGGGCAACAAGAATTTCTGGGAAGAGGGAAGTTTCAGTCTGTGTCTTGCCAACAAAGGTACTAGCCATACGACTAACACAGACAAGAATTATGAGGTAGTATAAGTTATAAGAGTTAATAAGCCTGAGCTACTAAGCCAATCAGATCATAATTAATGTTGACCCCTGTGTGGTTTTGGGGGGGACTAAATGACTGCAGGGCCAGGTAGGACAGAAAACCCCAGTCAACAGAGGTTGTTCCAAAATAACTTAAACTGAGGTGGGAAGGCCTGTTCTAAGTGCAGATAGCACCATATCTGGAGCTGGCGGGTCTCAGGGAATGTGAAGGGATGAGTCAGATGAGGACCAGCATGCTCTATTCTCTGCTGCCTGCTCCATAAGGGGTACTGAGTACGAGTTACAGAGTCTCCTGGCCACAGTGTATACTATGCTCATAAAAAGTGAGCCAAAGCATTTCCTGTCTCCATAAGTTCTTCCTGTCACAAGAGGAAGAGCAACAGACACAGTTTTACTCATCAACACTTGGCTCTACCCAAAAGAAGCTATTATTAAAAGTTTGTTTATAGAAACATTTTCCAATGTATCAAATAATCCAAGAAATAATTTATTTTGAGATGGAGCACAGGAAAGACTGGAATGCTAACCATGCCAATAACAAAAGAGTTATAGAACCAAAATTACATTTTTCATACGAGGTAGACTTTAAATCTTTTAAATCTTGTTGTGTATGACAAGATGGCTGACCCTGGTGAAATTAGAGATCATTTCACAGGCAACCATATATGGCATTAGGATTTCTGAACTTGCTTTCCTCAGATGAGAAGAAACATTTGGTAGCATTGAAATTTCAGAAATCTACTTAGTAATAATAGACACCTGGCATGAGAAACAGCAGGGAGAATAATGGCTTCCACTGAAATATCTACCAGGCAAAATTCAAAACCCTTTATATACAATCTACTTATGTAATTCTTCTATGCTATTCAGTGTCTGTTAATATGATAAGGAACCTGAGACACTCTACTTAAAAGAAGGAATGCCTCATTTCACCTTTCCAGAGGTTTTATCTATCTCTGTTTCATCCTGGTTCTTTGGGCCTATGGCAGCACAGTAAATTAAGGCAAGAACCCATAGCAGAGGAAGCTGCACACCTCACAGCAGCCAGAAACAAAGAAAAGGAAGCAACGTTCGTCATCCAACTATGCTGTGGGACAATTAATAAAATGCTGATTGGCCAGTAGCCAGGCAGGAAGTAGAGGGAGGCAACAAGAACAAGAGAATTCTGGGAAGAGGAAATCTTGGTCTGTAATTGAGATCCAGTCACAGAAGAAGCGAGATGCGACTGCCTCGCCGAATAAGGTACCAAGCCACGTGGCTAACACAGACAAGAATTATGGGCTAATATAAGTTATAAGAGTTAATAAGAAGTCTGAGCTACTAAACCAATCAGTTTATAACTAATGTAGACCTCTGTGTGATTTCTTTGGGACTTAATGACTGCGGGAACTGGGCAGGACAGAAAACTCAAATCAACACAACTATACCAGTGGTTTCAACCTGTGAGTGGCAACCCCCATGAGGGGTCCATTGACCCTTTTACAGTAGTCACCTATCAGATATCCTGCATATCAAATATTTACATTATGATTCATAACAGTGGCAAAATTCGAGTTAGGAAATAGCAATGAACTAATTTGTTGTTATTGTTGTTGTTGTTTTTGGAGACAGATTTTATGGCTGGAAGTCGCCACAACATGAGGAACTGTAGTAAAGGTCACAGCACTAGGAAGGTTGAGAATCACTGCACTATGTCTTTCAAACTCTCGCATGTTGATCTAACACCCTTCCCCTAGGCCCTACTTTCTTGAGGCTCCATCTCTTAGTAATAGTGTGTCAGGCCTGGAGTCCAAGCCTCCAACAGACATGGCTGTGGGGAGAAAGCCCAGATCTAATCTGCAGCAGCTCCCAGCACCTCTATAAGGTAATGAAAATAAGCACTGTGTATGGAGAGGTTCAATAACTTCTGCACGTCTACAGAACCAGGCCAAGCAAGCTTTCATTTGGTTCGCGAAAACAAAACTTGTTTTAGAATAATGTCAAGATGAATTTTGTCACCTCCGAAGAGTTTCCTTGACATCTTCTGCAAAGAAGCACTAATAGAGAGGGTTATTAAATGACACAAGAAGCTGAAAGAAGTTAATAGTCCTGACAGATCTTCCAGAGCACCCAGGTTCAACTCCTAGCACCCACATGGTGGCTCATGACCATCTGAAACTCAAGTTGCAGGGGGTCTGACATCCTCTTCTGGGCCGCCATGAGCACCAGATACCCAGGGGATGTGCAAATATACATTCAGGCAAAACACCCATACAAATAAAACAAAAACAATTTTAAAAATTAGAAAAAACAAGTCTTTTTAAAACAGGTGATAAGGAATGCATTGGTTGTCCTTAAGACTAAGGAAACTTGCAGAACCACAGGGCATGGTCCGGAGTAAATCTATTCATGGGAAACTGTGAAGAACCTTCAGTAGTAATTATGGCTTATAAAGGAAGAAAAGGAACAAGAATTGGTTTTATTGTCTACGAATGTAATAGACTTAACTCAGAAACAGAGGTTCGTTGGAGGCTTTAGACAAAAGAAGTAAGAAAGTGGGAGAAAAAGAAATGCCTGCAGGTTCTCAAACAAGAGGGTATGGAGATAGTCCACCACCACCTCTGTGCTCTAACTGCTGCTGTTCTCTTCCTCCTGCTCTTCCTGCAGGCAGCCCCCAAAGAAAAGCAGAGGAACTCAGATATTCCAAGAAACCCCTTAGGCAAGGCCTACAACCTGCACAACCCTTCCATTTGAAAACCAAGAAGTCACTTGGGAAAACAACAGCAAGATTAATTTAATACAATCATAATATACTCAAGGTATTTTACTTCAAGTGGGGTTTTCTGGTGTCTACATGGAGTAAAAATTTAACAAACAGTATCTCAATAGGACCTAGTTTAGATATATTATAATATTAATAACCAGTAAGGATATACAGGTTTGGAACAAGGAGATCTTGAGACAGAATTCAAATCCTGTCTGGGAAGGGAACTGTCTTTTCCTATTTGCTTTTTAACTCACTGGCTTTTCTTTTTCTTCAAGGTTGACTAGATAAGATTTAAAGTGTCCTCATTCGGGAAAACTAAATATCTCCACCATAAACCTTTATTTCTCTTGACAAGTGTAAAATGTCATATGCCCTATTAAAGCTTCAATTTCAAGCTAGGTTAAACACGGCACAGCTCAAAATGTGACAAAGGCTACTATTTCTCCTTTAGAGACTCAGGGGCTGGATTAGAAACTGCTTTATTTTACTTAACAACTTAAACATCAGAACCACTTTATTTAAAATTAGGGCCCACGTAATGACAATCTTCAAACACATGAGCTGTCATTTAAAAAAAAAAAAAGCTTCTCTCCACTGTCAGAATGAAAATTAATGGACAATTTAGCAATAGCAAGTGATTTAAGCAAATTAAGTAATAACTTCTTCTTAACAGAGTGCATAAAAGTAATTATTAATGTTGGCGACTAGAGATTCTTTTCTTCTGCGCCTCTGTGGGCCACAACAAATAATCTTTAGCCAAGTTAAACTAAAAGTCAGAGGTAGAGACTAACTGGCTACCAAAAGACTCTAGTATGTTTCCATTCCTATTAATAAAACCTACTTTTACTACAGTTTTGATTTAACTAAATGCAAAGCAAACAAGAGAACCTAGTATTTCACTTTGGGGTATGTTAAGTCAATACCAGCTGTCATGAACTTACTAAAAAAACACCTGAAGCTTTCCACATATTTCTTTCCCTGCTTAACATTAATAAGAAAGGATGGAATCGCTTATTCTCTGGTTAACATCCCACAAGTTGTAATCATCTCATATTGAGTTATAAATGTTAGATAAAGTAAACATTGCTTGGCCTTAATTATCTAAGAAAACATCTTTCTCTACTCTTTGGAGTCTAATTCCCATTTTATCTATGCATTCCTACTTGCACCTGTTTCAGCTCCCCGACTTCCTGCTGCTGCTGTAGTCTGCTCTCGGTTGCTGCCTTTCTTCCTGCATCCCTTCTTTCTGCAACCTCCTTCTTTCTGCATCGTCCTTCTTTCTGTATCCCCTTTCTTCCTGCATCCCCTTTCTTCCTGCATCCCTTCTTTCTGCATCCTCCTTCTTTCTGCATTGTCCTTCTTTCTGCATCCCCTTTCTTCCTGCATCCCCTTTCTTCCTGCATCCCTTCTTTCTGCATCCTAAGTTATGTTGTAGACTGACTCACTTTCTATGGGCTGGGAATGACAACAACACTAGGTACTGAGGCTATAAAGATCAATCTCTATTTTGAGGCACTGTGCTGAGCAAGTATTCTGGATAAAACAGGAGCTTTCAGCGGCAGGGGCTGAACATAAGACAAGTAGAGGGCTGGATGCAGGTACACTGTGTTGCTGACTAATGGAAAAAGAGGCAAAGTGTGGTATTTCAGAGAAGGAAACTGTAATATTTTAGGACTGTGATGGGCTTACTAACCACCAGGGACCACCTAACTATCAAGCTATTTTCTAAACTGCCAGTGATACTTGCATAATCATGGACTCCATCATGCTTTGCACTCCCTAATAACTACATTTCTTACAAATATTCAGCTTCTATTTGACCCTTCAAAATGCAAACTAAACCCTTCCTTTTCTGCTTATCTCCAATAACCAACTTCAAACCATCAACATTTCTGCCTGAAATACTGCAATCACCCTAACTGATCTCTTCTAATAATGTTCTAATTCACTCTCTCCACAAGGTATTCTCAGGTACCATGGAAGTAATGTTTTCAACTGCAAATCAGAACAAGTCACCTCCACCACTATCTAAAGTCTGTGTGTGTATATATATATATATATATATGTTTATATACATATATATGACTCTTGTACACTATAAAAATATGCCACTCGTATTGGTTTAATAAAATCCTGATTGGCCAGTAGCCAGGCAGAAAGTATAGGTGGTATGACGAAACTAAAAGAATTCTGTGAAGAAGAAAGACAGAAAGGCAGTTCTCAGCCAGATGTAGATGCAGAGGAAGTAAGATCAGGATGCCTTACTATGACAAGGCACGTGGCTAAACATAGACAAGAAATATGGGTTAATTTAAGTTGTAAGAGCTAGTTAATAATAAGTGTGAGCTAATAGGCCAAACAGTTTATAATTAATATAAGCCTCTGTGTATTTCTTTGGGACTGAACATCTGCGGGACCAGGAGAAAACTTCCGTCTACAAGCATTCTGTCCACAAGGTATTCTCATATACCATGGAGGTAATATTTTAAAATGCAAATCAGAACAAGTCACCTCCACCATTATCTAAAGTCTGTGACATTGTTCCCTTAAACACAGAGCATCATTTCATGGGTTTGACCACCAATTAATTTATTCTCTTTATTCAAACAGTGCACGTAGAATCTATTATTTTTCTCAAAGATGTCCAAGTCTATCGTTTTCCATAGCCCTTCAGATGTATTCTTCATTTAATTTGAAATGAATTTTGATGTGTGATTCCCCTGTGTATGTCGGGAATACCACTGGTTAATAAAGAAGCTGCTTTTAGCCAATGGCTTAACAGAATCCAGCCAGGTTGGAATAGATACATAGAGAGGGTAGGTGGAGTCAGAGATACACCATGCAGCTGCCACAGAATACAGGAGACAGACACGACAGAACCTTGCTGGTAAACCACAAGCCTCATGGTAAAACATAAAATAATAGAAATGAGTTAATTTAAGATGTAAGAGCTAGCTAGCAATAAGTCTAAGTTAATAGGCCAAGGAGTGTCTTAATTAATATGGTTTCTGTGTGGTCTCCACCAACAGAATTTTTGCTTGCTCTTAATCACACCCTCATGGAACTCAGCTCTCAGTTCTTCTTTTAATCCGCTGTAACACTTGTTTCAATTAAGCATAAAGTACTTATGTGTAATTCTACTTGTATATTTTCAACTAACTTACTCCATCTGCAATGATCAAAGCAGGTATTAATTGTTGCTGTTTTTAATTTTTAATTTATTTTTCATTCACAAAGAAAGAGGTAGAGCTTTTAGGAATATTTAGAAAAATATTTGAGAAAAACTACTTTATAATAGCCTATAGTTTGTCTATATAGTTGCCATATTTTTGTATTTTAATTTATTTTTTAAATACAACATTGTAAAATGTTGCCTCGATGGAATAAAGAGACAGAAGAACTTTATTGCACAAACACATTTAACAACGCTGTATTTTAACTTGGCAAATTTATAGATAAAACAATTTCAGTTGCTAAGTGATGACAGCCTTGGTTAAAATTATGTTTTATTTGATTAAAATTAATTATATTAAGAAACGATATCCATAGTAAATAAATGTGTCCTTCAAAAAATGTTTTAAAATAAATACCAATGATCTCAAGGCAGTCTAAATATGGAATAATAAGTTCCAGCATTTAAATCAACAGAAAATAACAGGGATAAGAGAGAGAGAGAGAGAGAGAGAGAGAGAGAGAGAGAGAGAGAGAGAGAGAGAGAACGAGAGATTCTGTTGTAAGTTTTAAGGGATACCTGGATCCACCTTTGTCTTGCTAGGTTTTAAAGCCATGCTACTGGTACAGTGGTAGCCTACCAAGAATTTATTATAAATATATAAATGTGGAATTTAGTCTCTAGAAACCTCAAGGGTCTTCATATCTAAAAATCAACTACTGCTGAAATAATTATCTTTGGATTTTCCAACATGTACAAATATCCTCTCATTTTTATGGAAATGAAAGGAGTGATTCATGAGACTTATGATGGAGTATGTCACCATCACCCAGGTGGCCAGATTGAGTCTGTTCCCAGTGAGGGTGTGGACCAACATTCAGTAGGAATGCATTTTGAAGGGTCAAATAGAAGCTGAATGCTTTCTAGCATTCAGTCTAGGTAGGTTTATCCTGTTCTTGTCCTCTATCAGCATGTCCTATCTGTTCCAATGTATTCAAAGTCTTTTGATGTTATGCAAGAAAGGACTGAGGCCTGCAGCTGTAGTTCAGTGGTAGTGTTGGCCTAGTATGGTCCAAAAGAAGATATAAAGAATGAAAGAAAAAAGGAAAGGGGTGAGTGATAGAAGGAGGGAAGGACAGATAATATTGAGTCATAAATAAGATTCTAGATAGAGTATCTGACCACACGACCATTCTCTACCTGATGCAAGACTATCCACTAAAATTTCGGCTACACTAAATTCAGAGAGCAAACTTTCAAGATTAAGCAATCTTGTATCTCTTGTCTTCCACAGTGATCTTAAGGGTATGTGAGATGGTCCAGTGAGTAAAAGTTGATGTTGTCGAGCTTGATGCCTTGAGCTCCATATGGCAAGAGAGAACCAGTCCTACCAAGTTGTCCTCTGATCACCAAGAGTTCACTGGGACATGTACATGTACACACTAAATGAAAAATAGAAAAGCAGAAAGTATAGAACTGTTCTGTAATGAACATACACTATATTTAATTAAGAGAAACATAATTTTAGAAGTTATTTTTTCTTTACTTTTTACCTTAAGATTGGTTTTAACCATCTTCTTTCACCTGTGATTGCGAGTTGAGACAACCGCTAACGAGCCTTGAATCAAAGATATTTCTGAAAGTTATTGACATATGGAATGAATAGAATGGTAAAGTTTTATAAGTCAAAAATCCAGCTCTGTATTTGAGCCTAGCACCTTTTGTTTACGAGTTGTCTTCAGGCAGACAACACCATGACGATGAAGAGGAGTCAAAATGAAATGCTTGGCAAACGCTGTCCTCTCCCACTGAATACCCACTAACACGCATACTCTGCTAATGTTCATCATCTCTATCGTCTTAGATGTCACCTTTCTACCTCATAATGACTTAAAAACACAAAGCTCAGAAACGGAAAGAATTCATGTGAGTTCTGTTAAAAAGCTGTCCAAGACCAACATGGGAGGACCTGAGGTTCTGTTTTCATCCGTCTGCTGTGTCCACAAATCTCTCCAGATTCTGTCCTGATGATACACAGAGGCCTCTCAATGAAAATTTTTATGAGTGACTTATTTTATAGCCGGGCATGGTGGCGCACGCCTTTAATCCCAGCAATTGGGAGGCAAAGGCAGGTGGATCTCTGTGTTCGAAGCCAGCCTGGTCTACACAGTGAATTTTAGTTCAGCCAGAGCTACCTAATGAGACTCTGTCTCAAAATAAATATATAAAAATAAAAGGGCCATATTTTTTCCCATTCCATCTCATCAGAACCATTGAACTCCTAGTAGGAACACTTTCATCTTCCATGGACTATATTTTGCAAACATACTACCCTATTAGTCAATATACATGTGTATTTTATACATAAGTATAACTTACTTTGTCTTGTCTTCTTATTCTGTTTAAGCGAAGACAATGAGACTGTTACAAGTCAAATTATTCTAAGAAGCATTATTTACTAATACAACAAAAAGACCACAATGTATTAAAGGGAGTGGAAAAGGTTTCTTGGATCTCAAAGTCAACGTTTCTTTCAACTCATAGTGTAGTTAATAAAATCTAAAAAGACTATTTTTGGTTAATTACTATAATGACGACTTTCCGAGAGATAGAGTACTCTGCTGGTTTTGCTGCTAAGATAGTGAGCAGATGCCTGCCTAGTCCTGAGGGAATGTCTCTTCCTCGGTAGAAAACAGCTTAAATAGGAAGCTAACAGCCATATGCTGGCTGTTCGCTGCTTCGCAGATGACATAGGGAGCCATGTTCTACAGTGGGAACCACAAAGGGCAAGGTTCAAATTAATTTCCCTTAAAAGTCAATGTAATTATCCAAGATCGAAATACTTGGTAAATTTTACTTGTATCACAGAAGTGTGCTATCAATTGCCAGGCACAAAATAAATTTAGAAAGTACTAATGTTGAGCAGAGGAGAACACATCAAGTAAGCACATTCACCTTAAACTCTATGACAGTATAATTCATCACAAACAGGAAAACATGGCTGGCAAGAGGACCATTTTTTGACAGCTGGTGCTGAAACTGACTTAGACACATAGGAGTTTTCATGAATTTTTTTTAAAAAAACAGCATATTCTGTATTTACATGAACATTTAGAAATTCATATTTTACTTCTGTTCTTCAAAAAATAATAATTAAAAATAATTTAAGAAAATATATTCAGTACTAAAGATTCTTTTCTTTTGCAAAACCCAAGGTTCCAAACTTCTTGGTATAAATACTAGAAGTAAGTACTGCTAAGCATTTTTTGTTTCAGTTTTCAGATTGTATAATTGTATACAGTAAGTAAAATTGCATCAAAACTGAGTTTCTCTACAAGGCAAGGTTATATACATAAAGATGTTATGTAATATATGTTATAGTGTGTATATATATATATATACATAACCTCTTTATGTATATACACACACATATATTCTCATATATCTACTTATCACTGTAATGCAGATGGAAATGAAACAAGAAATTCCTAAGAATAACCAACCAGTCCATGCAATTCTCTAACAAAAATATTAATGTGCAATAGAGAACAATATTATCATTTCTACATAGAAATAAAGGCTTAAGGAACATTCTATATCTTTTCAAGTTTAAGGGATTGACAAGGATTAGGAACCACGAACTCTAGTTGTTGTTACAGCCGTAAAACTTGGTTGAAACACAAGCAAAACACAGATAAAATGTTTTCTAAAGCATTACGACAAATGCTCTTTGAGACCAGCACTGCCTCAAGACACTTCTGTTAATGCGGTTACTGACCAGCATGGCTGTGAAATTAGAGGTGCTCTCGGACTTCCTGTCTGAGCCTTGGGGAGTGCAAGAATAGTTCTTACTTTACTCATGGCACCTGAACTAAGGAAACATGTAGAAAAACAAAAGAGCAACGGTACACTCCAGGAAAAAATAAAAACCACACACTCTAACAATCTTCCCAGGCTAGATTGTAGTTAATCTGGCTGACATCTGTGCTCTCCATCAACAAAGTCGATCAACTACGTAACAAATGCAAAAGGGCTGATTTGGGTTTTAGGACAATAGCCTCCAGAAAATGGGGCAAGAAGAATATGAATTGTCAAAATAAGTGAGTGAAATGGTGTGAACTAAATTGTTGCACATTGATTTCCAGCATGCTAAAGGAGTTTTTTTTTATGAATTAATAGTCTCTAAACTTTCCAAACACACAAAAGTCTTTCTGAGGGCAGAGTGCTAAAAGCAAACATAATATCTAATAAACAAGTGTTTCTCCTGATCACTGTAATGAACTACTTGACCCAAACGTACAAACTTCTTCAGGATTTCAAAACATTTTATCTTTAATTAGGACACATATATCAAACTGTCATTAATACCATTCTAAATTTGAGAAGTATAAAATGTTTATTATTTCCTCTCTTTATAAATATAGAAATTATTCTAAGCATTGTAACCTTTTCAAATTTTTATATAATTGGTAAATTTATAATATTCCCTTTTATATGGAGCACAGTGATGAACACCGTGCTAAAATTTGTAAATTAAGTACAATTAGCTCTGAATTTAGTTTGAATTCCCATGAACATATTTACTCTCAAGTGATAGAATGTCCAGCTTAGACTGAAAGCTGAACTGGAAACTAAAAGTATCTTTAAAATTCCTACACAGAAATTGTCTAAAGACAATTGTCTGCAGGGTATCGTGAGGGTGAAGTAGGGGGTATTTTGAAGAGGAAACTAGAGAAGGGACAGGTTGATCTAATCAAGTCTATTCTAAATACTGAAAATGACAAAAATGGACCAAAGTGGGAAAGATAGCAAAACCAAAGACTGTGCTATTTCTGTTGGCACACACATCACAGCCTTTGGTTTTACTTCTTGCATCCAGTGTTTGTGCTTGTTTTTCTGTTTTGGGTTTTCTCTCTCTCTCTCTCTCTCTCTCTGTTTTATGCTGTGTATGTTTTATATATTATGTTTATCATAATTAGGAACCTACCTATACCTTCTCTACCAGCTTTACCCACCTTAATATCGCCTCAATGTAGAATAATTACTCTATAAGAAAAATATGATGAAAATTACAGAAGTACAAAATAATGTTTGTCAAAACATGCACCCTGTTTTATAGACAGGAACACATTTCACGGTTTTTCTTATATTCCATTTAAAGATGGCTTAAAACATAAACACAGAATCCCTTTCTGCTGTGAGCATGGCGCCCATCCAACTTATAATTCTGAGACCTTCACTTTTGAGGCCTTGACTTTGAGGCAGGTCAATAAGAAAAGGGCAGTAAGTGTATTGTCTACTAATTTACACAAAAAACATAATCTCAACTTTGAGAAAAACATTTTAAAGTGTGAGATGGGTGTGATGTCCCAGGCCTGTAAACGCAACACTGAGGCAGGAAGGTTGAAAGCGCAAGGCCAGCTGGCTCTACATGGCAAAACCATGTCTTAGAAAAAACAAATAACAACAACAAAATCTTAATGTGAATGGCTAGTTTTGACATAGTCTAAAATGGTTATTTTTATTCAACTTACATATATTTTTTATTTTCTCTTGATATCAGATATCTTGAGCAGTCTATCTCAGTGTTAATACCACAAACCTTGGTGGAAAGGGGTTAAAACCATTTACTATCTTTGGAGCTGATTCTATATTAATATTGTGATTAATCTCTAATTTAATTAGTTATATATAGTTTCATGTGTTCAAGTTCTAGTTGAATGGTGAAGACTGTCAAAAGTCATATAACTAAAACTTAGGATATAAGTCATGTTAAAATATAGGCAAGGCTGGGAAACCCTAAGCACATTTTAATACATGCATAAATAACTATATATACTTCAGATGAATTAATGTGAATCTTATTAATCTTTGCAATTACCACATAAAAATTACAGATTTCTGATATATACACTTAACGGGATTCTTTCAAGGGCAGGGAAACTTTTAGCAACCTACTGGATGAGGATGGAAAGAGAGGTCAGGTTCACATCCAAATACAAGGCACACCTGCAGCACAGATATAGCCATCTAATCATCAGCAACTCCCTCTCGCCATCACTGCAAATGTGCTGCGTGTGCCATACGTAGAAATAAGCAGAGCCATCAGGAAAGCATGCACCTGCTCCTCCTCAGGCTCTGCTGCCCTCACACCGGAGGACGCTTCCGGATACATTTCCTGGATGGCATACTATTTTACTTCCGGCCCAACCTTACACAGTCAACACTGTTAGAAGAAACCACGGAAGGCAATAAAGGCAAACCCAGTGAGAAAGTTCTACAGAAACACAGCGGCTGGGCTGTTAGATGGAATACCCAAATAGAATGAGAGTGAGGAAATCTGACACACAAGAGCTTGTATTTCTACAAAGCTAGACTATCGCCATGCAAAGGCTGTAATGCACGTACAGTTTCTTACTGCCCCTGTCCGGACACATGATCCCACGTAATTTCCACGGGTAAACCATTTTACTTACTAGCTACCTCCAGCGATGCGTTGTGGCTCACAGCCTCCCCCAGGTAATTCCTTGCTACACAGATGTAGACCCCTTCGTCAGGCCTACTCTTCCGTCCATGTACTATACGTAAGAAAAATAAAGATCCACTTGGCAGCAACATTCGGTGCGAGCGAGGGTCATCTTTGTCCGTCTCCACTCTTTCCCCGCCTTTGTACCATTCGATCGTCGGGGTGGGGCGGCCTTCGGCTTTACAGTTCAAGGTGGCAGGTTCTCCTTTTGAGACAATTAGATCTGACGGGTGTTCAACAATGCGAGGTGGGAAATCTTCCTGACGAAGACGGGAGCCTGCGGAAGAATGGAACAAACGTTTCATATTTCACCTGAGTGTGAAAGGCCTCGTTTCAGAAGAATGGACTTCAATGGTTTTTTACAACCTTGTCCCGAACGGACATGCGCCCCCTAACCTTGACTCTAAACACTCTCCACCACAGCACCCATGTCGGGATGCTTTTGACAGTGCACTTAGAATAGATCTCTTGCTTAATTCTGCCTGTATAGATGCTGCCTGCTGGTCCTTGAGAGCCCACAGCACAGCCCTTTAATACCTCAAACGCCACTGTGATGGCTAGTTTTAATTGTCAACTTTATGAGAATCATCCAGGCAGGGAGTCTCATTGATGAAATGTAGATTAAGGTGGCCTTTGGGCATGTCCATGGTGTGTGTGGGGGGTATCTTGGTTACATTAATTGAGGTAGGACGCTCTGCCCTGCTGTTCTTGGCACCAGTTCGTGGTCCACAGATTTCAGATTATATAAGAACAGGAAAATTGAGTGGAGCCCAAGCATGTATGCATTAATCCATGGCTTCCTGCTCTTGACTATGGATGGACCATGACTACCTGCGACAAGTGTGGCCATGTTTTCTCCTCTCCTTGACGGACTGTAACCTGGACTTGTGAGGCAAATAAGCCCTTTCTCCCTTCAGGCATTTTGTCAGTATTCCTATCACAGGAACAGAAGAACACGCCTAGAAGAGGTCTGTGAATATTACAGGCAATGGTATGGACTCCTAGAATCCCTCGTTTAACCAGCACTAGGTAATAATTAACAAAATGTCCTTTAATAAAAAGTATCTTTTTTAAATACTTCATATGTGGTGGTTTGAATGTAACTGGCCCTCATAAACTCACAGGGAGTGGGACATTAGGGAGGGCGGTTTTACTGGCATAGGTACAACCTCGTCGGAGGAAGTATGTCACAGTGGGGGTGGGCTTTGAGGACTCCTATATGCTCAAGCCACACCGAGTGTCTTGACCACTTCCTGTTGCCATGGGTCAAGATGTAAGGAGTCTCGGCTCCTGCCCCACATCTGCTGCTCAACTCCATGCCACACCATGACGATAACAGACTGAACCTCTAAACTGCAAGCCAGTCCCAATTAATGGTTAATAAATGGTTGTCTTTTCTAAGAGTTGCCTTGGTCAGCAGTCACTGTGTCTCTTCACAGCAATAGAAAGCCAAACTAAGGCAGTGTGACTATATATTTTTTGCAATACATCTAAACATCAAAAATAGGGATCATGTCTGTTGTTGTGTAAAAGAGAATGTAGGCTCTGGAATCTGAACACTTGGTCCGTGGCTGGTGGGGCTCTTCGGAGGGGTTTCTTTAGCACCGCCTTGTTAGAGGAAATATGTCACTGGGGGAAAGGTTTGGAGATTATATGCCCTTGGCCACTTTTAATTTTCTTTGTTTCTTTCATGCTTGCAGATTAGAGATATAATATCTCAGATGCATGCCTCCATGCTTGCAGATTAAAGATGAGATCTCTCACATGCATGCCTCCATGCTTGCAGATTAGAGATATAATCTCTCAGATGCATGCCTCCATGCTTGCAGATTAGAGATATAATCTCCCAGATGCATGCCTCCATGCTTGC